>CAUYUJ010022036.1:0-129545 GCA_963575745.1 Prorocentrum cordatum
GTCCGCGCGATTACCAACTCGCACCGACTACCGCCGTGTGCATTGCGCCGGGGTTCCAGCCAACCGGCGCGCAACCACCGCCGTGCGCACTCGGAAAGACACGACTAAAAGAGTACCACAATATAGGATGAGGGCCTCGCGGAGATAGAGGGAAAGAAAAGGATTGAGAGAAA
Organism: Prorocentrum cordatum; assembly: GCA_963575745.1. NCBI lineage: Eukaryota > Dinophyceae > Prorocentrales > Prorocentraceae > Prorocentrum > Prorocentrum cordatum. Next base: position 174 of record CAUYUJ010022036.1, read on the forward strand.
GAGAGAGAGACAGAGAGAGAGAGAGAGTGGCCCCCAGAGCCTTGCAATGCAATGCAGAGCAACGCGGGCTGGCAGTACCGGCGCCAGCCCTTGAACACTGTGGAGGGACAGAGGAAGACAGAGGGGCGACACACGCACACACACACACCATGGAGCGATCACGAACAGAGACACAAAAAAAGAGCACACAAACACAAGGACACACACACACACACGCACGCACGCACACAAGCGCACACACACACACACACACTCAAGATGCAAGCGACACGCTGTGCCCACACACACACACACACAACCACAATCACACACAACCACGCACACACACACACACACAAACGCACGCAGTCAGAATTCAAGCAGCGTGCGCTGACAACCCAATCAAACGCAGCCAAGCACACGGTCCTCCTCCTCCTCCTCCTCCTCCTCCTCCTCCTCCTCCTCCTCCTTCTCCTCCTGCTCCTGCTCCTGCTCCTGCTCCTGCTCCTGCTCCTGCTCCTGCTCCTGCTCCTCCTGAAACGACGAGCCTCGACATTGAAGCCCCGACGTGAACCCTCCTCCCCTCAAAATCGTGTACATCCAGACAAAATCGATCTCCAGAGCCCTCCTGGGATCCCCGCGAATACGTTTCTCGCCCCGGATCGGTTTCCGAGGCTCCGGGGACCGACGACGGGCCTGGGGACCCACAACCAGACACGCCCTCTCATGCACACGCACACACACACACACACACACACGCACACCCACAATGCAAACGACACGCAAAGACCACCGCCCGGCGCAAACGCAAGCACGCACTCTGACACCCACTCCAGCACAGACCAGAGAGTCTTCAGCCACCCGCACCCTCACACGGAAACACAAACACACACGCATGCACGCACGCACACACGCACTGAAGATGCAAACAACGCGCTCTCACGACAAACACACACACACACTGACCCAGACCCACTCTTTTCCTTCCAGGACCGCTCCGATCTCGCGGGACCGACCCCGGGTCCTCACAAACAGGAGCACACATACACAGTGACAGACACTCACAAACAAGAGCACACAAACACACACGCACACACACACACCATGGAGCGATCACGAACAGAGACAATCAAAAAAGAGCACACAAACACAAGGACACACACACACACACACACACGCACGCACGCACACAAGCACACACACACACACACTCAAGATGCAAGCGACACGCTGTGCCCACACACACACACAACCACAATCACACACAACCACGCACACACACACACACACAAACCACGCATTCAGAATTCAAGCAGCGTGCGCTGACAACCCAATCAAACGCATTCCAAGCACACGCGCTCCTCCTCCTCCTCCTCCTCCTCCTCCTCCTCCTCCTCCCCCTCCTCCTCCTCCTCCTCCTCCTCCTCCTCCTCCTCATCATCATCATCATCATCATCATCAGCATCATCATCATCATCATCATCATCATCCTGATCCTCCTCGTCCTCCTCCTCGTCGCGTCGTCGTCCTCCTCTCCTCCTCCTCCTCCTCCCTCCTCTCCTCACTCCTCCTCCTCCTCCTTCCTCCCTCCTCCTCCTCCTCCTCCTGCCTCCTCATCATCATTATCATCATCATCCTCCTCATCCTCCTCCTCATCTCGTCCGTCGTCCTCCTCCTCCTCCTCCTCCTCCTCCTCCTCCCTCCTCCTCCTCTTCCTCCTCCTCCTCCTCCTCCGCCTCCTCCTCCTCCTCCTCCTCCTCCTCCTCCTCACTCCTCCTCCATCCTCCGCCTCCTCCTCTCTCCCTCCTCCTCCTCCTCCTCCTCCTCCTCCTCCTCCTCCTATCCATCCTCCTCACCTCCTTCAACCCAAAACCCGCACGCACGCCCACGCACACACACACAACACACACACACACACACACACACACACACCACACACACACACACACACACACACACACACACACACACGCGGTCCCAACTCGGGACCACCATGTCAGATACCCACCTGGGTGGCCTGGACACATAACAACACATGGCTGCAGCTCGGGACAACCAGATTATATACACCTCTTTCTGGGCGGTGTGAGCACATTGAACGAGAGGTTCGATGTAGGAACCAACTGGTTAGATGCCCACCTGGGCGGCGTGGCCACGTAACAACACGTGTTTCCAGCTCGGGAACACCATGTTCAATGCCCCCCCCCCCCGTTGGTGGCCTCGACACATGACCAGACGTGGTTCCCGCCCGGGAACACCATGTCCGATACCCTCCTGGGTGGCGTGGCCACGTCCAAACACATGGTCCAGCTCGGGACCACCCATTCAGATACCCGCCTAGGCGGCGTGGAGACGCGACACCAAATGGTAAAAGCGCGGGCCCACCATGCTAGATACGTCCCGCGCGTGGTCTGGACACGTGAGAACACACAAAGACACGTCTTTCCACTTCGGGAACACCATGTCAAATCCCCCCCCCCCCCCCCTGGGTGGCCTGGACACGTGACACCACGTGGTCCCAGCTCGGGAACACCGTGTTCGATACCCTGCTGGGTAACGTGGACACGTGATAACACGTGGTTCCAGATCGAGACCACGTGAAACCACATGGTTCCAGTGCGGGACCACCATGTTAGGTACGTCCCGTGATTGGCCTGGACTCGTCAAAACACTTGGTTCCAGATCGAACCCTCCATTTGAGAAACCCCCATGTGTGGCCTGGACGCGTAAAAACATGGTTCCAGCTCGGAACCACCAGGTTCATCACCTACCCTGCATGGCGTGAACGCGTTAACACACGTGGGCCCAACTCGGGACCACGATGTTAGATACGCACCTGGGTGGCCAGGACACGTAAAAACACGTGGTTCCAGCTCGGGCCGACCGTGTTCGATACCTCCTGAATGTTTCTTTGATTACCAGTTCGAGTCTCCAGACCTCGTTATTTCCCATGGCTGCCCCTACAAAAAGCGCCGCACTTCTTCTACGAAAGAAAATGGTGAGCCGCAGACCCCATTATCTTCCGAGGATCGGAGACGGGGACCAACTGTCATCGAGCGGGCCACGAACAACACACTTGTTCAACTGCTACTCCACACTTTACCAGTTACTCCATCGCACTAGATTCCGCTGAACCAGATCCCGTCGAAACCCGAGGGCAAACACACTCAAAGAAAGCCTGGGGCCTCTGCCCATTTCGAGAACAAAAGCAAAACGCACGCAAGGAAGGAAAAGGAAGAAAGACATGCGGGGGGCGAGCAGGACAGGCTCTCGAGGACGCACGGCCAACCGACGGCAGACGGTTCGCTCATGCGATGTAGACTGCGCGGGGGCGCTTCCTGATAACACGCAGCCTGCGAAGTCGACCCCGCTCGCCGCGGCCTGCCCCACCGGGACCCCGCCCAGCAGCTCGCCACCCGGCAGAGCCGCGTCGACTCGCCAAATTCCCGATCCACGCCTGTCCAGGCGATGGTCGAAAATCAACTGGTTGATATGTAGGTGGAGGGAAAAGGGGAGAGGAGAAGGAGTAGGAGGAGGGCGCCGCCGACGAGACGCAGCACTCAGAGAGTGGCGTCCGACACCGCCACGATCGCAGGCTCGCACGCCCGCGCGGAGCGCCAGGACGGCACTCTGCCGTCGTGGCTTCTGGACGGTGCGCCGCGCGTGGTCGGCAGGTGTGCCGCGCGCGTCTGGCGGGCCTATCGCGGCGTGGCCGTGCTGGGGCAGTGTCGCAGCGTCTGCAAGGGTGGTGGTGAGTTCTGTGGGCGGCACGGAACGGCGGACGACCGCCCCTTCGGCCGGTGGGATCCAGAGGATGAGCACAGGACCCTGGCGCGCGATGTCGGGGACCGGTATGAGGTGGCCGTGCGCGAGGCGAAGGTGCGCGAGGAGAAGGCCAGGGGTGAGGGGCCCGCTGGGGCGAGCGCCAGCGCCGCTGCTCGCAAGGCTCGCGTGCCCGTGCTGCAGCCGAAGTACACGGGTTTGCCGTGGGACGAGCGCTTTCCTTTGCGAAAGTTTGAGCGGGAGCCGCTGGCGTTGCCGCCGTTTCCCTGTCGGCTCTGTGACAAGAACTTCTCCACGCAGGCCGCCTTCATGCACCATGTTGCGAGCGCGCACCACGGCTGGCCGGAGTACAGGAAGCGTCTGTTTTACCTGGCAGAGCAGGTCGAGGGGACGGGGCCCGCGACGCCGCAGGAGTGGCGGCTGTGCGTGAAGGCTTTCTCCGAGCACCTCGTGACCGGGTCTTCGGACTGGCCGACGTGCGCGGGCTCGGAGGGTGCCGGGGGCGGCTCTGATCTGGCCGACGAGCTGCGCAGCTGGTGGAGAGCCCCCTCGGCTGATGGCGATGTCCCCGTCGGTGGCGTGGAAGCTTCGCCCGTGGACATCGACGCGTTGGGGGCAGCCCCGGGGTCGGCGGGCGGCGTGCCGGCCGAGCCCGGTCAGAGTCGGCGCGCCGTCCGCGCCAGGCTCGCCTGCTGCGTCTGCGCCCGCCAGCACTGGGCGGACGAGCTGCAGCGCGTTCACTTCTGGCGTTCGCCGGATGGTGTCGAGGAGCGGTCACTTCTGTGCGATGATGAGCCGCAGCGCGCCTCGCGCGCCGACGCGGATGCTGTGGGGGGCGGCGCTGCGGCGGCGGCGGCTGCGGGCGATGGCGGTCCGCAGGGCCAGGCCATGGCGTTGACGCAGCGCCAGCGTGCGCAGGCACTCTTGGATCCGACGCGGTATCACGCCAGGTGGTCTTTCATCCGCGAGGGGCCCGACGGTGAGGAGCGCGAGGGGGGCATCCCTCTGCGGGAGCTGGAGGCGTCGGCAGTGCGGGATCCGGGCCCAGACGGGAAGCTCTGGCTGTTGCACAAGAAATGTTTTCGCATGGTGCGCCGCCAGGGAGGCGAGGTCGTGGCTGACCCGAGCCAGAAGGTGCCCATCTGCGTCGGTTGTAGGGCGGCTTTGAGCAAGAGGGTTCCCACCATGCCGAAGTTTGCGCTGGCGAACGACCTGTGGATCGGTCGCCTGCCACCGCAGCTCCGGAATCTCTCGCTCGGCGCCAGGCTACTGCTGCCTATCGCGCGCGGGATCGTGCGTCGGTTCAACTGCAAGACTGATTCAGGGGCGTGGCGTCCGGTGGACGCCAGCATCAAGGCCTTTGTGGGGAATTTCGTTGCGTTTCCCCAGGCGGACGGTGGCCGGCAGGTCTTGTCGTTGCCGCCGCGCGAGGCCGACCTGGTGGAGTTCATTCAGATCGTCTTTGCCGGTTCGGACCCCTCCGACCTGGACCGCGCGAAGTTTCACGATCTCGGCGTCTGCCTCGAGGCCTTCAGGCGGGCTTATGAGTATCTCCGGGACACGAACGAGCAGTATGCTGCTGTTCGGTGGGATGAGGACGCTGCGCGTGAGTTTGCAGACGTGGATGGCGATGAATCGTCCCTGATGGGCCTGCCGCGCTGCCTGGCGGCTTGCGTCGCTGTCGGAGGGCAGGGCGGGCGTGCTCGCCAGGAGGGTCCTGCGGATGCTGTGGATCCGGGCGCCGGGCCAGCCTTTGCGGGTCTTCCGCAGGACCGCGCAGGCGACGGTGGCCTGAAGGGCGGGGCGGTATCCGGCGGTCTCCGCGCCGTCGACGTCCCAGGTTGTGAGGAGGAGCTGGCGGAGGACGAGGACGCCGAGGGCCCCGGAGGGGCGGGCGGCGGCCTTGTCGAGCAGGGGGAATTCTGCGCCGCGGTGGCAGACGCTGACATGCAGTGCGATCTGGACCGCCAGTGGAAGAAGGTGCAGGCCAGCCTGCAGAAGGCGGAGCTGCTCGTCGCGGAGAAGGCCAAGATTGAGGCGCGCACGCGGCAGTTGGACGACATGGATAATTTCGTCGACAAAGATCTCGACCGGCGCATAGAGGAGGCAGCCAAAGCGGCGCACCAGGCCGCCCAGGCATGCAACGTGGAGGCCATGCGGAAGCGACTGGAGAAGACGCACCAGGAGCTGCAGGGGACTCGTCCGCCGCCGGGGGTCGCCGCGGCGCGCGCGGACAGCGGTGGTGGCGTGGGCGGTGGTGGAGGGGGTGGAGACGGGGAGGGCGATGCCGGCGGTGCCGGAGCGCGGCAGGGCAGGCGTGTGGTTCGCGTCGTTGTGCCCACTGGGACGGAGCCGGTGAGCATGTTTACTCCGGGATTCTGGAGCGCCTTTGATCCCATTGCGTTCCCATACGGCGACGGCGTGTTTGGTCTCGAGAGGGATGCCAGCCTCACGTACAACGAGTGGTGTCGCTACCTGACGGTGCGGGAGGAGCTAGAGTACGAGGTGCACGGGGAGGTTGCGGCGTCCGATGGCGTTGCCGCGCATCCCGCGATGGACACGGTCGTGCCTCGCTGGCGTCGGCATGTGGACTTGCTCACGGCCCAGTACTGCTTGTGGCGCAGGAAGGCCATCATACAGGGTGCCAGGCACTTCGTGCGCACGCAGCGCTTCGGAGACAGTCTGGGACACCTCGCCGCGTTGACGTCCGAGGAGCTCGTGCAGGCGGTGGCCGTGCTGGGGAAGGGGGCGGGGCTCAAGGACGCCCTGAGCAGCGATGCGGTGTCCCGCAACGTGAAGAGCGCGCTGCGGAGCATGCTCCTCAGCAACTCGGACGTCATCGGTTCTGATGCGCATCGGACAACGCTGCGTCACATCAGTGCGAGCTACTCTCGCCTCTTCGGGCCTCCTCTGGTGTTCACGACGCCGAACGTTGCAGACACGCGGAACTTGATGATCTCCCTGATGCATGACGGGGCAGACGTGCAGGGCTGGCGGCTCCTGGAAGAGAACGCCCCGGCCATGCCGTCGATCGAACAGATGTTGCAGCGGGTGGCGGCGGACCCTGTGTCGCAGGCCATCGTCACGAACCTCATGCTGGAGCTGTTCCTTGAGCATGTTGTCGGCGTCGTGCCACAGCGCGGTGCCACTGGGGTTTCCGACGGCGTGGCGTCCTCGGGGGCATGTGGTGCCTTTGGCATTGTCCGTGCCTACTTTGGCCCCGTGGAATCGCAGGGGCGCGGGGGCATCCACCCGCACATCCACTTATGGCTCCTGCACCCGATGACTGGTACCTTTCTTGCGAGGCTGCGCGCGGGGGAGGTCTCCAGCCTAGAGGAACGCCTGCGCACGTGGCGGGCGAGCGTCCTTGCCCGAGTGGGGACCGTCCAGTTTGACGCCGCGGAAGAGGTGGGCCGGCAGCTGGGGATGGTTGGGGACGAGCGGATGCAACCGCTTCCGCTCAGTGAGAAGGCGCGCACCCAGGCTTTTGCCGATGGGAAGTTTGAGGAGGATGATGTGGCCGTCCATCTGAGGACCATCGCCGGCGCGTCTCGTGGTCAGCTTGAGAAGCTGTGCAAGAAGCGCCGCGAGGAGGGGCGCCAGGGCGTGCCGTCGAGCCGCGAGCGCAGGGGAGGGGAACTGTTCCCAAAGGGTACGGAAGCTTTTCGGGCGGAGGTGGCGGCGTTCGAGAATGTGAATTTGGAGGAGGAGCGGAAGGTTTTGGAGGAGCAGCCGAGGCCGCAGGGCCCTCTTCGGCAGCGCCCGTTCGCGCCGCTCGTGCCTCCCGAGCCTGACCCCCAGGAACGGCAGGCGCAGTACCCGGCGACTCTTCGCTTGCCACTGACGGGGGCGCACGTGGCTCTGCAGCCGCAGTATCGTCGGAAGCCTCCATATCGCGCCCGCGCCGACGGCACTGCGGCGATGCACTTTGCGGAGGAGTCGTCGGTGGAGGCGCGCACCTGGGCGCGGCGTTTTGCGCTGGACTCGCGCAAGTGCATCATCAGAAGCCACCTCCACCGGTGTGGGCCTACGTGCTGGAAGCTCACGAAGGGCGACGTGCCTCAGCATTGCAAGGTGTGTCGTCTCGGCTTTTATCATGAATATGAGACAGCGGTCTATGCGCACCCCGGCAGGAAGTTTCCGGCAAGCTCGTTTGTCTGGCGGCGCCTGCGCAAGGGAAAGGATTTGGTGCTGCCTGATGGGGCGAAGATCGTGCACGCGAACGGTCCTCTAGAGGAGGGGCAGTGGAATCCGCCTGGCGAGCGTCTGGATCTGGACGACGTCCCGGATGGAGGCTACGGTCCCTGGCCGCACCGCTGCGATCGGTGCGGGAGGGCCGGTCGTGTCGACGTCGTGCGCTATCACCCATACCATGGGAGCACGAACCCTGTCGGTCAGGTGTGCCTCCGGTGCAATCTGGACGTCCAGTGTCTGGACCGCGTCGTGCTCGGCCTGCCGGGCGACGACGGCTTCGGGGCTGCGCCCGTCGCGGATCATCGTGTCGCGGGCTCACCGGAGGGCCCCTCGCTCGGCGTCGCCCGCGGCGTGGGGGCGGAGCGAGACGAGGGCGATGATGAAAATTGTGGCGGCGACGAAGGCGGTGGACCGTCCGCGGGCTCCACGCATGCAGCGATGGCGGACGCGACGCAGCCGGAGGGCACCGTGAGCGAGACGGGCGGCACGTGCGACGCGCCCTCGGTGGCGGCGGCGGCGGCGGAGGCGGAGACGTCTCGTGTGCCCGTGGGGCGCCTGCTGGGAGGGGTGGCGACGAGCATGGATGATCCTGAGGTGGGCTTCGAGTTTCCGGCGGAGGGCTGCGATGGCGGCTGGGATTGGGATGGCGATGAGTTGTTCGAAGACGACGCGCCTCCACGCGCGTGTGATGATGATGCTGATGATGCTGCTGCGGGGGTGGGAATGCGCCAGCCTGCCAGCAGTGCCCCGGGAGTGGTGGCGTCGGGCACTGCTGCTTCTGCCGGTGATGCAGGTTCTATTGCTGCTTCTGCTGCCGCTGGGGCAGGCGCTTCGGGTGATCCCGGCGGGGGCTCACGACGCTCTGGTAGTCTTCGGGAGCACTTGCTTCACTCGCTTGAATCAGTGTACATGGACGGGGTGAACATGGCGCACTACCAGACCGACTACACGACCAAAGGGGGACCCATCGCGGGGGAGCTTGGCGTGCTCCACGCCCAGAGCACGGGTCTTGAGTTCCTGCGGCTTCAGCAGAGGGCAGAGCGGGAGGCGCAGGAGGCAGAGCAAGAAGCGGAGGGTGAGGGGGCCAGGGCCGCACCCGTGCGCCGCAGCGGCTGGGGCGAGGTGCTCGACTCTGCCAGGCGCACTGTCATCAAGCTTACGACCAGTTCGCACCGAGCGCTGCTGAAGAAGTTGCCCGAGATGATGTTCCAGATGATGTTCGGGCACGAGTGCTACCGCTCGCACGACACATGGACCGTGTCGTGCAAGGGGATAGTGGCCCTGGCGTACGAGGCGAGCGAGGCGGTGTTCCAGGGTAAGGAAGATTCCTGGCAGAATCCCCGCGCTGCAGACATTGAGGTGGAACCCCCTGGCGCAGGGGGGGACTCTGATGGGGGCGGGGGCGGCGGCGTCATGGACGATTTGGAGGAGGGGAGAGGCGCCCTGCGGCCCGAGGTCGTGCACGGAGGTGCGCCGGGCGGAGTCGTCCAGGATGGCACCGGTGGCGCCGTTCCTCATGGAGACGGCCAGGACATGCCGCAGGATGTTCCGCAGGACACTGCATTCAGGGTTACTCCGGAGCACGACCTGAAGACCAACTGGCTGCGCCGCGGCGATCGCGAGCCTCTGGCGTCCATGGGCATCTACCATTACGCCATGTACGTGTACACCGCGGCGGGGAACCCTCTGCTGTTTCACGGCGAGGACTTTGCCACGTATGCCTTCGCCGATACGCACCCCGCTGCAGCGTTCCGCGTGCAGAAGCTCCGCGTCGCGTCCCCGTTCAAGGTTCCCAGGCTGTGGGGCTTCACTATGCCCTCGAGGGAGAAGGACGCAGAGGTGAATGCTCTCTTCAAGTCCGTTCTGTTTCGGCCGTTGCAGCCCGCTGATCGCGGGGCCGCTCGCTGGGCGCCGTACAGGGCCGGCGTCGATGCGAGTGGGAAGCACGTGCACGCCTGGGACGCGTGGTGGTCCGAACAGCTGGCCTTGAGCGTGCGGTACGACGAGTGCGAGCGGCGAGCTGGGAAGTGGTTCACCATCGAAGATATCAATCTGGAGAGGGGTGCCGAGGACGACGTGCACCCGTACGATTCGCGCCCCAGCGCCGCTGAGTTCATGGCGCGCTGGACTGTGCAGGTGGCGACGAACCTGGACGTGGAGGCAGAGGCGCGCGGGCGCCCGCGAGGGAAGATTCGGCCCGACGGGAAGGACTTCCTAGCCTCTGAGCTGCAGGCAGCGGAGAACGGGCCGCCAGGAGATGCGGATCCGGAGCCTGGGGCCGGCGCCGACGCCGGACAGCTCGACGGTTTTCTGCGGGAGGCCGAGGACGGCGAGGTGGATGAGGCGTGGGCGCTTCAGCGGCAGTTCCCGAAGTATCGGGTTCCTCAGAAGCTTGTGCCCACCGTCGCCCAGCTTGATGGCATTCGCGGTTCCTCTCTTGCGATGGTATACAAGAAAGCTTTCATGGAAGGGTATGCGAAGGATCACAGACCCGCGGCGGGGACCGCGGCTGCGCGGCGTGTTCGTGGCCGGACTGCCTTCGGCGGGCTGGACTTCGAGGCGGAGCAATTTGAGCAGGGCAAGGCGCATCAAAAGGACAAGTTCCGATTCAAGAAGACAGGTTCGGAAGGGGCGCCTGCTGGGGGCGACGGGGGAGCCGGTCTCGCCGGCATTTCCCCCGCCGTGCTCGTCTCCGGCCGGCCGCCTGTTGCCGCCGTCGTTGACGAGGAGCAGAAGCCGCCGCGGGCGCGCGACATCGCGGCACGCTTGATTGAAGAGTGGGCCAGCAGGCCAGACGACCCCGTGACCTTCAGCAAGGAGCAGAAGGCGGTCGTTGCCCTGGTGGTCGGTCAGGTGGAAGCCGTCCTGGCACACAAGAACGCAGTCGCACGCGGTGAGAACCCGGAGCCTGTGGAGCAGATGGCGTTGCTGTTGCACGGGCAGGGTGGTTCGGGGAAGACGGAGGTGGTTACCCTGCTACGACGCGTCTTCCGGGAGGCGTTCCAAAAAGGGGGCTCCGATCTCGCTGTGGCCTCCTCCAATAGTGCTGCGCGCGTCATCGGTGGCCAGACGATCCATAGCGCCTTCGGGCTCAACGCGCAGCAGCCCCTGAAGCTTTCCACGCTCTCCGGGCAGAAGGTGGTCCATGACTTCGTTGATCGCATGAACGAGGTGGAGGCTCTCATCGTGGAGGAAGTGTCCATGGTGCCGCCCGCGCTCCTCGGTGCGGCTTCGCATCGCATGTGCAAGGCCCGGAGGGCGCAGAACCGCTGTGAGATGGACCTGTACATGGAGCGCGGCCACATGTTTGGGAAGGTTCCGATTGTTCTCTTCTTGGGTGACTTCTATCAGCTTGCGCCAGTGGCTGCAAAGGGCAAGCGGTGCTCCCTGCTGGAGCGTGTGGAGCCGAACGGCTACAATGAGCACGTGCGGAACGGGCAAGCGATCTTCCTGCACGGCGTCACGCATGCCATGTTCCTCTACGAAACGCACCGGTTTAAGGATCGACTCGTGAAGCCTTCGAGGCCCTGCGCCTTCATGCCAGATTTCCTTGCGACCATGCGGAAGGGAGGTACCCTGACGCCTCAGCAGAGGAAGATGGTTCGAAGCTGGGCAGTGCGACCCGGTGGGGAAGACAGGCGCCTGAAACAGCCCGCTGTCCGTGACGGGTTCGAGATGGCGATTGGCTGGGAGGCAGTGCATCGGCAGATGCAGTATCGGGCCGTCCGCGAGGCTAGGGAGAAGGGGCAGATGCTCCTCTACGTTCAGGCTGTCGATCTGCCGGATCGGGAGCGGCCCAGGGAGGACTACATGAGCATGCTGCAGGTGCCGAACATGAACAACACGGGGCACTGCCTCGGCATGGTTCCGCTGTTCAACGGCATGCGAGTGCGGATGACGGCAAAGCTGTCGGCGAAATATGGTATCGTGCAGGACGCCGTGGGGGAGGTCGTGGGCGTCAGGTTCCACCCTCGTGAGTTCGAGTCGCCCGAGGATGACTGGCGCACGAATGAAGCTCACGAAGCCCACGGCCTCGGGTATTACCGCTGTCACATGATGCCGCGGTGCGTCTTCGTGAAGTTCGATGAGTTCCGTGAGGACGTTGGCTTTGGCCAGGGCGTCGTGCAGATTGCCGCGCACAGGTGCCCGTGGAAGTTCAACTCGCACGAGGAAGAGAACGGTGTGCGCATGTACCGCCAGCGAGCCGTCACGAGGTATCAGCTGCCTCTGGTTCCAGAGCGAGTTCGTACGGTCCAGACAGCTCAGGGGCTGGGCATGGATGCGGCGACCATGACTTTGGCAAAGCCTGCGAACATGGGCGCCGACGATTGGTGGCTGCACCTCTACGTGATGCTCAGCCGCGTTCGTGTGGCTCATCGCCTTTTTGTGTACGATTTGCCTCTCTGGGGTATCCTGGAGCGGGGCCCGCCTGCGTATGTTCGCGAGGGGGTCGGGCGTTTCGAGGAAATGATGGTGGGAAGCTTTGCGGTTGCGCACGCGAGGGCGAGGGAGTACGGGTGGGACGTCGGGGATGGTCCCTCGGCGCCGACGGGCGCCGCGGGTGCGGATGTCTCGGCTCGGCGTGGTGAGGTCGCAGCGCCGGAGTCGTGCCCGGCGCCCGCGCCATCGACGGTGCCGCAGGCGTCTCCTGTGGGTGTGGTGCGTACTGTGGGCAGCTCAGCGGGCGTCGTTGAGGAGGCGGGCGACGACGACGAAGCAGAGGACGACGAGCAGGGCGCCGGAGCAGGGCCCGTGGAGTGTGAGTCGGCCCCTGCGGCGGCAACGCACACGCCTCTGCTCTCTCACGCGCTGCGGCCGGGCCAGTTGGACCTCGCGGTGCCAGCGGCATTCATTGCTTCGGAGGACGCAGGAGCTGCGGGGCGGGGGAGGGGTCGCGGCCGCGCGGGGGGCGTGGCGACGGGGGTGGACGATGTGGCGGCGGCCGCGGTTGGGGCGTTCGGCCGCGGTCGCGGGTCTGGGGGCCGCGGAAGCGCGCCCAGGGCTGCGCGAGACGGGCGGGCGGAGGTGGCTGCCATGCTGCCCACTCGCCACCCGCGCCGCGTGCCGGAGCTGCTGCGGACGCTGCCGCCGGGGCGGGACCTGTGCGCGGACGCCTACGGAGTTTCCCGCGAGGACGTGCTGCGTGAGCTGCAGTGGTGCTGCGGTGCTCGGGGCATTGCCAACCTGGGCGACACGTGCTTCGTGAATGCGGTCGCGCAGGTGCTCCTTCGGGTGGAGCCGGTTCGGCGGGTCATCGACGCGCACGTGCAGAGAGGCTGTCCGTACGCTGCGCATGTGCCGAACCGCTGTCCCGTGTGCGCTCTCGCCGACCAGGCTGCCGCCCTCGCCGCGCAGGACGTCGGGCCAGACAAAGAGGCTTGGCTGGCAGTCGCCGCGCGAAAGGGCTTCTTCCCGACTCCGGAGTTCAGGAGGGGCCAGTGTGATGCGGCGTCTTTTTTCCGACACGCTGTCCAGGCCCTCGGTGCAGCGGAAGCTCTCAGTTGGTGCAGGTTGACGTCCTTTGGTGAACGCTCTGCTGTGCAGCAGCACATCTTCGGGATCTTCATGCGCAACCGGACAGTTTGCGAGACGTGCAAGTTCGTTGCAGATGACGTCGGTGAGATCCAGAACATGTTTTGGGTGAACATGCAGGATGTGTGCGCTTCGTTGGAGGACCAAGTCGACATGCAGCAGCTGCTCCGGCGTCAGATCCGGTGCGTCGAGTACGTGGATGGCGCGTGTCCGGCTCATACGCATCTCAGCGAAGCAGAACGGCGTGCACATAATGCTTGCCGTGGCAGGGCAGCCAAGTACACGTTCTGGGATCGGCTGCCGCCCGTGTTCTTCGTCACTGTGAAGCGGGCGTTCGGGCCTGACCCAGATGACCAGCGTTACGACAGGCGTCGCGTTCGGTTCCCGCAGGTTCTGACACCAGAGGAGGACGGGTGCGACTACGAGTTCTCTGGCGTCGTAGTGCATATCCCTGGGGATGCGGCGCAGCCGTCGGTGCATGGGGGGCATTACATTGCGTACGGGGTGGTCGGCGAGAATCAGTACGCGTGCTTTAACGATTCTACAACGCGCAATCTGTCATGGAGGGAGTTTGCTCATTCGGAGCAGGTTCAGCGCGGGGCGTACGTGTTTGCGTATGTGCGCTCGGCGGGCGCGCGGGCCCATGAAGTCGGGCGTGCCGCGGGCTCTGCGGGGTCTGCGGGGAGCGGCAGCGGCGGCGGCGGTGCTGCTTCCAGCGCCTCTGCTGCGCCGTCTGCGCCGCCAAGTGCGCCCGCCGGGCAGGAGGCGTCGAGTGGCGAGCCACCGGGCAAGCGGCGTCGGCCGGGCGGCGGGCAGCTTGGCGCTGGCGACGGGGACTCCGGCGCTTCGGGGCGGCCGCAGCCGCCACCGCGCAGGGGCACGAAGCGCGGGCTGTCCCCGCCAGCTCCGGGCGGCGCGGGCGACGAGGACGACGATGCTGGCAGGGCCTCGGGCGTTCCGTCCGCGGATCTGGCGCCTTCTGGAGTCGAGCCAAGCGCCGGAGCGTCGCTCGCCGACCGCGTGTGGCTTCGCTTCTCGCCGAACACGATCGATCAAACGAAGTGTTTGGCTCGTACTTGGGGGAGCGGTGTGGGTGCGCAGTGCCGCAGTGTGCCCGCGCATGGATGCGACGTGTTCTGCAAGAAGCACTTCACTCAGCAAGGGACAAAAGGGTGGCATGGGCGCGTGGACGGGGCAATCCCCGAGGCCAAGTTGAAGGAATTCCAGGGGGTGGCGCGCAGGGCGTCGCGCGCGGTGTCCGCGCCAACGGCGCCAGTGGCGGGGGCTCTGCCTGAGGCTTCGCCCGCGGCTGTTGCGTCGACGGTCGCCACGCGAGCAGGTGCTGGGTCTGCTGGCGGAAGTGGGCGGGGGGCTGCGGCGCGTGCAGAGTGGGGCCCGGAGGGCGGCGGCGACTGCTCGGGGGAGGCCGCCGTTGCTAACGGTGCGCCCGACGCTTCGCCCGCGGCTGCTGCATCGGCGGTTGCGCCCCGTGCAGGGACGGCGTCTGGAGGCATTGGCGGGGCCGGCGCGCCCTGCGCGGCTCCGGCCTCGTCGGTGGGCGGTCGAGGCCGGGCGACCGCGAGGGTAGTGGGTGGCGTCCTCATTCGTGCGAGCGCCGGCGCCGCCACGGCGCCCGTTGCCCGACCTCGCACTGAGGCGGGCCCGCGCATCGCCACCTTCGGGATTCCGGATTTGGAAGCCCACAAGACGGCGCAGCAGGTGAGGGAGGTGGAGACAGCGCGCAGGCGACGCGAAGACGGAGAGAGGGGGCGTTTGACAGATAGCGCTGGCGCAGACATACCTCGCTCTGATCCACATAGGTGGGGATGAGGCCGTGGTTGCGCGGCCTCGTGCTGATGTGTCTGTTCGTGTGTGTGCGCGCGTGAGTGTTCGTGTGTGCGCGCGACTGAGTGTGCGTGTGTGTTTGTGTGCGTGTGTGTGTGTGTGTGTGTGCTTGTGTGTGTGTGTGTGCGTGTGTGTGTGCACGTGTGCACGTGCGTGCCCGCGTGTGTGTGTGTGTGTGTGTGTGTGTGTGTGTGTGTGTGTGCGCTTGTGTGTGCTTTACCGATCGACCACGCGACGGAGCGGTCTTCGCGCTATTGCCAAACAAAGTGTGCTTGTGTGAGCGTGTTTGCGTGTGTGTTTGTGTGTGTTTGTGTGTGTTTGTGTGTGTGTGTGTGTCTGTGTGTGTTTGTGTGTATGTATGCGCGTGTGCTTGCGCGACGCAAGTGAGCCGTAAGTGTGTGTGTGTATGTGTGTGTGCGTGCGTGCGTGCGCGCGCTTTTATGTGTGTGCCTGTGTGTGTGTGTGTGCGTACCTGCCTGTGTGTGCGTGCGCGTGCGTGCGTGTCCGTGCGTGCGTGCGTGCGCGCGTGCGCGCGTGCGCGCCCGCGGTGGTGGCGCCGCCCATGTGCCCCTCTCCCCCTCCTCCCCCCTCCCCCCGGCGCTCCGCGAGGGCGGAGTGGTTGGAGTGGAGGGAGGGCCGGCTCCAAAATGGGGCGGTGCCTCCCCCCTCCGGAGCGTTGGCGGGGAGGTTGGGGGGCGCGTGGGGGCGGGGGGGGGGAGGGCGGGCGGGGGAGGGTGTAGGGAAGGCGACGGAGAAGTGCCCAGGTGCGCGGTCGTCCGTGCGTGGGTGTCCGCGGCTGTTCAGGTCTGCGCGCGCCTGTGTGTGTGTGTGGGTGTGCCTGTGTGTGTGTGCGTGTGTGTGTGGCTCTGCCTGTGTGTGTGCGTGCGCGGCTATGCGTGCGTGCGCGCGTGCGCGCGTGCGCGCCCGCGGTGGTGGCGCCGCCCATGTGCCCCTCTCCCCCCCCCTTCCCCTCCCCCCTGGCGCTCCGCGAGGGCGGAGTGGTTGGAGTGGAGTGGAGGGAGGGGCGACGGAGTTCCTCTAGCTCATCGATGCCGATCAGGTCTACGAGCTATTTGGTTCCACTTGGTAGTGTCCAAAACCCGGGGGGCAACTGGGAGCCGGCGGTATTCCATCAACCAGGTTACCGGCGGGATCCTCGTAGAGATCTGCATAGATCGAATCATTTCCCAGATAACAGGAGAGAAACGTTCGTGAAGATGTGCTTGAAAACTGAAGAATTTCGTTTTCGGGTTTTACACAACATCGGTTCCCCCTAGTCTTTTGATCGGAATAATGCAGCTGGAATCCTGGAAAAAACAAAGCATCATCGAACGCGTCATGATGGACTGCAGAGAATAAAAACTGGCACTGGCGGTGAACCGTCAACCCGGTCACCGCCGGGAACCTCGTAGAGCTCCTTGCACGCATGAGAGTGCTCAGAATCGAAGCAGGGACCTTTGCAAAAGGTTTTCTTAAAATCTTCATTTGGCTGTATTTGATGTCAATAAAGGGTCGGTTCCGGGAAGTCATGCGATAGTAAGACTCCGACAGAGCTGAGCTGATCTGAGAAGAAAGCTGATACGCGTATGCTTAGCGTAAGCATCTGGTTTTCCAAAATGAATTGTCACATATCTTCCAAATCTTAGCAAAACCGACCCAGAGTCACCACATTGTCCGCCCGGGTCGGGTGGGCCAACTAGAACGCGCCATGATCGACTGCAGAGAATTAAATTTGAATACCGAAAACGAATGTCAAAATCTCTCAACACCTTCGAAAAAAAAACGACCCAAGAACACTTGGCGCCGGCGGTAAACCGTCAACCTTTCTTACCGCCGGGGACTCGTAGAGCTTCCTGACCATATATTATATCCGAAAAAATAGCAGAGAACGAATAGTTTTTTTGCCCGAGCTGATAGCAGATTGATCTCAGGCGTCTAGTGATATCCCATTGCTATGCTGGGAGGAAGTGGAGGAGTACGACTCCGTGTTTGGCGTCTGCGTTCACAACAGACCCAAACCAAGCATCTAGATGCTTCACGCCTGACGATTCCCTTCTGATCTTTCGGCGGCTCGAGTTCAGTGAAGAAATGCACCATCATTTCGACAACCAAGATCGGTCAAATACGAACAATTTTGTGAAACTAGCTTGGGTAGCAGACCGAGTTCAGACCTCTCGATGCAACAGACGAACGCTCCTGATGCTTCTGGATCGGTTTCTGTGCGTACCAGCTCTGTAGCTCTCCTACGTGCGAAAACCGACAGCACCTCTCAAGATGACGACTCGAACGATACAAATAGTTTCGCCGACCTAGCTCGAGTAGCAGACCGAGTTCAGACCTCTGGATGCAACGGACGAACGCGCCTGATCATTATGCATCGATTTCGCTCCCCTAGAGCTCGAGTTAAGAACAGAAATCCGACAGTCCCTGTCGAGGTGACGCGAGCGATACGAATAGTTTTGCGGACCTAGCTCGAGTAGCAGACCGAGTTCAGACGTCAGCATGCGACAGGCGGACGCGCCTGATGTCTCCGAATCGATTCCTGTGATTACCAGCCCTGTAGCCCCCCTAGAGCCCGAGTTAAGTACAGAAAACCGACAGCACCTCACAAGATGACTCGAACAATACGAATAGTTTCGCGGACCTAGCTCGAGCAGTAGACCGAGTTCAGACTTCTGGATTCAACAGCCAAGCGCCTGATGATTCTGAATCGGTTTCTGTAAGTATCAGCTCTGTAGATCTCCTATAGCTCGAGTTATGCTGAGAAAACCGTCACCGCGTGCCAAGATGACCCGAAACGGCCGATCCCGCCGGAGTGCTTTTTGGCTACCCGATCGAGCTGAGATCAAGACGCCGAGCGGGAATAAGATCGAAAAACACGGAAAATCCTGAGCTACAACGAATTTTTGAATTTCGAAAACAAAATTTCTAACCGACCAAAAGTCAGCAAAAGGTCCGTTGAGATTTTTCTCGCGAACTGGGAACCGGCGGTAAACCGTGAACCAAGTTACCGCCAGGCACCTCGTAGAGCTCTTTTTTTGCACAGCGCTCCGCGGAACACATGAAGAAAGCTTCTGAAGAGAGCGCCGAAAAATTTGAAAAGTCACGATTTTTCGGTTTTCATCCAAACTCCGTTCCTCCAAGTGTTTTAATAATAATACTGCCCCTAGAGCCATGCAAAATCAATCAGCAGGTGCGCTATAGCTTACTATAGGGAATGAAAATCTCACTCCTGAAAACGAACTTCAAAATTTTGCATAGAGTGAAAAAAACCGACCCCAGGTTACCACATCCTCTCTTTTCGTCGGGCCGGCCAACTAGCCCCACCCTGCGCCCGAATTCCTCTTAGCTCTTCTCCGAAGAGCTCTACGAGGTGCAAGCTCCCCAGCGCCCCAGAATTAATCTTACGCTTCCAGCAACTAGCTAAAGGGAAGCTCTACGAGTTCCTTGGTAGCGTCCAACTGGGATCTGGCGGTGAACCGTCAATCAGGTAACCGCCGGGAGCCTCGTAGAGCTCTCTTCTCGCGCGGCGCTGCTCGGAGCGCACTGAACAAGCTTTCTTAAGCGTGAAAGCAAAAGCTCGGAAAATACATATTTTTATGTTAGATCTTTGTTTCGTGGACCCAGGGGTGCCAGACCGATGTCGGACCTCTCGATGCGGGAAAAAAACGCGCTGGGTGATACAGGATCGGTTACCAGCTCTGTAGGTCTTCAAAATCTTCAGTTAAGGGAACCGACAGCAACTGTCAAGATCACACGTATAATTCGAATAGTTTCGCGAATCTAGCTCGAAAAGCAGACCGAGAATAGACCTCTCGATCGGACAGACGAACGCGCCTGATGATTCTAAATCGGTTTCTGCAAGTATCAGCTCTGTATCTGTCCTGAATCTCGAGTTAAGTACAGAAAACCGTCAACACGTGTCAAGATGACTCGAAACGGCCGACGGTTTCTCAAGTCTTTCGATAGTAATATGCAGCTACAGTCCTGAGAATTCTGGCAGACGCGGCATGTGAAAAATACCAATCCTTAAAACGAACTGGGAGCGGTAAACCGTCAACCAGGCAACCGCCGGGACCCTTGTGGAGCTCTCGAGTCAATCAATAGTGCTCAGATATAGATCATAAAGCTGAAATGAGTAGTGGCCTCATACTAATTCAAAAGAATAGATTTCAGTGTAGTATAAAGATTTTCCATGATGCTTCCTGTTTACATTAGAACTCGAGATCTCGATATTGAACAGCGCTTCGTAATCTGCTACATGTGTAGAAAATGATGGGATAATGTATTTGCTTGGAGCTGAAATGGAAGAGACCATTATCATTTTGGAAAAGAACATGCAACCAACGGTTCCTCCACGTTTTTCGACAGTAATATTACAGCTACCGACCTGAAAATTCAACAGGCGAACGCGGCACAAATCAATTCACGTCACAAAAATTGCGGCGCCCGGAACAAATTTCAAATCTCTAATAATCTTCGAAAAACCGACGCCAGATTATCACACTTGGTAGCGTCCAAAATCCGGAGAGCCCCCGGGAACGAGAAATCTTCCCGGGAAAGGTTTGCGGGGCTACCCTGAAGCGCTTCGAAAGCGCTGCCAGGAACGCTTCCACGCGTGCCTCTCGCGCAGGCACGCGTGGACGAGTACCGGAACTGCTCCCGGACGGGCTGCGACCTCACACGAGCGCTGCGGGGACCGGCGACGATGGGCTGCTGGCGGGCACCAACACCGTCCGGCTTCTAATCTAAACCCTCTAGCTCTCAGAGAGCTCTCCGGGAAAATCTCTCATAATCTTCGAAAAACCGACGCGAGGTTTCACATTGTCCGCCCACGCCAAGAGGCCAACTAGCTCCATCCCGCGCCAGAATTCCTCAAGCTCATATGCCGCAGAGCTCCACGAGATGCTGGGTTCCGGCGAACCGTCAACCAGGCAACCGCCGGCAGCCTCTTAGAGCTCTGTTCTCGCGCGACGCTGCTCGAGCACACGAAAAAAGCTTTCTCGAGTGAAAAAAAAACTCGAAAATACTTTTTTTTTTTTGTTTTTTTTTTTTTTGTTTTATAAAAAAAAAAATGCATTCTCGTTTCGTGGACGTGGATCGAGTACCAATGCGAGACTGGCGCCGGCGGTGAACCGTCAACCTGGTCACCGCTGGGAACCTCGTAGAGCGACTAGAGTGCTCAGAAACGAAGCAGAGAGCTTTGGAGAAGATATCCTGTCATTTGTGTGTTTTTCGATGTTCATACAAGGTCGGTTCCCGGAAGTGAACCCATGTTAAAACTCCCTCGGGAGAGCTGAGCTGCTCTGGGAACAAAGTTTATATGCGTATGCTTAGCGCAAAAATCTGGTTTCTCAAAATGAATGGTCTAATATCTTTCAAATATTCGCAAAACCACGAACAAGTTGTCACTGGGAACCGGCGGTGAACCGTCAACCAGGTTTTTGCGGTCTTTGCGGTCGACTGCGCGGGCCGCCAGGCCCAGTCGCTAGCAAGGAAGCGGGTGACATACAGGTGAGCCAAGCCGCCCACCACACGCATGCGGCAGGGAGCGAAGCTCACTTTCGAACAAGTGGCCATCAAGCGAAGCTCATTCGACATACGCGCATGCATGAACACACAAGCACGAAGAAAGCAACGCAATCACAAGTCACAAAAGTTCAAACTCAAAGTGCGTGCGAAGAACCCGTGGAAGAACATCAATGATATGTTCAATCGCCGACAGTTCGGCATCAGTAACTGAAGCATTGCTGTCGATAGAGAAAGCAGCACTATACACCTCCGTCCACACAATATCTCTGGAACTCGGCTTACGACACGTCCGCAAGACACGACCGACATCAATCCAGCAACCGACTCCGACACCCGCCGTCGACACTCCACCATCGAAGCCACAATCGATGGCACAATACCTGTAAAGATTCGAATACTCGTTGGGCTGCTGCCCGATACAATCCTCAAATATGTTGATGCCCTCTCGGGCAGTATGAGTGAGCACGTCCGCCCTTGTATTCCATTCCCTGAAGCAGTGTTCGATAAGGTCTCTTCCAGGAGCAAACGGGCGTATACGAAACATAAAAGACATACCATCCAGACGATTTATGATCCTGTCGACTCTCCTTTGATAATCTTTGTTGATAACCTGCCAGTAACCTTGGCACCATGATACAACAAAGAGGCTATCTCCATGGATACTTATGGGGACTCCGAAGGCCTCAAGATCCCACTCGGCATTTTCCCATTTGGATGTGTGTACAGCAAGTCGTTTAGCTAGACGGTCATTGGCAGTTTGTGATCCCTCCTCTACTCCATACTCCTGAAGTTCCTGCTGAGTTTGGATATAGACCTCCCCAGTAGCCCTAGGATGACTATGTGCTTTGGCACGGATCTGGAAACAGTCAAGCATTTCCCGAGGACAGACGTGTGCGGCGAACTGCTCGAAGGCCCCTGGAGCAGCACGGAAATCCTCCCACCACTTGGGCCCGAAGAACTCTGACAACATGTAGGTCCAATGTCTCTGTCCAATGGCAAGCCCCCCTCCCCGCTGGCGTTTCATCTGACTGGGTTCACGAAGGTAGAAATTCATGCGCAGGAACTCCGAGGCATCCGCACGGATGCGGTCCCACATAACACCATATGCACACAAGCACGCACGCACGTCGCGCCAAGTCCGACCAGCATTCCTCCACTCATCACATATGTCCGCCTGGATCACGTGGATAAACTCGCACATATCTTTTGCCAGATTCCAGGAAACACGAAGAAACCTCTGAACCAGGGAAGCGAAACCCATCTCCTGAAACTTCCTCCTGGCTTCCGCATACCTCCTCCGACTCCACGTGGCCACATCCTCCTCGGCTCCCCTGGGGCACCTGAACATTTTGCAAAGACAGAGCCCTTCGAAGGCGCGCATACGCTGAATGAAGTAATTGTCGAGTGTCATGCCCACGATACCGTACATAGCAATACCCTGAACCTTCTCCTGATACCTCCAGAATTTATCCCTAATACTCACAGCAGAACACCTGAAATAGTTGGACATGCCATAGAAACTCTTGCGTGCCATGGACAGACGATGGTCCACATCGGGATGTGTAGGGGTATTGAACACGGAATGGATCTCGACACCGAGCACATTCATCGAGGAAGCTCTTCTGAAGCGCAGGACCTCAGATGTGGTAACTATGAGATCCTCCTCAGGTAAGCTAATCCCATCAGCATTACAACGAGGTGCCAGGCCACGTGTCATAAAGAGCAGTGATGACGCCTTCCACGTCATGCCAAAAGAAGCGAGTGGCAATGTTAGATCGTGAATCATCCTCCTGAGGTCAGCGGCCGAACCGGCTACGAGATAGACATTGTCAGCCCAGAGGAAGTGACTGATGAGGGTCTCCTTACGGATGGACCCGTAGAGTCCCACGACACGGTAGCCCAGTCTTTTTATGTCCCAGGATCTGAAGACCTCGGCCCACATCGCCACGACAATCAGGTTGAACACCAGGGGCCCCTCGGGACCCCCCGCACGTATGCACCTATCCCAATGGAGCCCAGGAATTTCCATCCCTTCCACGATCACAGTACCTATAGTACCACATAACGGGGCCAAAAGAGCGTATTGAAGATATGGAGGTACATGTGCATGTTGTAAACCTCTTCTCACATTAGCAAGACTACAATGATCGAACGCCTGTTTGATGTCCGCATTCGCGAAGTACACACACTCATTCTTTCCCCACGTATCCCCGTGTTGAGCCAATGTTTTTAGACTGCTAGTAATCTCCCAAGTCTTACGTGCCTCCTGGAACCCATAGATGCCTAAATTATGGAATAACCCAGAACGCTGAACGAAGTTCTCAGTAAGGCTAACAACACAGGCCGACTACCAGCGAGAAATCGCATTTTGCATTACCAGGTATCGACCCTCGGACAACGCAGTAAGGCCAGGCACCTTAGGCATTAACGATATCAGCACCTCCCTCCACCCGTCAGGATACTTCTGAGAGCACGTGAACATACGATCAAAGAGTAACTGTATGGAGCGAAGAGCAGACCAGGGGAGAGCACGAAGTATTTCCGTTGGCACGCGGTCGGGCCCAGTCGCCCGCGACGTCTTCAGGCGACGGGGCCCTCGTAGAGCTCTTTTCTCGCACGGCGCTCATCAATACACATGCAGGAAGAGTCTGGAGCAAGACCCAAAAAACTAGAAAAATCAGGTTTTTATGTTTTTGATCCAAAGACGGTTCCGCCAAGTGTTTTAATAGTAGTACTGCACCTACGGACTTGAGAATGTAACTGGCAGACGCGGCATAACCCACTACAGGTGCGAAAAATACTGGTTTTCAAACGAATGTTCAAATCTTTCACAAAGTTTGTCCAACCGACCCCAAGTTCATACATTGTCCGTCGGGGCCGGGTCGGCCAACTAGCTGTGCCCCGCGCCCGAATTCCTCCAGCTCATCGATGCGGAAGAGCTCAACGAGGTACTGGCGCCGGCGGTGAACCGTCAACCTAGTCACCCCCGGGAACCTCGTAGAGCTCCTTACACTGGTAAGAGTGCTCAGTATCGAAGTAGAGTCTAAAAAAAGGAGTTGTTTTCGAAAATATTCATTTTCGATTTTTTCGATATTCATATTCGCTCAGTTCCCGGAAGTCAACTCATAGGAAAATGCATCAAGAGAGCTGAGCTGCTGTCAGAGAGAAGTTTATATGCCAATGCGACGCGCAAAAATCTGCTTTCTCAAAATAAATGGTCAAATATCTTTCAAATGTTCGCAACGCCGTTCAAAAGTCACCAATTTGTCCGCCCCGGCCGGGTGGGCCAACTAGCTCCCCCCCGCGCCCGAATTCCTCTAGCTCATCGACGACGAAGAGCTCGAGGTACTTTGTCCTTTCTGGTCGGCTCGACTAACTGGCGCCGGCGGTGAACCGTCAACCTGGTCACCGCCGGGAACCTCGTAGAGCTCCTTGCAGCACGAAAGTGCTCAGAATCGAAGCAGACAGCTTCTCGCGGCCTTTCTCGAGAAACAACAACTTTCCATGTTTCGATTTCACTCCGATGTCGGTTCCCGCTCATTTTTGGATAGTGAAACTCTCTCCAGAGAGCTGAGCTGCTTTGAAAATAAAGTTTAGATTCAAATGCTGCGCGTAAAAATCTGCTTTCTCAAAATGAATGGTTAAATATCTTTCAAATTTTCGCAAAACCACCCAAAAGTTATCAGTTTGTCTCTTCTGGCCGGGTCGACCAGCTAGCTCCATCCCGCGCCGGAATTCCTCTTAGCTCATCAACTGGCGCCGGCGGTGAACCGTCAACCTGGTCTTTTTTGCGGTCTTTGCGGACGACTATGCGGGCCGTCAGGCCCAGTCGTAAGCAGGAAAACGGACGGCATACAGAGTCAGGCAAGACACCCACCACTCTTTGAGCGGGAGTGTGCATATGCGAAACTCGTATATATTCCGAACAAAGTGAAAAGCACGCGGAGCTCTTATACCAACATGCGCGCACGCCCGACACACACACAGCATGGCAAGAGTCAACGCAAACACAAAGTCCGAAGTATGTCGAAACCGCAGAGGCACATCGATGATGCGACAACCGACCGCGTTACGATATCTCCATCAAAGAAAGAACATGCACAAACCAAAGAATCTAAGAAAATGGTGCGTGCCCCAAACAAAGAAATTACGCCGGGGGAAATAAAGAAGTCATGAGCGACGTCATCGCCTCATCTTCCTCCGGAGTCAACCTTCCACTCCGTTTCCTATGACAAGTTACATGACAGAGATTGAAACTACACTGGAGACGTTCGTGATCATTCAGATTGCGCTCGTCTTTCATCCACGTTCCCAGCAGGCCCCTCTGGGTCTCATCTAAACGAAAAATCATGTCAAGCGTAGCTTCACACTGCTCGTTCTGCAGATGTGTTTGTCGATGCTCCTCCAAAGCGGCCTTGTATACGCTTGAAGAACCGCCATCACCTGGCGGCTTTGCTGCGCTCGGAACCTGGCCAAAGAAAATATTGCAGCACCTTCCCACATCTTCCCCAACCATAGCCGAAATCCACTCCTTCATCCTCCTCTCCTCCCGCAGGAAGTCCCGCTCCATAGCAACAAACATATCATTCCAAAGGGCTCTGATTCTGTTCAATTCCGCACGACGGCCACTCGCGGGGAATCCTGAAGTACGCACGAGATTGTGAAACATCAAGTCCAAAAACTTCGGCCCAGGCCCATCCCGTTCTTACAGCGCATACATAATCATACCACTGGAAACAGACCGCAGCTGGTTTGGATTCAGAAGACCAAGACGGGATAACTCCCACTGCAAATGACCGAGCATGTCGGACTCGAACTCTGCATCCGACTCTTCCCGTTCCAGGCTCATGAATTCGGCCGCCAGTGCACCTGCCTTATCTCGATCGCACAGGAGCCGCGCAGTAGCACGGGCACGACCAGTGCACGACCTCGGGAACTTGAGCGATTGACGCATTACTTCCGAAAAAGCTTTCTCATTCGACTGGCGCACAGTCTTGGAGACGTCCATCCGGACACGGACAGACGCATCAGAACCTGGATTCGATACCTCATTAAGCGTGACGGGACGATTCAGACACCCCTGGGACGCCCCCGACAAGGCGCAGCTATCATAATCAGCCTGCACGTTCGGAGAAAACTCCGCATCGCAAGCTCGAAATTCAGAAAGGAAATCTGGCACATGCACCGTTGACACGACGTCTTCCGTAGCAGTCGTCCGTGCAAATCTGTATTTTCTGATACGAAGATTTAGCGCCTTCTCCAGGTACACACGGGTGCTCTCGTTACGATCGCTATAAGCCAGGGAAAATGCATGAACAACATCCTCCTCAGCCACCTCCTCCTGCTCCATCTTAGCAACTGCTTCACTATGAACATTATCCTCCTCCTCGTCCTTGCAGCCAGGGTTCGATGCCACAGCATCCGCTGAACTCCAAACCGCGGCACTCCCAACCGCAGAACCCCCAGCTGTTGAACTCCCAACTGCATCAACAACTGCATCAGCGGAACTCCGAACTGTGGAACTTCCTACTGCACTCCGAACAGTGGAACTCCCGACTGCACAGGAACTCCCAACTGCAGAAGCATCACCCTGATCAGCGCGCACTCGATGACACTCCTCTTTCTCCTCCTCACCAACAAAGAGAACACAAAGATCAGTCTGAGTCCCACACGCAATGTGAACACAGGGATCTGTCTGAGTCCCACAATCGGAACACTGCGAACACAAAGAGTTGCCAGCCAATTCAACAGCATCCATATCAGTCTGTGTTCCACAAGTGTCCTCAACCCACT
Organism: Prorocentrum cordatum; assembly: GCA_963575745.1. NCBI lineage: Eukaryota > Dinophyceae > Prorocentrales > Prorocentraceae > Prorocentrum > Prorocentrum cordatum. Next base: position 26,832 of record CAUYUJ010022036.1, read on the forward strand.
CCTCTTCCTCAGAATCGTCCGAGCAGAAATTCCGATAATATCTGGGCGCGCAAATGCCCGCGCGAACAAGGCACGACGGATCTGGCCCCCGAGCCGTGGACCACAAACGATACCTGACACGTTTCGCCCGCAGGCGGCGCCACTTCGATTGAGAAACTTTGACGCCATGCCCATACAGCTGGTCTCGCTCATGCATGCGAGACTCACCTCCGTACGAAGGGCGAACACGGCAATATAGATCACTAACGCACACTTCGACCGTAGACAAACGAGCAGACAAACAAGCGAGAAACTCGGAAGTAAACGACGCCGTATCTGTCCAATCTGAAGCAACAAAATCCGCGCCTGACAATTCAGATGAAACAAACTCCATATATAAAACGTGGACTCGCTCAACAAGAAGGCAAATCACAAGCAATAACTACATGGACAGTTGAGACAACCAAGGAAAATGCTGTTCCAACGATACTCCGACAATCTCAATAGTTATATGCACTCCGACGACAATGGGCGTGGACAGGCCTTCGACAATCAATGAGAGTGTACGGTGCCCAGGCAAAAAGACACTGAAGCACCGTGCACGGCAAAGAGAACCAAACGCCAGGCACGGCACAATGCCGCTCGAGGAGGCCTCCGACGGGCCAGGTCGCCGCTGAGAGCCCGAGGAGGGACAGCAGCAACCTGGTCTGCGTGTTCTGCGCTGGCCACTACACAGAGAACCTAAACAGCGAAGCTGTACAAGGGCAGCGAAGCTGATAGATTAAAGCGGGAAGATTATGCAGCGAAGCTGTACAAGAAATGTGCTATCCACATATATGTGTGCACAAATCAACAACTCCCGACAATAAACTCTGAGATGCAGCAAGTTCCGCCTGGGTGATTGTACAATGGGAAGGGAGCATAAACGCCCGCTTGGCTACACCGAGCTGCCAACGATTAGAGGGGAGGCCAGGGGGGAGGGAGGAAGAAGGCAAATTAGAATAGATAAAAGTGTAAATCACCCAGCCACAAGATGTGCCTAACTCACATCTGCCACCATTCATTCAAAGAGCCTCTCACCGCGTGTACACTATGTTGATTCGAACGAATAGAAGAAAGTGTATTGAGGTCCCACCGCACATCTGAAGTAGTCTGCCCTTCTCTGGCCACATGCGTCTCATGGTCCGCCTCAGCGTTCCCCTCCCGATAAACCCATTTCCAAATATCACGGCCCGCTTCAGGACTATAGATCTGAAACTGGTTACACACGGCGTACAATTGATTTTGCATATCGGCGATGGTTTTACTATATATCTCATTCATACATCTGTTTTTACCCGTCAGCCAACGTGTTATACACTGACTATACACCGCCGGGAACCTCGTGGGGCTCTTTGCACGCGTAAGAGTGCTCAGATTGAAAGCAGACATATTATTGGATCATTTCTAGAAAAAATCGCATATTCATTTTTGGTTATCAACTTGATGTCGGTTGCTCTTAATTTTTCGATGGTAAAACTGGCTCTAGAGAGCTGACCTGCTTCAGGAACAAATTATATATTGCAATGCTCGGCGTAAAAACTTGCTTTTTTCAAAACTGGGCGCCGGCGGTAAACCGTCAACCTTTCTTACCGCCGGGGGACTCGTAGAGCTTCCTGACAATGTATAATGTCGGAAAAAATGCAGAGAACGAATAGTTTTTCAGCCCGAGCGATTTCAGACCTCTCGATGCAACAGCCGAACGCCCCCGATGTTTCTGGATTGTCTTCTGTAAGAGCTCTGTAGCTCTCCTACAGCCCGATTTACGCGCGTAAATCGACAGCACCTCTGAAGATGCTCGAACAATACGAATAGTTTGGCAAACCTAGCTCGAGTATCAGACCGAGTTCAGGCCTCTGAATGCGACAGGCGGACGCGTCTGATCTCTCCGAATCGATTCCTGTGATTACCAGCCCTGCAGCCCCCCTACAGTCCGAGTTAAGTGCAGAAAACCGACAGCATCTGAGGATGACTCGAACAATACAAAAAGTTTCGCGGACCTAGTTCGGGCAGCAGACCGTGTTCCGAGCTCTAGATTCGACAGGCGGACGCACCTGATGTCTTCGAATCGATTCCTGTGACTACCAGCACTGTAGCCCCCCTACAATCCGAGCTAAGTGCAAGAAAACCGACAGCACCTCTCAAGATGACTCGAACAATACAAATACTTTCGCGATTCTAGAGCGGGCAGCAGACCGATTTCAGAGCTCAAGATTCAACAGACAAACGCGACTGATGACTCTGAATCGGTTTCTGTAAGTATCAGCTCTGTAGCTGTCATATAGCTCGAGTTAAATACAGAAAACCGAGAGCGCCTGTCAAGATGACTCGAAAATTACGAAGGGGTTTGCGGACCTAGCTCGGCTAGCAGACCGAGTTCAGACAGACCTCTGGATGCAACAGACGAACGCGCCTGATCATTCTAAATCGATGAGGCGTGCTTACCAGCTCTGTAGCTGTTTTGTATCTCGAGTTAAGTCCAATATACCGACAGCGCGTATCAAGATGACTCGACATGGCCGATCCCGCCTGGACGCTTTTTGGCAGTAAAAGGTACCCGATGGAGCTGAGATCAAGATGGCGAGCGGGAATAAGATCGAATATCACGGGAAAAAAAAACTAGAGCTCTAACGAATGGTTGAATTTCGAGAACAAAATTTTCAACCGACCAAAAGTCACCAAAAGGTCCGTCGAGATTTTTCTTGCCAACTAGCTCTCCAGCGCGCCAGAATTACTCTTAAGCTTCCAGCAATAACTTGCTAAGGGAAGCTCTACGAGTTATGAATGGTCAAATATCGTTCAAATATTAGCAAAACCGACCCAAAGTTGTCACATTGTCTCTTTTGGTCGGGTCGGCCAACTGGGCGCCGGCGGTAAACCGTCAACCTTTCTTACCGCCGGCGGACTTGTAGAGCTTCCTGACAATGTATAATGTCGGAAAACTGCAGAGAACGAATAGTTTTTCAGCCCAAGCGATTTCACACCTCTCGATGCAACAGCCGAACGCCCCTGATGCTTCTGGATTATATTCTGTAGCTCTGTAGCTCTCCTACAGCCCGAGTTACGTGCGTAAATCGACAGCACCTCTGAAGATGCTCGAACAATACGAATAGTTTGGCAATCCTAGCTCGAGTATCAGACCGAGTTCAGACCTCTGAATGCCAGGCGGACGCGTCTGATGTCTGCGAACCGATTCCTGTGATTACCAGCCCTGCAGCCCCCCTACAGCCCGAGTTAAGTGCAGAAAACCGACAGCACCTCTCAGGATGACTCGAACAATACGAATAGTTTTGCGGACCTAGTTCGGGCAGCAGACCGAGTTCCGAGCTCTAGATTCGACAGGCGGACGCGCCTGATGTCTTCAAATCGATTCCTGTGACCACCTGCACTGTAGCCCCCCCTACAGCCCGAGTTGAGTGCAGAAAACCGACAGCACCTCTCAAAATGAGTCGAAAAATACGAATAGTTTCGCGATTCTAGATCGGGCAGCATACCGAGTTCAGAGCTCTGGATTCAACAGACAAGCGCGACTGATGATTCTGAATCGGTTTCTGTAAGTATCAGCTCTGTAGCTATCCTATAGCTCGAGTTTAGTACAGAAAACCGAGAGCGTCTGTCAAGATGACTCGAATGATACGAATAGGTTTGCGGACCTAGCTCGGCTAGGTCACCGAGTTCAGACCTCTAGATGAAACCGACGGACGCGCCTGATCATTCTGAATCGATGAGGTGTGCTTACCAGCTGTGTAGCTCTCCTGTATCTCGAGTCAAGTCCAATGAACTGACAGCGCGTATCAAGATGACTCGAAACGGCCGATCCCCCCCGTGTGCTTTTTTGGCAGCAAAAGGTACCCGATCGAGCTGAGATCAAGATGGCGAGCGGGAATAAGATCGAATATCACGGGCAAAAATACTAGAGCTCTAACGAATGGTTGAATTTCGAGAACAAAATTTTCAACCGACCAACAGTCACCAAAAGGTCCGTCGAGATTTTTCTTGCCAGCTAGCTCTCCAGCGCCCCGGAATTACTGGCGCCGGCGGTGAACCGTCAACCTGGTCACCGCCGGGAACCTCGTGGAGCTCCTTTCACGCGTGAGAGTGCTCAGAGTCGAAAGAGAGAGCTTCTGGGGGTATTTCTCGCGAAAGGCAAAATTGATTTTTTTTCATGTCGACATAAAGATGGTTGCTCCAAGTGTTTTGATAGTAAAAGTGCGCCAAGAGAGCTCATATTGAGGCGGAGAGGCCCTCATAATCGTTTACAGGTGCGAAAAATCTGCTTTCTCAAAATAAATGGTCAAATATCTTTCAAATATTCGCAAAACCACCCAAAAGTTGCCACTTTGTCCTTTCTGGTCGGCTCGATGAACTAGCTCCACCCCGCGCCGGAATTCCTCTAGCTCATCGATGCCGAAGAGCTCTACGAGGTACTCTTAAGCTTCCAGCAACAACTTGCTAAGGGAAGCTCTACGAGTTACTGGGCGCCGGCGGTAAACCGTCAACCTTTCTTACCGCTGGGGGACTCGCAGAGCTTCCTGACAACATATAATGTCGAAAAAAAAGCAGAGAACGAATAGTTTTTCAGCCCAAGCGATTTCAGACCTCTCGATGCAACAGCCGAACGCCCCCGATGCTTCTGGATTGTCTTCTGCACGAGCTCTGCATCTCCCTTACAGCCCGAGTTACGTGCGTAAATCGAAAGCACCTCTCAAGATGACTCGAACAAAACGAATAGTTTGGCAAACCCAGCTAGAGTATCAGACCGAGTTCAGACCTCTGAATGCGACAGGCGGACGCGTCTGATGTCTGCGAACCGATTCCTGTGATTACCAACCCTGCAGCCCCCCTACAGCCCGAGTTAAGTGCAGAAAACCGACAGCACCTCTCAGGATGACTCGAACAATACGAATAGTTTCGCGGACCTAGTTCGGACAGAAGACCGAGTTCCGAGCTCTGGATTCGAAAGGCGGGCGCGCCTGATGTCTGCGAATCGATTTCTGTGACCAAAAGCACTGTAGCCCCCCCACAGCCCGAGTTAAGTGCAGGAAACCGACAGCATCTCTCAAGATGATTCGAACAAACGGATAGTTTTGCGATTCTAGATCGGGCAGCAGACCGAGTTCAGACCCCTGGATGCAACAGACAAACGCGACTGATGATTCTGAATCGGTTTCTGTAAGTATCAGCTCTATAGCTGTCCTATAGCTCGAGTTAAATACAGAAAACCGAGAGCGTCTGTCAAGATAACTCGAATAATACGAATAGGTTTGCGGACCTAGCTCGGCTGGCAGACCAAGTTCAGACCTCTGGATGCAACAGGCGAACGCGCCTGATCATTCTGAATCGATTAGCTGTGCTTACCAGCTCTGTAACTGTCCTGTTATGTTCAGAACACGGTCATCGCGTGTGAAGATGACTCGAAACGGCCAATCCCGCCTGGACGCTTTTTGGCAGTAAAAGGTACCCGATCGAGCTGAGACCAAGATGGCGAGCGGGAATAAGATCGAATATCACGGGAAAAATACTAGAGCTCAAACGAATTGAGGAATTTCGAGAACAAAATTTTCAACCGACCAGAAGTCACCAAAAGGTCCGTCGATATTTTTCTTGCCAACTAGCTCTCCAGCGCCCCGGAAGTACTCTTAAGCTTCCAGCAACAACTTGCTAAGAGAAGCTCTACGAGTTACTAGCGCCGGCGGTAAACCGTCAACCTGGTCACCGCGGGGACCTCGTGGAGCTCTTTGCACGCGTCAGAGTGCTTCGATTCAAAGCAGACAGCTTATTGGAGTATTTCTAGAAAAAAGTCATTGTTTTATTTTTCGTTGTCAACTTCATGTCGGTTGCTCCTAATTTTCTGATAGTAAAACTGGCTCTAGAGAGCTGAGCTGCTCGAGGAACAATTTTTATATTCCAATGCTCGGCGTGCAAATCTGCTTTCTGAAAATGAATGGTCAAATATCTTTCAAATATTAGCAAAACCGCCCCAAAGTTGTCACATTGTCTCTTTTTGGTCGGGTCGGCCAACTGGCACCGGCGGTGAACCGTCAACCTGGTCACCGCCCGGAACCTCGTAGAGCTCCTTTCAAGCGTGAGAGTGCTCAGAGTCGAAAGAGAGAGCTTCTGGAGGCATTTCACGAAAAAGACAAAATTATTGTTTTTTTTCATGTCGCCATAAAGATGGTTCCGCCAAGTGTTTTCATAGTAAAAGTGCGCCTCTAGAGCTCATATTCAGACGCAGAGGCCCTGACAGTCGTCTACAGGTGCGAAAAATATGGTTTCTTGAAATAAATGGTCAAATATCTGTCAAATCTTAGCAAAACCGACCCAAAGTTATCACATTGTCCTTTCTGCCCGGGTCGATCAACTGGGCGCCGGCGGAAAACCGTCAACCTTCTTACCGCCGGGGGACTCGTAGAGCTTCCTGACAATATATGATGTCGAAACAAACTTGTAGAGAACGAATAGTTTTTCAGCCCAAGCGATTTCAGACCTCTCGATGCAACAGCCGAACGCTCCCAATGCTTCTGGATTGTCTTCTGTACGAGCTCTGTAGCTCTCCTACAGCTCGAATTACGTGCGTAAACCGACAGCACCCTCAAGATGACTCGAAACAAACGAATAGTTTGCAAACCGAGCTCGAGTACCAGACCGAGTTTAGACCTCTGAATGCGACAGGCGAACGCGGCTGATGTCTCCGAATCGATTCCTGATTACCAGCTCTGCAGCCCCCCTACAGCCGGAGTCAAGTGCAGAAGACCGACAGCACCTATCAGGATGACTCGAACAATACGAATAGTTTCGCGGACCTAGTTCGGGCAGCAGACCGAGTTCCGAGCTCTGGATTCGACAGGCGGAAACGCCTGATGTTCAGATCGATGCCTGTGACCATCAGCACTGTAGCCCCCCTGGAGCCCGAGTTAAGTGTAGAAAACTGCATCTCTCAAGATGACTCGAACAATACGAATAGTTTCGCGATTCTAGATCGGGCAGCAGTCCGAGTTCAGAGCTCTGCATTCGACAGACAAACGCGACTGATGATTTCGAATCGGTCTATGTAAGCATCAGCTCTCTAGGTGTCCTATAGCTCGAGTTTGGAACAGAAAACCGAGAGTGTCTGTCAAGATGACTCGAATAATACGAATAGGTTTGCGGACCCAGCTGGGCTAGCAGACCGAGTTCAGACCTCTAGATGCAGCAGATGAACGCGCCTGATCATTCTGAATCGATGAGGTGTGCTTGCCAGCTGTGTAGCTGTCCTGTATCTCGAGTTGAGTCCAATATACTGACAGCGCGTATCAAGATGACTCGAAACGGCCGATCCCGCCTGGACGCTTTTTGGCAGTGAAAGGTACCCGGCCGAGCTGAGATAAAGATGGCGAGCGGGAATAAGATCGAATATCACAGGAAAGAATACTAGAGCTCGAACGAATGGTTGAATTTCGAAAACAAAATTTTGAACCGACCAAAAGTCAGCAAAAGGTCCGTCGAGATTTTTCTAGCCAACTAGCTCTCCAGCGCCCCGGAATTATGTGAACCGGCGGTAAACCGTCAACCAAGTTACCGCCGGGCACCTCGTAGAGCTCTTTTCTAGCACTGCGCTCCTCGGAACACATAAAGGACGCTTCTGAAAGCCGAAAAACTCGAAAAATCACGATTTTCCGGTTGCCATCCAAATCCGGTTGCCATTCAAAGGCGGTTCCTCCAAGTGTTTTGATAGTAGTACTGCCCCTAGAGCGATGAAAAATTTACCAGGAGGTGCGTCATAGCTTACTACAGAGAATGAAAATCTGACTTCTGAAAACGAACTTCAAATTTTTGCATAAAGTGGAAAAAACCTACCCCAGGTTACCACATTCTCTCTTTTGGTCGGCCCGGCCATCTAGCTCCAGCCTACGCCCGAATTCCTCTTAGCTCTTTGCCGAAGAGCTCTACGAGGTACTCTTAAGCTTTCAGCAACAACTTGCTGAGGGAAGCTCTACGAGTTACTAGCTCCACCCCGCGCCCGAATTCCTCTGGCTCATCGATGCCGAAGAGCTCTTCGAGGCACTGGCTCCACCCCGCGCCGGAATTCCTGTAGCTCATCGATGCCGAAGAGCTCCACGAGGTACTAGCTCCACCCTGCGCCAGACTTCCTCTAGCTCATCGATGCCGAAGAGCTCTACGAGGTATAACGAAGAGCTCTACGAGGTACTAGCTCCACCCCGCGCCGGAATTCCTCGAGCTCATCGATGCCGAAGAGCTCTACGAGGTACTTCTGTACTGCAAAGCTTCGCTCTGCGCAACAGCCCAAACGAATTCTTAGAACTGCAAAATCAGCTGAGCCAGGCCGCGGAAAGTATGATCGCGTCCCTTTTCGACCTTTCGCCAACTAGCTCCACCCTGTCGCCGAATTCCTCTAGCTCCTCCACCATACCTCGTAAAGCTCTGATGGTAACAGAGCTAGAAGGATTCGGCGACAGTGTGGAGCTAGTTGGCGTAATTTCGAAAAGGGACGTAATCCCACCGTCCGCGGCCTGGCTCAGTCGATTTTGCAGTTCTAACAATTCGTTTGGGCTGATAATTGTGCAGATCGAAGCTATGCACTACAGAAGTCACCTCTCAAATTCTTAGCTCATCCCGTCGAGAAGTTCTCGCGAGCGAAGCCAGAACCTGACTTCAGATTAAAATGAAAAATTAAAAACGGAAGATTTTCAAAAAATCTACTGCGAAGTGCTCTGCTTCGATTCTTGGCACTCTCACGCGTGCAAGGAGCTCTACGAGGTTCCCGGCGGTGACCAGGTTGACGGTTTACCGCCGGCGCCAGTCAGAGCTCTACGAGGCACTAGAAGTGCAAGCAGACGCCTGAAAGAACTCGAAATGCAAGCAGATAGCTTCCGATGACATTTCTGTAAAAATGGAAAATTGAATTTTTCGGCTGTCAACACGAAGTCGGCCCTTGGCGTCGCTCGGAGAAATTTTTCGACGGCATGAACTAAGAATTTCTGAAGTAACTTCTGTAATGCAAAGCTTCGCTCTGCGCAATTAGCAGCCCATACGAATTGTTAGAACTACAAAATCGGCTGATCCAGGCCGCGGAAGGTATAATCGCGTCTCTTTTCGACTTTTCGCCAACTAGCTCCACCCTGTCGCCGAATTCCTCTAGCTCTTCTACATCAGAGCTCTACGAGGCATGACTCGAAGCATACAAATAGTTTTGCGGACCTTGCTCGAGTATAAAACCGAGTTCAGACCTCTGGATGCAACACACGAACGCGCCTGATGATTCAGAACACAGTTATAAAAATAGTGTGGCAGACACAGTATAACCCATTTCACGTGGAAGAACTATCAGTTCGAAAAACACACTTTCAATTTTCGCACGAAGATCAAACTGGGCGCCGGCGGTAAACCGTCAACCTTTCTTACCGCCGGGGGACTCGTAGAGCTTCCTGCCCATATATAATGTCGAAAAAATGCAGAGAACGAATAGTGTTTCAGGCCAAGCGATTTTAGACCTCTCGATGGAACAGCTGAACGCCCCTGATGCTTCTGGATCGTTTTCTGTGGGCACGAGTTCTGTAGCTCTGCTACAGCCCGAGCTACGTGCGAATATCGACAGCACCAAGATGACTCGAACGATACGAATAGTTTCGCGAACCTAGCTCGAGTCTCAGACCGTTCAGACCTCTGAATGCGACAGGCGGACGCGCCTAGCCCGAGTTAAGTACAGAAAACAAACGGCACCTCTCAAGGTGGCTCGAACAATACGAATAGTTTCATGGACCTAGCTTGGGCAGCAGGCCCAGTTCCGAGCTCTGGATTCGACAAGCGGGCGCGCCTGATGTCTTCAAATCGATGCGTGTGATTACCGGCCCTGTAGCCCCTCCATAGCCCGAGTTAAGTACAGAAAACTGACAGCACCTCACAAGATGACTCGAACAATACGAATAGTTTTGCGAACCTAGCTCGGACAGCAGACCGAGTTCAGAGCTCTGGATTCAACAGACGAACGCGCCTGATGATTCTCAATCGATGTCTGTGACTATGAGCTATGTAGCTGCCCTACAGCTCGAGTTGAGTACATAATACCGACAACGCGTATCAATATGACTCGAAACAGCCGATGCCGCCCGTGTGCTTTTTGGCAGTGAAAGGTATCTGATCGAGCTGAGATTAAGATGGCGAGCGGGAATAAGATCGAGTATCACGGGGAAAAATACGAGAGCTCTAACGAATGGTTGAATTTCGAGAACAAGATTTTCAACCGACCAAAAGTCACCAAAAATTCCGTCTAGATTTTTCTTGCCAACTAGCTCTCCAGCGCGCCGGAATTATGGCGCCGGCGGTGAACCGTCAACCTGGTCACCGCCGGGAAACTCGTAGAGCTCTTGTCACGCGTGAGAGAGCTCAGAGTCGAAAGAAAGAGCTTCTGGAGGCATTTCTCGAAAATTTCAACATTGTTTTTTTTTCATGTCGACATGAAGTTGGTTCCCCAGAGTGTTTTGATAGTAAATGTGCGCCTACAGAGCTCATATTAAGACGCAGAGGCTCTCATAGTCGTTTACAGGTGAGAAAAATCTGGTTTCTCAAAATGAATTGTCAAATATCTTTCAAATCTTAGGAAAACCGACCCAAATGTGCCACATTGTCTCTTTGGTCGGGTCGGCCAACTGGGATCCGGCGGTAAACCGTCAACCAGGTAACCGCCGGGAGCCTCGTAGAGCTCTGCTCTTGCGCGGCGCTGCTCGGAGCACACGAAAAAAACTTTCTCACGCGTGAAGAAAAAAAACTCGAAAAATACTTTTTTTTCATTTTGCATCTTGTTTCGTGGACGTAGCTCGAGTACCAGACCCAGTTGAGACCTCTCGATGCGAGCAAAGAACGCGTCGGGTGATACAGGACTGATTTATATGCGCATCAGCTCTGTAGCTCTTCTAAATATTCAGTTGAGTACAGAAAACCGAGAATACTTCTCAAATGACTCGAAGGATACAGATAGTTTCGCGGACCTAGCTCGAGTATAAGACCGAGTTCAGACCTCTGGATGCAACACACGACCGCGCATGATGATTCCAGATACGTTTCTAAGTATGAGCTCTGTAGCTATCCTAAATCTCGAGCTAAGTACCGAAAACCGTCAACGCGTGTTGGATGAGTCGGAACACAGTCGGTTCCCTCAAGTGTTTTGATAATAACACTCCATCTACAGACCTGAAAATTTTACTGGCAGACGCGGCATAACCCACTACGCGTGGGAAAAATACCAGTTCTTAAAACGAACTTTCAAATTTTGCACAAAGACTGGGATCCGGCGGTAAACCGTCAACCAGGTAACCCCCGGGAGCCTCGTAGAGCTCTGTTCTCGCGCGGCGCTGCGGAGCACACGAAAAAAGCTTTCTCAATCGTGAAGAAAAAAGCTCGGACAAATATGTTTTTTTTTTTTTTTTTCATTTTGCATTTTCGTTTCGTGGACCTAGCTCGAGTACCAGAGCGAGTTCAGACCTCTCGATGCGAGAAAAGAACGCGCCGGGTGATACTGGATCGGATTATATGCGCACCAGCTCTGTAGCTTTTCTAAATCGTCAGTTAAGTACAGGAAACCGAGAGGACTTGTCAAATGACTTGAAGGATACAAATAGTATTGCGGACCTAGCTCGAGTATAAGACCGAGTTCAGACCTCTGGATGCAAGGCACGAACGCATCTGATGATTCCCGATAGGTTTCTCAGTATGAGATCTGTAGCTATCCGAAATCTCGAGTTAAGTACCGAAAACCGTCAACGCGTGTCAGGATGACTCAGAACACAGTCGGTTCCCGCAAGTGTGTTGATGGTAATATTCCATCTACGGACCTGAGCATTTTACTGGCAGCCGCGGCATAACCCCACTACACGTGGGAAAAAAAAACAGTTCTTAAACGAACTTTGAAATTTTGAAGAAAGATTAAAACACCGACCCCAAGTTGTCACATTGTCTCTTAAGGTCGGGTCGGCCAACTAGCTCCACCCTGCGCCCAGTCGGCGGTAAACTGTCAACCAGGTGACCGCCGGGAGCCTCGTGGAGCTCTGTTCTCGCGCGGCGCTCGGAGCATACGAGAAAAGCTGTCTCAAGCGTGAAGAAAAGAACTCGAACAATATTTTTTTTCAATTTGCATCTTCGCTTCGAGGACCTATCTCGAGTGCCAGACCGAGTTCAGACCGCTCGATGCGAGAAAAGAACACGCCGGGTCATACTGGATCGGTTTATATGCGTGAGGGAGTCCGACAGCACCTCTCAAGATCACTCGTATAATACAAATAATTTCGCGAATATATCTCGAGTAGCAGACCGAGTTCAGAACTCTCGATGGAACAGACAAACGCGCCTGATGATTCTCAATCGGTTTCTGTAAGAAGCAGCGCCATAGCTCTCCTAAATCTCGAGAGAAGTACAGAAAACTGTCAATCTGTTTCAAGATGCTCGAAACGGCCGACAGTTCCCTCAAGTCTTTTGATAGAAATATTGCAGCTACGGCCCTGAGAATTTAATTGGCAGACGCGGCAGACCCCACTACAGGTTAGACTCTTGGGGCCCTTTTGGGAGACTTGTTTGGGACCTCGGGGGCCGCCTTGGAGACCTCTTGGCCCGTCTTGGGGCCATCTTGGGCGTCTTGGAGGGGTCGTTTGGCGTCTCGGAGCCTGCGTGGGCCGTCTTGGAGGCCTCTTGGAGCCTTCTTGGCCCGTCTTGAGGCCCTCGTGGGCCCGGAAAAGCCCTGGAACCGCTCGTCCCGGCCGTGCTGCGCTCGTCCCGGCCCCCTCCCCCCCTCCAAATCGGCCCTCTTGGGCCGTCTTGGTGACCTCTTGGGCCGTCTTGGGGCCGTCTTGGGCCGTCTGGAGGCCGTCTTGGGAGACTCTTGGGCCATCTTGGGGGTATCTTTGGGGCCTCTTTGCCTGTTTTGGAGCGTCGGGAAGCCGGAAAGGCGGAAAAGCAAAAAACATCGAAAAACACTTTGGAAAATCAGCAATTTTAGACTCTTTGGGCCCTCTTGGCACATTTGGGACCTCAAGGCTGTCTTGGAGACCTCTTGGCCCGTCTTGGGGCCATCGTGGGCGTCTTGGAGCGGTCGTTTGGCGTCTCGGAGCCTTCGTGGGCCGTCTTGGAGGCCTCTTGGGGGCTTCGTGGCCCGTCTTGAGGCCCTCTTGGGCCAGGAAAAGCACCGTGGATCGCTCGTCCCGGACCCCTCCCCACCTCCAAATCGGCCCTCTTGGGCCGTCTTGGGGACCTCTTGGGCCGTCTTGGGGCCGTCTTGGGCCGTCTGGAGGCCGTCTTGGGGGACTCTTGGGCCATCTTGGGGCTATCTTTGGGGCCTCTTCGCGCGTCTTGGAGCGTCGGGAAGCCGGAAAGGCGGAAAAGGAAAAAACATCGAAAAACACTCTGGAAAATCAGCAATTTTAGACTCTTTGGGCCTTCTTGGGAAGCTCATTTGGGACCTCAAGGCCGTCTTGGAGACCTCTTGGCCCGTCTTGGGGCCATCGTGGGCGTCTTGGAGCGGTCGTTTGGCGTCTCGGAGCCTTCGTGAGCCGTCTTGGAAGCCTCTTGGGGGCTTCGTGGCCCGTCTTGAGGCCCTCTTGGGCCAGGAAAAGCCCCGTGGATCGCTCGTCCCGGCCCCCTCCCCCCCTCCAAATCGGCCCTCTTGGGCCGTCTTGGGGACCTCTTGGGCCGTCTTGGGGCCGTCTTGGGCCGTCTGGAGGCCGTCTTGGGGGACTCTTGGGCCATCTTGGGGCTATCTTTGGGGCCTCTTTGCCTGTTTTGGAGCGTCGGGAAGCCGGAAAGGCGGAAAAGGAAAAAACATCGAAAAACACTCTGGAAAATCCGCAATTTTAGACTCTTTGGGCCCTCTTGGGAACATTTGGGACCTCAAGGCTGTCTTGGAGACCTCTTGGCCCGTCTTGGGGCCATCGTGGGCGTCTTGGAGCGGTCGTTTGGCGTCTCGGAGCCTTCGTGGGCCGTCTTGGAAGCCTCTTGGGGGCTTCGTGGCCCGTCTTGAGGCCCTCTTGGGCCAGGAAAAGCCTCGTGGATCGCTCGTCCCGGACCCCTCCCCACCTCCAAATCGGCTCTCTTGGGCCGTCTTGGGGACCTTTTGGGCCGTCTTGGCGCCGTCTTGGGCTGTCTGGAGGCCGTCTTGGGGGACTCTTGGGCCATCTTGGGGCTATCTTTGGGGCCTCTTCGCGCGTCTTGGAGCGTCGGGAAGCCGGAAAGGCGGAAAAGGAAAAAACATCGAAAAACACTCTGGAAAATCAGCAATTTTAGACTCTTTGGGCCTTCTTGGGAAGCTCATTTGGGACCTCAAGGCCGTCTTGGAGACCTCTTGGCCCGTCTTGGGGCCATCGTGGGCGTCTTGGAGCGGTCGTTTGGCGTCTCGGAGCCTTCGTGGGCCGTCTTGGAAGCCTCTTGGGGGCTTCGTGGCCCGTCTTGAGGCCCTCTTGGGCCAGGAAAAGCTCCGTGGATCGCTCGTCCCGGACCCCCCCCCCCTCCAAATCGGCCCTCTTGGGCCGTCTTGGGGACCTCTTGGGCCGTCTTGGGGCCGTCTTGGGCCGTCTGGAGGCCGTCTTGGGGGAGTCTTGGGCCATCTTGGGGCTATCTTTGGGGCCTCTTCGCGCGTCTTGGAGCGTCGGGAAGCCGGAAAGGCGGAACAGGAAAAAACATCGAAAAACACTCTGGAAAATCAGCAATTTTAGACTCTTTGGGCCTTCTTGGGAAGCTCATTTGGGACCTCAAGGCCGTCTTGGAGACCTCTTGGACCGTCTTGGGGCCATCGTGGGCGTCTTGGAGCGGTCGTTTGGCGTCTCGGAGCCTTCGTGGGCCGTCTTGGAAGCCTCTTGGGGGCTTCGTGGCCCGTCTTGAGGCCCTCTTGGGCCAGGAAAAGCCCCGTGGATCGCTCGTCCCGGACCCCCCCCCCCTTCAAATCGGCCCTCTTGGGCCGTCTTGGGGACCTCTTGGGCCGTCTTGGGGCCGTCTTGGGCCGTCTGGAGGCCATCTTGGGGGCCTCTGCGAGCGAAGCCAACAGCTTTCGTGCCTTGAAGGGCGCTTCCTTTGAAGCCAAATCGGTTCGCGTTCCACCCAGTGGCCGCACACTCCCGGTACCAACCTAGAAAAACCGCCGCCCCGACGGGCCCTCGGCATGCGAGAATCGGCTGGACCTGATTGGGAACGCGTTGCATTGAGAGCGCGGGCCCGAGACCAACGCGCTCAATGCAACGCGTCGCCGTCGTCGTCGTCGTCGTCGTCGCCGTAGCCTTCGTCGTCGTCGTCTCCGCCGTCGCCGTCGCCGTCGCCGTCGCTATCGCCGTCGTCGCCGCAATCGCCGACGCGTCGTCGCCGACGTCGTCTCGCTGCCATCGCCGTCAACGTCGCCGTCATCTTGGGGCCGTCTTGGGCCGTCTGGAGGCCGTCTTGGGAGACTCTTGGGCCATCTTGGGGGTATCTTTGGGGCCTCTTTGCCTGTTTTGGAGCGTCGGGGAGCCGGAAAGGCGGAAAAGCAAAAAACATCGAAAAACACTTCTTGGAAAATCAGCAATTTTAGACTCTTTGGGCCCTCTTGGCACATTTGGGACCTCAAGGCTGTCTTGGAGACCTCTTGGCCCGTCTTGGGGCCATCGTGGGCGTCTTGGAGCGGTCGTTTGGCGTCTCGGAGCCTTCGTGGGCCGTCTTGGAGGCCTCTTGGGGGCTTCGTGGCCCGTCTTGAGGCCCTCTTGGGCCAGGAAAAGCACCGTGGATCGCTCGTCCCGGACCCCTCCCCACCTCCAAATCGGCCTCTTGGGCCGTCTTGGGGACCTCTTGGGCCGTCTTGGGGCCGTCTTGGGCCGTCTGGAGGCCGTCTTGGGGGACTCTTGGGCCATCTTGGGGCTATCTTTGGGGCCTCTTCGCGCGTCTTGGAGCGTCGGGAAGCCAGAAAGGCGGAAAAGCAAAAAACATCGAAAAACACTCTTCTGGTCCACCGCGCAGAGCCGCCCACTCCTTAATGCACGAACAACCCGCGCAGACCAGCCACCAGCAGACGCGGCCACATCGACGGCAGGCCCGGAATGCGACGCCCCAGACGACCCCCCCGTGCCGTCCGTCAGAGGAACAGGCACCGACCGAGGAGAAGACCGAGGCTCCAGGAGAGACCGCACACACAGCCGGTCTCGACGATACATCTGACGCCAGTGCCTGTATGACCTGTCCAACTGCAGCGACACGCCAACGAACCGCTGATTCGGTGGCGACAGAACGCAGACGTCATGCTTCCACAGCATGCAATTGACCACCTGCGGATCATACGCCGTCAGATGCTCGGGGTCCACGCAGCCGCCCCGCTGCCGCAGCCCCCTGATGGGCAGGTCGCGAGACACCAACAGATCCTTGTCAAGATCGCGCAGCTTCTTGAACATTGCACACGAGGGCTCCATGTCGAAAGCAAGCAAAGGCAGACGGCCGCCACGCCCATTGAAGGTCACGGCCGCCAGAGCCTCCACATTCCTTTGCGGCAAATGCAGACGACCTCCAAGACCCTTGCGATCGTGGGCAAACAGGCGCATGGACTCCTGCGCGTACAAGACCAGGTCGCTGAAAGGAAACTTCGGCCAGTAGTACTCGAACCTGCGCGTGTCTCCAGCGTGGGAAAAGCCTGGAAGACAATAGTCGAGAGCGATCTCCTGAGCAGCCGAGGCCAACTCCGTCCTGTTGGCTTTGAACGCCAGCACGCTCTCCGCAATCCGCGAAGCCCCCACGTGCCAGTCGTCCAGAAAGGCCACAAAGGCCAAAACGCGCGACACAGGCGTGTCGGAAGGCAACGAACCTGCCCAAATTGGCTTCCAATGGAGCTCATCGAGGCGGCGACGCACGATCTGCAGAGGGAAACTCCGCCGGCCATCGTTCGCGGACCCCCAGAAATACTCGGCGTGCGGACACTCGCTGATCACAATGCGGGCGCGTCGAATCCACTCTGGGACGTCCTTCAGCAGGCCACCAGTGACCTCCAGGAGCGCCTCAAACCCATCAATGTCCGCACAGAACCGGAAGACCAAGTCGTAGAACACCCAAGTCGCGAAAACATCCGACGATCGGAAGGACTCACCGCGACACACGCGGAGCACGCGCGTGGCCAGGGTGTCCTTTGCAACATCCGGAACCGGAGACACGGACCCCGCGGCGAACTGGCCACGTCTCCTCCCAAACGTTCCCAAGGCCGTGATGCGACCGTTCGAGATGCCGCGCTCGAACGATGGCCGCAGGCACGGCTGATATAACGATTCCAACAACAGATCTCCAGCCTCGCACGAGGCCGCCGCCCGGTCGGAATCATCGAAGCCCTACGGAGAGGACCTTGACATGACCGCAGCAACGTGCACCAACCACACGCACTTGAGATGCACGAACTCCTCTTTGAGTTTATACTTTTTGGCGAGGGCAACCAAGGACTTGTACTCAGACGCAGACGGAATCGCAAACCGCTTTCCGGTAGCATTCCTGAGTCCCTCCCTGAGACTACCCTCGGGACACAAGTGCCGCAACGCGTTCATGCGATTCCGATCGCGCTCGTGCTGGTTCGAGACGGCCTTCGCGACCGCTGCAACGTCGCGCACGCGCACCCTCGCGTTCGCTGGAAGCACCTCCCATTCGTCGGGCAGATGGTCGCCCCCGGTCTCCTCCATGTGGCCGAGCAGCTCCTGGAGAACGCTCTCGTCCCCCCGAAGCCCCTGCGGGACGTGAGCCCACGCAAACCCATCATTCCGGAGTGCCTCTCGCACGACGCCGACGTCATTCTGGAACTGCGTCCCCACGGAAGCCAGCGCAGCCCCGCGATGAGAGACCACTCGCATCACGACTTCTCGATCTTCACGGAGACCCGGGGGCAAGGACTCGAACGCGTCGGCCCCACTGAGAACGCGCTCGACGGGGTCCCCGCGCTCCCCAGGGGCCGCACCGAATGCTCCCTCACGTAACCCGCCATGCCGCTTCCCGCGACACGGCCCGCGCCAGTCACCCTTCTTGGTGACGCGATTCTCACGCGGACCGATATGCCGGCAACCTGTGGGGGACACCGAAGCATACAAACACTCATCGGACGTCCCATCGCAGGCGCAAGCCTGCCCCCAGGATATCTGAAGCCCGCCCATGGAGTTTCGGTCGCTGCGGCGGGAACCCGACACGAACCCAGACACCGTGCCGGGCACAACCGCCGCAGGAGAAGCACTCCCCGGAGAGTCCCCCCGTGGATCCCGGGCCGGGTTCTGCCCCGAAGCGCCATCAGGCACAGCCAACGGCTCATCGCCGTCAGGCACGGCCTCAACAGACCTGGACGCGCGAGAGCGAGAGCGCGAACGACCACGCACGACAACGCGGAGCCAGGGCGCGGACTCCGGGCCACCCCCGTGGACACACTCAGAGTGTCGAGCAATCGACGCCATCGCGATAGAGGTAAGCGCACACGCGTGCCCTGTATCGAGCCACAGGAGCGAGCCGACGCAGAACGCTCCGGAGTCGCCCAACGCCCAGGCCTCACGCCGTCCATCGTGCGCCTCAAACGCCTCCACGGATGGCGCAGAGAACACGCGCACGTGCATGGCACAAGAGCGCAAATACGACGCGACCACCTCGAAATTCCAGCGCTCAAGCATTGTCCCAGAGCCGCCAGACCCCTCGTGATTCTGGCACGCACGCGCAAAATGCCGCGCAGCATCTACCCCCAGGAGATCAGCCACGGCCCTCTGCAAGCATTTCCCACGCCAAGGACCGAGACAGGACGTCCCGGGCGCGCGCCGGCACCCCCGCCCGCGACCACCACGCGGACGCGGGCGGGGCGCACGCACAGAGCTAAGATCACCGACAGACAATGGCCCAGCGCTACCCTGCGTCGCCCCGCTGAGCCCCGCCGGACACGCACCGAGAGCGATCATGGCGCAGGCAGCACGCACGGCCAGGTCCCCGACAAACAACTTCGACTCCCGCGCCGCCCGGCACTTCGAGCCGCCGATGCCAACGCCCGGCGAAAACCGCCGCGCACAGACGCGGCGGCCGCCGCACGTCCGCGCCGGGAGCCCGTAGAGCGCGCAGCAGAACCACCTGGCGGTAACGACCGCAGTCTCAAGATCAGCCGCCTCGGGCGCGTCCGGGAGCGTCCGCGCGAACACATCACGCTGCCGCCACCAGCGAACCGCCGCGATCTTCCTCGTCGTCACCGCTGTGCTGTCTTCCTCTGGCGGGCACACACCGAGAGAGACCAGAACGCAGGCAGCGCGCAGAGCCGCGTCGCCCACGGTCCACGACAACACGTCGGGCGCAGACGCGGGGGCGGCCCGGGCGGCGCGCGCCGGCGACTCCTCCAGGTCGACGGCACGGGCCGCGCGCGCGGTCAGGAATTGCTCCACTCGCCCGTCCTTGCAGGCCGTCCCCCGCGCGCTGCGCCCAGACGAGACCAGCTCTGGCGACGCGTCGCGCAGCAGGGAGCGAGGCAGGACGGGGAGCAGCACACGGCGTGCAAGCTGTTCGTTCCGCTCGGCCGCCGCCTCCGTCCGCCGCGCCCACTCCGCGTCCCGCCGCGCGCGCCGAGACCGCCGGCACGACGCGCGGCCCGCTTTCCGGAGCGATTTCTGCTCGCGCCCCAGCGCCTCCAACGCGGAATCATCGACGACATCCTCATGGATAACGTCGTGCTCTGCGAGCAAGGACTTCTGCACCCGGTCGTCCCATGCACTCGAATCCCGGGCCGGCGCCGCGCGCTCCGCGCACCGTTTCCCCCTCCGAGCGCCCGTTTCCAGGGAGCTCGTCTCGCCCGGAAAACTGCGCGCCGGGCGGGAAAACGCTCGCGAAAAAATCGCGAGCGTTTCCCCCTCCCAGCGCGCATTGCCAGAGAAATCAATTCTGCCCCGGGAGCCGCGCGCTGGACGGGAAACCGCCCGCGAAAAATTCGCGATTTCCCCCTCCCAGAGCGCGCCCCCCTGCGTCCTGGGCCCCGCCTCTGCCCCTGGCCCCGGCCCCTGGCCCCCCGGGCCCGGCCCCTGGGTCCCCGGCCCCGGCCCTGGCCCCGGCCCCGGCCCCGCCCCCGGGCCCGCCCCCGGCCCCGCCGCCAACCCCAAACCCACATTACCTAGGCTGAAATGAAACTGGGGGATACCCAGTCTCACCGGCAGTTCACCAAGTACTACCTTATTCCCCCCGGCTGGGGGAAAACCCAGCCGTCGGGGAGGGAAGTGTGCTCCTAGAGCCTGCGCCTAGCGCCACCCTGCCGAGGGGATGGCAGGGCTGAGGACGACGGTCTCCCATGGGATTGGGAAGGACCGCCGTCCCCGAGGGGAAAGGACGACCGCCTTGGGGGCGACCGTCCAATCCGGTGTGTGCGCGCGTGTGCGTGCGTGTGTGTGTGTGTGTGTGTGTGCGTGTGTGTGTGCGTGCGTGCACGCGCGTGTGTGCGGGCGCCGCGGCCGCCCAAGCGCCCGCGCCCGCCCGCGCGGCGCGCCCCCGTCCCCGCGCGCGCGCGAGGGTCCCGGGGGCGGTCGCGCGGGGGGCGCAGCGCTGGCGAGCCGGCGGCGCGGGGCGTTCGTCGTCGTCCTCGTCGCCGCCGCCTCTTTCCCCCCCCGTTTTCTGTCTCCTCTGCTCTCCCTCTCCCTCCCGCTTTCTTCTCTTCTTTCCCTCCTCACGTGTTCTGCTTTCTTGCCTCTCTCCTCTCTGCTGCTTTCTCTCCCCCTCTTCCCAAACGCGCGCGCCCAGGGTCTCGCCCCCCGGGCCGCGCGAGCGCCAACCCCCTCTCTGCTGCTTTCTCTCCCCCTCTTCCCAAACGCGCGCGCCCGGGGTCTCGCCCCCGGGGCGCGCGAGCGCCAACCCCGGGTCCTCGCCCCGGGGCCGCGCGCGCGCGGAGTTACACCCGGGCCGCTCGTGCACGCGCTTTACGCGTGCAGGAGCGGCCTAACGCACGCCGTTCACCGTGCGTGGAGACGCTGGAGACCTCGCGTGACAGAGCTCTGGAGACGCTGGACAGCTCCCCTGAAGCGCTCCGGAAGCGCTGCCAGCGACGCTTCCACGCGCGCCTGCACGTGTGCACGCACACTTGCACGCGTGCCTGAAACGCTCCCGGACACGCTGCAAGTCCCGGCGAGCCGCTGCGGGGATCGTGGAGCGGAGAGCGTGGGAGTGCGGCGATGCACGCGCACCCGCCGGCTTCTCCTCTAACAACCCTACGTAGCCCAACAAAAGGGCTATCCGGGAATTACTCTTAAGCTTCCAGCAATTACTTGCTAAGGGAAGCTCTACGAGTTACTAGCTCCACCCCGCGCCGGAATTCCTCTAGCTCATCGATGCCGAAAAGCTCTACGAGGTACTTGTAAGCGTCCAAAACCCGGATAGCGAAGCGAAGCGCGGCACGCCGCACGGAGACCTCTGCCAGGCCGCCTGAAACGATGCGCGGGAGGCTGGAAATCGCGCAGGAGACGCTTGCAGGGGCGCCGTTTACGATGCGTGGGGTCCTGCAAAGCGCGCAAGGAGGATCTGCCTAGGAGGATGGAAGAACTGCCGAAGCTCTTCCGAAGCTCTGCCGAAGCGCTTCGCGCACCCTGGAGCCACGCGTATTGGGAAACGCTAGGAAGCCACGCTCCCGGACCCGCTGCAACCTCCGGCGAGTTGCTGCGAGAATCGTGGACCGGCGGAGGTGAGCGTGTCTCCCTCACTACCCACCTCCGGCTTCTTATCTGAAACCCTCAGCTCCCCAAGGAGCTATCCGGGAATCTGCCTAGGAGCCTGGAAGAACTGCCGAAGCTCTTCCGAAGCTCTGCCGAAGCGCTTTGCGCACCCTGGAGCCACGCGTATTGGGAAACGCTAGGAAGCCGCGCTCCCGGACCCGCTGCAACCTCCGGCGAGTTGCTGCGAGAATCGTGGACCGGCGGAGGTGGGCGTGTCTCCCTCACCACCCACCGCCGGCTTCTTCTCTGAAGCCCTCAGCTCTCCAAGGAGCTATCCGGGAATTACTCTTAAGCTTCCAGCAACAACTTGCTAAGGGAAACTCTACGAGTTACTAGCTCCACCCCGCGCCGGAATTCCTCTAGCTCATCGATGCCGAAGAGCTCTACGAGGTATTACTCTTAAGCTTCCAGCAATAACTTGCTGAGGAAAGCTCTACGAGTTACTCGTAAGCTTCCAGCAATAACTTGCTAAGGGAAGCTCTGCGAGTTACTTGTAAGCGTCCAAAACCCGGATAGCGAAGCCAGGCGCGAAGCGCGAAGCGCTCCAAAACGCCGCACGGGGACCTCTGCCAGGCCGCCTGAAACGATGCGCGGGACGCTGGACACCTCGGAGGAGACGCTTGCAGGGGCGCCGTTTACGATGCGTGGGGCCCTGAAAGCGCACAAGGACGATCTGCCTAGGAGCCTGGAAGAACTTCCGAAGCTCTTCCGAAGCTCTGCCGAAGCGCTTCGCGCACCCTGGAGCCACGCGTATTGGGAAACGCTAGGAAGCCACGCTCCCGG
The DNA here is from genome assembly GCA_963575745.1 of Prorocentrum cordatum. Classification (NCBI taxonomy): domain Eukaryota; class Dinophyceae; order Prorocentrales; family Prorocentraceae; genus Prorocentrum; species Prorocentrum cordatum. The sequence continues at coordinate 49,304 of CAUYUJ010022036.1, forward strand.
ACCCGCTGCAAGCCCTGGCAAGCTGCTGCGACGATCGTGGACCGGCGGAGGTGGGCGTGTCCTCCTCACCACCCACAGCCGGCTTCTTATCTGAAACCCTCTGCTCTCAAGGAGCTATCCGGGAATAACTTGCTGCGGGAAGCTCTACGAGTTACTTGGTAGCGTCCAAAACCCGGAGAGCGAAGACACCCTCGGAGACCCGGAATCTTTCCTGTGCAGCTCTGAGCGACCCGCTGCAGCGCTGCTGAAGCGCTGCCAGGAACGCTTCCAAGCGTGCCTGTACGCGTGCAGGCACGCGTGGAAGCTTGCCGGAAGCTCTCCCCGACACGTTGCCGGCTCAAACGACCTGCTGCGGGGAACGTGGATCGCCGGAAAAGAGCTCCTGGCGGGCACCACCACCGTCTGGCTTCTAATCCTAAATCTTTTAGCTCTCAGCGAGCTCTCCGGGAATACCTCGTAGAGCTCTTCGGCAAGGATGAGCTAGAGGAATTCGGGCGCGGGGTGGAGCTAGTTTGCCCACCCGGCCCGGACGGACAATGTGGTAACTTGAAGTCGGTTTTTCGAAGATTCTGTGAGATTTTTAAATTCGTTTCTGGAATCTAGATTTTTATTCTATGCAGTCGAGCATGGCGCGTTCAATGGTACAATTCTTAGGGCTCTAGCTGCATTATTTCTATCAAAAGTCTACGGGGAACCGACATTTACGCGACACTAAATGTCAAACGTGTCGGTTGTCCGCTGCTGTGTCTAGCGTGTCTCTTTGAAGCTTTGCTGTTTGTCGCTCCGCCCGCTGCTGTGTCAAGCAGTTTGCGCGCTGCTGTGTCAAGCGTATCTGTTTGAAGCTTCGCTGGATGTCGGTTCGCCCGCTGCTGTGTTAAGTGTGTCAGTTTGCCCGCTGCTGTCTGAAACGTGTCTGTTTGAAGCTTCGCTGGGTGTTTGTTCTCTCGCTGCTGTGTCAAACATGTCGGTTTGCCGGCTGCTGTGTCAAACGTATCTGTCTGAAGCTTCGCTGGGTGTCGGTTTGCCCGCTGCTGTGTGAAGTGTGTCGGTCTGCTGGCCGTAGCCGTGGTCGTTTTGCCTGTGGCCCCGGCCGTGGCTGTGGTGTGGCCGTGGCTGTGCCGTGGCTATTTCTGTGGCTGTGGTCGTGACTGTGGCCGTGGCTGTGGGCTTTGGCCGTGGCCGTGGCCGTGTGGGTGACCGTGGCCGTGGTCGTGGCTGTGCCGTGACCGTGGCGGTGGCTGTGGCCCTGGCCGTGACCGAGGGTGAGGCCGTGGCCGTGGCCGTGGTCGTGGCCGTGGCCGTGGCAGTGGCCGTGGCCGTGGCCGTGGCCGTGGTGTGGCTGTCGCCGTGCCGTTGCTGTTTCCTTGGCCCTGGCCCTGGCCGTGGCCGTGGATGTGGCGTGGCCATGGCCGTGGCCGTGGCCATGGCCGTGGCCGTGGCCGTGGCCGTGGCCGTGGCCATGGCCGTGCTCGTGGCCGTGGCCGTGGCTGCGCCGTGTCTCTGGCCGTGGCCGTGGTCCGTGGCTAGCTGTTTCCGTGGTAGTGGTCGTGGCCATGTGGCTGTGGCCGTGGCCGTGGCCGTGGCCGTGGCAGTGGCCCTGGCCGCTGCCGTGGCCGTGGCCGTGGCCGTGGCCGTGGCCGTGGCCGTGGCGTGGCCGTGGCCGTGGCCGTGGCCGTGGCCGTGGCCGTGGCCGTGGCCGTGGCCGTGGCCGTGGCCGTGGCCGTGGTGGTCGTGGTCGTGGCGTGGCCGTGGCCGTGGCCGTGGCCGTGGCCGTGGCCGTGGCCGTGGTGGCCGTGGCCGTGGCCGAGGCCGAGGCCGAGGCCGAGGCCGAGGCCGAGGCCGAGGCCGTGGCCGTGGCCGTGGCCGTGGCCGTGCCCGTGGCCGTCGCCGTGCCCGTGCCCGTGGCCGTCGCCGTGCCGTGTCTGTGGCCGTGGCCGTGGTCGTGGCCGTGGCCGTGGGCTTTGGCCGTGGCCGTGGCCGTGCTCGTGGCCGTGGCCGTGGCTGCGCCGTGTCTCTGGCCGTGGCCGTGGTCCGTGGCTAGCTGTTTCCGTGGTAGTGGTGTGGCCGTGGCCGTGGCCGTGGCCGTGGCCGTGGCCGTGGCCGTGGCCGTGGCCGTGGCCGTGGCCGTGGCCGTGGCCGTGGCCGTGGCCGTGGCCGTGGCCGTGGCCGTGGCCGTGGCCGTGGCCGTGGCCGTGGCCGTGGCCGTGGCCGTGGCCGTGGCCGTGGCCGTGGCCGTGGCCGTGGCCGTGGCGTGGCGTGGCCGTGGCCGTGGCCGTGGCCGTGGCCGTGGCCGTGGCCGTGGCCGTGGCCGTGGCCGTGGCCGTGGCCGTGGCCGTGGCCGTGGCCGTGGCCGTGGCCGTGGCCGTGGCCGTGGCCGTGGCCGTGGCCGTGGCCGTGGCCGTGCCCGTGGCCGTCGCCGTGCCCGTGCCCGTGGCCGTCGCCGTGCCGTGTCTGTGGCCGTGGCCGTGGTCGTGGCCGTGGCCGTGGGCTTTGGCCGTGGCCGTGGCCGTGCTCGTGGCCGTGGCCGTGGCCGTCGCCGTGGCCGTGGTCGTGGTCGTGGTCGTGGCCGTGGCCGCGGCCGTGGCCGTGGCCGTGGCCTTGGCCGTGGTCGTGGCCGTGGCCGTGGCCGTGGCCGTGGCCGTGGTCGTGGCCGTGGCCGTGGCCGTGGCCGTGGGCGTGGCCGTGGTCGTGGCCGTGGCCGTGGCCGTGGCGTGGCCGTGGCCGTGGCCGTGGTCGTGGTCGTGCCCGTGGCCGTGGCCGTGGCCGTGGCCGTGGCTGTGGCCGTGGCCGTGGCCGCGGCTGTGTGGAGTTGCGCCTGTGTAAAAATATGTTTTAATTTCCGACCTGAGCATGTCATGAAACTGCTCGGCACACACGTGAGGGGAGAAATCCCAATCCATGGGCGACCAACCCGATAACTGGCGGGCGACCACCCCAAGAACTGGCGGGCACCGGACCCAAATTCCGAAGGGGCGACCATCCCAAGAACTGGCGGGCGACCATCCCAAGAACTGGCGGGAGACCGGACCCAAGAACCGGTGGCGCGGCCAGTCGTCCAAACTGGTGGTACGGGCAGTTGCCACTACTGCTGGGGCCTCACGTCGCCCCTGGGACATAGTCACATGGTCATAGGGCTGAATGCCAAGAAAGACCATGTGGCGCGAGAGTCCCTAAAGACGCCAGGGCCAGAGCGGGAAGTAAGTCGTTCCTGAGGCAAGCGGTTGCTGGAAGTAGTCTAGGATTCGGTGCCCAACTTAGTGCTGGGGCCGATGAGATTATTTTCTGGTGATGTCTAGCTTGTTGAGGGTTCGCAGCCGCCAGAGCCAACCTCCTGGCCGGTCACTAGAACCGGAATGGAGGACTGAGTCGGTCAGAAGTACCGGCGACCGCTGATCACACTCAGCGGTTTTGGGGATGGAGGAGAAAGGGACAACAACGAAGAAAGTGTATTGTGTGGCGGAGTTGAATTTTTGGCGGTGGTTTCTCTCCCAGCCGCGGCGGCGGCTGCGGCAGTGGCTGCTGCCGCGGCTGGGAGGGGGGACACTATCGCGAATTTTTCGCGGTGGTCTTCCTTTTCCAGTCACCGCCGCGGCTGCGGTCGGGGCTGCGGCTGCGGCCGCCGCTGGGGGGGGGAACTATCTGCAGTCGGGGATGCGGCTGCGGCCGCGGCTGGGAGGGGGAAACCATCGTTATTTTTTCGCTGTGGTTTTCTTCTCCCGGCCGCGGCCGCGGCTGCGTCCGCGGCTGCGGCTGCGGCTGTGGCTGGGAGGGGGAAACTATCGCGATTTTTTCGCGGTGGTTTTCTTCCTCAGCCGCGGCCGCGGCCGCGGCCGCGGCAGTGGCTGCTGCCGCGGCTGGGAAGGGGGAAATTATCGCGAATTTTTCGCGGTGGTTTTCTTCTCCCAGCCGCGGCCGCGGCTGCGGTCGGGGCTGCGGCTGCGGCCGCCGCTGGAAGGGGGAAACTATCGCGAATTTTTTGCGGTGGTTTTCTTCTCGCGGCCGCGGCCGCGGCTGCCGTCGGGGCTGCGGCTGCGGCCGTGGCTGGGAGGGGGAAACTATCGCGAATTATTCGCGGTTGTTTTCTTCTCCCGGCCGCGGCCGCGGCTGCGCAGGTCGGGGCTGCGGCTGCGGCCGTGGCTGGGAGGGGGAAACTATGGCGAATTTTTCGCGGTGGTTTTCTTCTCCCGGCCGCGGCCGCGGCTGCCGTCGGGGCTGCGGCTGCGGCCGTGGCTGGGAGGGGGGAACTATCGCGAATTTTTCGCGGTAGTTTTCTTTTCCCGGTCGCGGCTGCGGTCGGGGCTGTGGCTGCGGCCGCGGCTGGGAGGGGGGAATTATCGCGAATTTTTCGCGGTGGTTTTCTTCTCCCGGCTGCGTCCGCGGCTGCGGCTGCGGCCGTGGCTGGGAGGGGGAAACTATCGCGATTTTTTCGCGGTGGTTTTCTCCTCGCGGCCGCGGCCGCGGCCGCGGCCGCGGTCGGGGCTGCGGCTGCGGCCGTGGCTGGGAGGGGGAAACTATCGCGAATTTTTCGCGGTGGTTTTCTTCTCGCGGCCGCGGCCGCGGCTGCGGTCGGGGCTGCGGCTGCGGCCTTGGCTGGGAGGGGGAAACTATCGCGAATTTTTCGCGGTGGTTTTCTTCTCCCGGCCGCGGCCGCGGCTGCGGTCGGGGCTGCGGCTGCGGCCGTGGCTGGGAGGGGGGAAACTATCGCGAAGTTTTTCGCGGTGGTTTTCTTTTCCCGGCCGCGGCCGCGGCTGCGGTCGGGGCTGCGGCTGTTGGCTGGGAGGGGGAACTATCTCGAATTTTTCGCGGTGGTTTTCTTTTCCCGGCCGCGGCTGCGGTCGGGGCTGCGGCTGCGGCCGCGGCTGCGGCCGTGGCTGGGAGGGGGAAGCTATCGCGAATTTTTCGCGGTGGTTTTCCCGGCCGCGGCCGCGGCCGCGGCTGCGGTCGGGGCTGCGGCTGCGGCCGTGGCTGGGAGGGGGAAACTATCGCGAATTTTTCGCGGTGGTTTTCTTTTCCCGGCTGCGGCCGCGGCTGCGGTCGGGGCTGTGGCTGCGGCCGTGGCTGGGAGGGGGAAGCTATCGGGATTTTTTCGCGGTGGTTTTCTTTTCCTGGCCGCGGCTGCGGTCGGGGCTGCGGCTGCGGCCGCGGCTGGGAGGGGGGAAATTGTCATTTTTTCGCGGTGGTTTTCTTCTCCCGGCCGCGGCCGCGGCTGCGGTCGGGGCTGCGTCTGCGGCCGTGGCTGGGAGGGGGGACCTATCGCGAATTTTTCGCGATGGTTTTCCTCTCCCGGCCGCGGCCGCGGCTGCGGGCGGGTCTGCGGCTGCGGTCGCGGCTGGGAGGGGGAAAATATTGCGATTTATTCGCGGTGGTTTTCCTCCTCCAGCCGCGGCCGCGGCTGCGGTCGGGGCTGCGGCTGCGGCCGTGGCTGGGTGGGGAAAGTATCGCGATTTTTTCGCGGTGGTTTTCCTCTCCCGGCCGCGGCCGCGGCCGCGGTCGGGGCTGCTGCTGCGGCCGTGGCTGGGGGGGGAAAATTTCCGTGAATTTTTCGCGGTGGTTTTCTTGTCCCAGCCGCGGCCGAGGCCGCGGCTGCGGCTTCCCGCTACGGAGGGCCTTCCCTGCGCCTCCCCACCCCGAGAAAGGCTTCCCCTTGCGAAGGCGGCCTTGCGAAGGGCACCCCGCGAAAGGGCGCCCCGCGAAGGGGCGCCCCTGCGGAGGGGGGTATCTACGGAGGGGGCACCCTACGAAGGGCTCGAAGGGGGCTTTCCGAAGGGGGGCCTCCCGCAAAGGTGGCCCCGTGCGAAGGTGCTCCTTGCGAAGGGGGCCTCTTGCGAAGGGGGCTCCCGCGAAGGGGGGGCGCGGTGCCTGGGTCTGCCCGGGGGCGAAGGCCCCGGGTGGATTCGGGCGGCCCCGGGGCGAAGACCCGGGGCTTGCAAAAAAAGTAAGGCAACAAAAACAAGAGAACAGCAGAGGGGGCAGAGACACGGAAGAAAACGGGAAGAAGAAGGGCGAGGGGGGGGAGGGAAAGGGGGAGAGCAGAAGGGGCAGCAGAGGAAGCAGAGCGAACGAAGGAGCGGGACAGAACAGCAAAAGGAGGGGGACGGGGGAAGACAGCAGGGGGCGGCAAGGGGAGCGCCGAAGGGAGGCAGCAGGGGCAGCAGCCAGAGTTTGGAGGGAGGGGGGAGGGAAGGAGGAGGCAGGAAGGACAAGGGCGGGCGGCGCGACGACGACGACGACGGCGCCGCCGCCGCCGCGGCCGCCGCTGCCGGGGGGGCAGCAGGGGCACCGCCGCCGCGGCTGCCTGCCGCCGCCGCCGAGACGACGGCGACCGCCGCGCGCCCCGGCTCAAGCAGGCGCGCCCCGCCCGGCCCGCCGCCCCCTGCGCCGCGCGCGGGGCAGCGGGGGCGCGGGGCGGCCGCGCCGGGCGCGCGCGCGCACGCGCGCGCACGCCACGCGCACGCACACACACACACACACACGCAACACGCACGCACACCACGCACGCGCGCACACGCGCGACCTCCCCTCTCTCCCAGGTATTACGGTGGTTGACCTTAAACTAACCACCCGCCCATATTTCTCGCGCCCGGGAGGGGGGGAAATGTGGGTGCCCGCGCTCGGAGGAGGCGGGGCCCAGCGCTCGGGGGAGGCTGGGGGGGGGGCGCTCGGAGAAGGCTTCCCCGGGGCTGGCGCTGATCATCCAAGTCTCCTTGGGCAGATGATCAGCGCTGGTCCCGGCCGGACACGGGCCGGTTACCTGCCCCAGCGCTCGGAGGAGGCTGGGGCGGGTTGTTTCCTGGCGGCGGCGAGCTTCAGCGCGCTCTCTCCTCCGGGAGGGGGCGCGGTGGAGTTTGCCGCCGCCGGAAAACATTGTTCGCGCTCGGAGGAGGCGAACAGAAAGGAGAGAGCCAGGACCGGGGCGGGGCCGGGGCCGGCTGGGCTGGTCTTAGTGGTATCGAAGGTATCGTCTTGCCTGCCTGCACGGTTCGTCGTCGTCGTCGTCGTCGCCACTCCTCGCACGCTTCGCCGTGGCCCCGTAGCCTGAACCGTGGTTGCGCGCGTATACCGCCACGCCCATGTCGGCACACCCCTCACACGTCATCATGTATCCTTTTCAACGCAACGTTGCTCATCAACTTGTGCATTATCTTATCAGATTTTTTATCATCATCAAGCGCTGCGCAAGTTAACGATTTCATCCACCTCGCCATCGCCAGCGACAGCGAGCACGCGTGTGCAACTACGCAAACGTTGTTGCCACGTCATACGCGTACATTGCAACATGATCGACCCACGAACCCGGAAAGGAATATAGAAATGTAAGGCATTGCAACATTTCAAAGACACCTGATTGGGCGACGGCACATGCAATGCTGAGTGCATCGATGATGATGATGGTGATGATGATGTACTGTGCCGAGGGCTGTGCTGTGCTACGCCGTGCTGAACTGCGATGTGCCATGCCGCGAGTGTGCTCTATATAGCGTTGTGGATCGAGTCCTCCCTGGCATTCGGGTCCTCACCGAACTGATCTGGAGCGTAAGCTCGAGCTGCCTCAGCACATAGTAGCTGCCCCAGAACTAATCGACAGAGGGAACATGCCAGGAGGACGCGCCGCGGAACGTCCCAAGGGACGCGCCAGGCGACGTGCCAGGGGACGTGCCATGGGGACGCACCGCGGGACGTGCCAAGGGGACGCGCTACGGAACGTGCCAATGGACGTGCCGAGGGACGTGCCAGGGGACGCGCCGCGCAACGTGCCAGGTGGACTCGCCACGGAACGCGCCAAGGAACGTGCCAAGGTGCATAGTTGAGTGTATCGATCTTGATGTACCGTGCCGACGGCTGTGCTGTGCTGGGCCGTGCTGAACTGCGATGTGCCATGCCGCGATTGTGCTCTATATAGCGTTGTGGATCGAGTCCTCCCTGGCATCCGAGTCCTCACCGAACTGATCTGGATCGTAAGCTCGAGCTGCCTGAGCAGATGGTAGCTGCCCCATAACTAATCGACAGAGGGGACATGCCAGGAGGACGCGCCGCGGAACGTCCCAAGGGACGCGCCAGGCGACGTGCCAGGGGACGTGCCATGGGCACGCACCGCGGGACGTGCCAAGGGGACGCGCTACGGAACGTGCCAATGGACGTGCACCGCGCGACGTGCCAGGGGGACTCGCCACGGGACGCTCCGCGGAACGTGCCAGGCAACATGCCAGGCTGCAATGCTAAGGGTATCGATGTTGATGTACCGTACCGAGGGCTGTGCTGTGCCTGGGCGACCTGGACATGTGAAAACACGCGTTTCGCTCAAGACGTTGTCAGCACATCCTCATGCTAGACATCCGCCTGGGCAACCTGGACACGTGCAAACAAGCGTCTCGCTCGAGACATCCTCAACAAATGCTCATGCTAGACATCCGCCTGGGCGACCTGGACACGTGAAAAAAAGCCTCTGGTTCGAGACATCCTCAACAAATCCTCATGCTAGACATCTGTCTGGGCCACCTGGAGGCGTGAAACCAAGCGTCTCGCTCGAGACATCCTCAAGACCTGGGCACGTGAAAACAAGCAATCCACTTGAGAGATCCTCAGAATTCAGGTCCCCAGGAGAGGACAATCTACAACACAAAACAAGCGTTTCGCTCGAGACATCCTCAATAAATTCTGAAAAAACAAGCGTTTCGCTAGGGACATCCTCAAATTTTAATTCGCCGGCCCTCTTCCCACTCGTTATTTATCGCAAAAGAAATTCGCCGGCCCCCTTCCCGTCAAACCCGGGGGGGAACCATCTAAAAGAGAACCCTGGGCTCAAGCCCTTTCCGGGAAAAAAACGCGTAGGCATGCGCGGCCTCTCCCGACACGGCACGCACCATCATCATTACCATTGGGGTTTTACCCATGGGGTTTAAGTGAAACATAGGGGCCTTAAGTGAAACCAAATGAAACAAGGGGGACGTGGTTCCACCACGTTTATATGTGGATTGCAGGGGGAACGTGGTTCCACCACGTTTTTATGTGGATCGCAGGGGGTACGATCGCGTCGTGGTCGCGGTCGTCGTCGTCGTCCTTGACGTCGTCGTCTCCCCCTGTGGCCGAACCAGCCGACCTCATCGTCGTGGTCGTCGTAGTGCTCATCGTTGTCATCTACGTCGTCGTCGTCGTCGTCGTCGTCGTCGTCGTCGTCGTCGTCGTCGTCTCCTCCCCCCCTCCTCCCCCCCTCCTCCCCTCGCCGGCAGGGCCCCCCCCTGCAGGTCCCGTCGTCGACGACGACGTCGACCGCCGCGTCGACCACCTGCCGGAGGCGGGGGCGGCGCCCGCGCGAGGGGGAGGAGGATAAGTGGGAGGAGGAGGGGGGAAGGGAGGCTCTTGGAGTCACAGCTTGTTGGAGGATGAGTAGGAGGAGGAGGTGAGGGGAGGGGGAGGAGGCGAAGACAGGAGGGGCGAGGGGAGGAGGGTGAGGGAGGGGGGGGAGGGTTAGGGAGGGTGAGGGAGGGTGAGGGGAAGGGGGGAGGCTGAGGAGGGGGAGGGTGAGGGGAGGGGGGGAGGGTGAGGGAGGGTGACCAGGGGCGAAGAGGTTATCCCACCAGCCCTCTGGGCGTAGGTGGTTTAACAGTACGTGGTGTTGGATGGACTGTTGGGGAGACGGAGGGGTTAGAGCGTCCAAGATGGCCCAAGATGGCTCCAAGAGGCCCTCCGAGAGCCCAAGATGGCGCACGATAGCTCAAGATGGCTCAAGATAATCTCCGACATACCTCCAAGAGGCCCCGAGACGGCCCCAAGACGAATTCAAGTGCCCACCGAGCCCTCCAAGGACCCCTCTGAGAGGCCCAAATGGTTCCAAAACTTAAGGACAATCAATGTTTTTGGCCTTCTCGCCTTTTCGCTTCCGATGGGCCTCGGAGGCCTCAAGATCGCCCCAAGATGGCCCAAGAGAGCCCCAAGAGGGGCCCAAGAGGCACCAAGAGGGCCCCAAGAACGCCCAAGCGCCCCAAGAGAGGCCCGCCCCAAGAAGAGGGCCCCAAGACGGCCTTTGAGCCTCCAGACGAGCAGGGCAATTGCGAAGCCGAAAAAACGTTTCGCAAGAAGCGAGCGAAACGCACCAGTCCGCAATGGTTTTGGCCCAAATTGATTGGGCAGGCGCACGTACCGCCGTGCAAACTTTTGCCGACCGACGCGGGTCGCCATGGCCTTCAATCAGCAGTCTGCCCCGTTGCCTCTGCGCCCGTTGCCTCTGCGCCCGTTGGGCCTGCCGCCCCGCCCGCGCAAGCGCCCGGCCCCTGAGCTTCCTGTGCAGGAGGAGGACCCACCAGAGGTGGCCCCGGCGGAGCTGGATGATACGTGGCAGTCGCTGGAGGTGCTGGACGTGGAGATGGCGTCCCAGCTGGAACTCGGCACTGGTGGTATCAGCAGCGACAAGGTGGTCTTGGGCACCGACTGCTCGGGGCTGGACACGTTCAAGGTCGCTTTGGACGCTGTTCTGGTCAAAGGCGGGAAGGATGTCGTGCACGCGTTCGCGTCCGACAACCGGCTGTGGGCACGCAAGTTCATCAAGAAGCACAACCCGGGCTTGTGCATCGTGGGCAGCGACATCACCAAGCGCCCCAACAAGCAAACGCCCTACGTGGACATTTACTGCGCCTCGCTTCCGAACAATGGCCAGTACACGGCACAGGAGCTGTCCGACGGCGTGGATAACCCCCACGACAAGGATATCGTCACGATGCACGTTCTCAACTACATCAAGGAGAAGAGGCCCAAGGCATTCCTGCTCGAGTCCAGGGCCCACCTCTACAGCGCGAGCATGAAGCCAGAGATGGCGGCGGTGCACGGCTACCTGCAGAAGAAGCTCACGACCGAGAGCGGCGACCCGAGCTACTACGTCTGGAGCGACCCGATGGACGCGCGTTGCGATGGTGGCCTGCCTCAGGCGTCGCAAAGGTTGTTCTTCGTTGGCATCCTCAAGGCGGCAGTGGATCCCAGGGCCGTTTCCAACCCGTTGACCCTCTCTCAGATGGAGGAGAAGAGCCTCGCGGACGTGCTGGACCCATACGTCGCGCCACTCTCCAGGCCCGACTTCGACGAGCCGCCAGGCCTGAGTCCGACCCAGCTCCGCAATTACAAGAAGGTCAAGGACTGGCTCGAGCCCGCCATAGACGTGAAGATGCCGAACCCCCCCGGCAATCAGATCATCATCTCGGACTTGAGCGTCGGTCCGACGAGGGACCCCGACACTTTGCGAGGATGCTCGATCGGCCTGACGCCCAGCCGCCCGAACGGCTACTTCATCTGGGGGAGGCAGCGGTTCATGACGACTACTGAGATGGAGTCGCTGCAGGCCATTCCGAACGACCACTTCAAGTACGACGGCATCATCAGCGAGAACCAGTACAAGAAGCTCGTCGCTGAGGCGCCGCCCGCCCCGATAGTCGGCCGCGTCTTGCGCAAGATTTTGCTGCAGGTGAAGCTCCCTCCGGCTATCGTGGAGCCCGACCCTTGGTGCCCTTCTTCGGGCTGGGCGAAGGCGAAGGCTTATCCTCCTGTGTTTCCCTACTTCGACTGAGGTCTGAGGTCCCGGTCTTGCCGCGCTCTGGTGGGGTTCCGAGCCGGCTGAGGGGAGCAGGGGAAGGGGGGGGGAGGATGAGGAGAAGGATGAGGAGGCAGGATGAAACGAGTGCCTAGTAGCTAGCTGCCGCCCGAGCGAGGCTCGGAAGGAGGGGATAGCCACTCCCAGAGTGCGACCGTGCCTGCTCGCCAAAATCCTTAACGCTTCGCGTATCCCCACCAGCCCATCCAGAAACAATCGCCAGGCGAGTTGAGGTGTTGTTGCGAGAGGCTCTCGGAGGTCTCTTGTGGCCATCTTGGGGCTCTCTTGGGGTCTTCTTGGGGTCCTGTTGGGGTCCTCTTGGGGCCCTCTTGGGGCCCTCTTGGGGCTCTTTCGGGGCCATATTGGGGCCCTCTTGGGGCTCTTTGGGGGAGTCTGAGAGGTCTCTTGGGACCGCTTTGGGCCCCATGGCTCAGCCCCCCCCCCATCGGAGGTGTTTCGCGCCGTAGGCCTGCCCCACCCCCTCCCCCTCCTCTTCCTCCTCCCGCTGCTCCCCCTCCCCCTCTCGTTTCGTTGGGGCGTCGGCTGCGACTGCGAACGATGATGGCGATCGCGGTGGCGGCAGCGGCGGTGATGACGATGACCGAGGTGATCGAGCTTGTGATGATGATGATGATGACAGTGGCGATGACGATGATGATGATTTGTGTTTTACTTACAACCGCCCAGGCCGCAACAGCCCCGCCAAATCTCGAATGTGTTTTGCAGCCTTGCAACACTCCGAATCATCATCGATGGCACGCACCGACCGCGCATCGAACGGGGTCCAGCACCACATACTTTAAAAGCGCCTCAGGGCCTGTAAGGCGCGTTCTCACGCACGAGATGGCTGGATCGGCCTTTTCCCTGGCAGTCACAAAAGCAACGGAGTTCGCGAATTTCTTCTGCGCGTTGAGACGGGTCGCCTTCTCTGCGAACACAAGCTTACAATCAGGCTTATACAAAGTCCACTTAGACTCGCTCCGCTCGCTCATTCCCCGAATTATCTCGTGCAAAGATGGGTGCGCAGCTATGAACGCTGCCGAACACCAAGCAAACCGATGCACTGTGACTTGCGGCTTGTAAGCCACGGCGACGCCCGCAGCACCGCGCGTTTCAAGATATACAAACGTGCACACCACGCCGCCGATCAGGGCTGCCGCGAACTGGACGCGCTGCCCAGGAGACTCCACATCCTTAACAACGAACACGTCCGCCTCTGGACGAGTCGCAACTACGCCGGCCCCGTTCCTATTTAGTACGTCAGCAACACGGCTCGCCTCCGGGAGGGCCACGGACTTATCGAAGAAAACATTCTTGCCGCGCAGTCGTGCGACGTGCGGCGCCTCGGCTGCGGACTGTCTCTTGGCCTTCGCCACGTATGCATTGACCCTCTTTCTCTCCGTCGCTACTTGGTCGAGGACGCCCTTGAGCTCCTCCTGATGGTGACACACCCCCGAAATCAGAAGATAGTTTGGGTCCTCCTCCTCCGCCGCGTCCTCCCCCCCCGTCCTTCCGCGCGCATAGCGAGGTTTTTTGCTGTGTTGCATCATCAGCATTGCATTGTTTTCCTGCGTTGCATGTCGCCGCTTTGACTTGGCTGACCACGCGCCTGTTCGAGTGTTCTCCTCCTCCCCCCCTCAGCCCCCTCCCCCTGTGCACAGCTTTTCCCCTGCTGACTTCCCGCGCCCCGCAGGGGCCCTCCGACGTGGCGCCAGGGATGATAGGAGGGCGAGGAGTGTGGGGCCAGGGACGGGGGGGGGGCGGGGCCAGGGATAGGAGGGTGAGGAGGAAATTTTCATTGTTCCATCCTGGGTCCTCGCTGGCGCAGGCCAGCTGGCCCTCCGGGATCTCTCTATTCAGCGCGGAATCGCGAAAACGCTTCGGCCTCTTATTCTGTTGGAACTTCACCTCCTTCTCGTGGTCGGCGGTCCATCCGTCAACCCCGGCGGTCCGCGTGCCCGGGGCGCTCATCAAGTCGACTGGCCGTGTCTGGGAAACAACGCCCTGAACATCGGCGCGCCTGCCCCGAATGCAGGACGTCTCAGTGTTGACGTCGCGCGCCCTTGCGGGGGCTTCCTTGTGTAAGTCCATGCGGACGCGCACTCTTGGCCTGCGAACCGGTCCGTAAATCTTTGCCCAGATCTTGGGCGCCAGCGCCACCGCTCGATCGATGTGGTCCTTGCTCCACGGCTGCTTGATCACGAGCTCGTCCTGTATGTAGCCCCCCCACTTGTCTGGCCGATTCGCGCCAGCGAGGTTGAGGATCTGCGAGAAGTTCTGCTCAAGGCCGCGAGTGCTCGGGCCGTGGGCGCCGAAGGTCATCTGTACTGGCCTCAACGCCCCCACCGGGTGGAGCTTCGCGTTTCGGGCGTCTTTCTGACACTCGGCAACCGCCATCGCCCACGCGGCGATAGTACCAGTACAAGACGGGTCTATCAGCATCTGTTGCGCTATCGGCCTCACGTCGTTGAGCTGGCTGAACAGTGCGGTCGGGTTCACGCAGACGAATTCGGCCAAGCTGTCGCAACTTGCTCGCAATTGGGACATAGTCTGATTCCCTAGGTCATGCTGCGAACCCTGTGCGGGCGCGCCGAGGGACTGCGATAGCTCGCCGAGATTGAATGCCCTCATCGCGTAGATGATCTCGAACTCTGGAATTTCTGCACGTATGGTCTCGCGGGCCAAGTGGACCCAATTAGCCATCCGTTGCACGCACCTCCTCTTGACGTCGACGGGGACGCCGGCCGCGCATCCCAGCGTCTTCTGACCATCCATTGCGAGGAGGAGCACGGGCTCCTGAAGTTGCTGCACCATGTACTGCGTGTAGCCGAGCTTCCAACAATGTTCATCAACGAAGAGAGCATGGATCCTGCTGAGGAAGGCGCGCAAGTTCATGGAAACAGCAGAGACGTCCATGCGCTCGGTGTCCATGACGCGGATGAGCATGTTGCACTCGTCCCCCGCATCTGCCAGGAGAGCCAACGTGACTGCGCGCTCCACGTCCAGAAAGGACAAGTACGCCGAGGCCAGCTTGCTCTCCTGCTTGCCCACGCGAGAGGTAGCTATCTGGGTTGCCGTCGCAATCACGCTCTTGAACATCAGGACGTGTCGCCCGAAAGGCTTCTGCGCCGAATTGAAGCGATGCTTTGCGAAGCTCAGGTCGCGGATCCTGTTGGCCTGGAACGGGCAGTGATCCAACTTCTCATTGTGTTGCTGAAACCATCCCTTGAACGTCGGGGAGTTCTGTATCAGGGTCGTGATCGAACCTTTCGCGAGGATCATGATGTCCGCCGTGTCGCTCAGGTACTGGTCTGCAGCCCATGCCCTCGAGCACACCCTCCGGACGCCGTGGGGCTTGTCCTGCGCAACCTTTTTCAAGTTAGGGAGCACGTCGCGAGAAATGCACCCAGCTGCCTGGGCCCACCCGGCGTCCTCTCAGGGCGCGGAAAATGGGATGGAGCGGAGGTGGAGAGGAGGAGGGCAGAAGGGAACGGAGGTTGCGGAGGAGGGGGGGAAAGAGGGTTAGGAGAGCACGAGGAGGCGGAGCAGCAGCGGTGGAGGCGGTGATAAGGGAGGTGGAAGACGAGGGAGAGTGAACGAGGAGAAGGAGGGAGGAGAGTAAAAGAGAAGGAGAGCAGCAGCGGCAGAAGGTCCTTCAAGAACTTGCCAGCCACTTGCTCCGGCGCTGCAGAGTCAGCTGTATACATCTGCACGGACTCGCGCACGCTCTTGAACAGCTTCTGGTCGAATTTGCCGTGCTTCTTCGAAAACGGCGGGTCCCGAAGTGGCGTGCAAAACTCCCGAAGGACGTGCAGGGAAGCGTCCCGGATGCCAGTCGCTCTGCCGTTGAACGGCGGCTTTGTCAAATCACATACACCGACGATACCGCTCATCACGTTGATGTTCTTATCGCAGCCCCTGATGCGCATGAGCAGGACCTCCTCCGTAGTGTCTTGCAGAATAGAAGACACTGTCTTGTTCTTGAAGAAGGAGCGCAATAGAGACCGCAATGCCTCGGCTATGCACCAAACCATGCGTCTCTTCTTTCTTGCTCTTCCGAATGCGGGGAGGTCGGATGGGCCCTCTCCCCGAACGGCCTCCAGGAGGCTTCTGAAAGTCGAAACAGATGGGGCCCCAGGAACCGTAATTTGGACAGGCGTCTTCCCAGATGCGATGGTGCCAACGACGACGCTGCTCAGCTCCTTGTGAATCTGGGAGCTCACGTGCTTCTTGATGTTGGATTGGATCAGGGCATCAGGCGAATCCAAAGTGAATTGGGCGAGGCCGGGCTTGCTCATCTTGGTGCTTGTAGAGCATATCCAGCAGCCCAGCGCTGGCCTTCCCGTCGACATCGTCGCGAACGCTGCCCACGTACCGCGGTCTGGGGCCAGAGGGTCCAAGAGGGTTTCGCGCCAGAACCAGTGCGATGTACCCAGGCGTTTAGCTGCGAAACAGATAACGCAATCTACAGAATCACACAAGGCGACGTGCCTCTCGTACCTGTCGATGGTGTAGTCACTGAGGCGAGTGAACTGGAAGTCCCTGCGCAGCGGCGCCCCCAGGGCTGGCGGTTGGCTGCTGGCGGCGGGTCGCGGGCGCGTCGCCCCGCCGCTAGGCGCGGCGGACGGCGGCGGAGTGGCGTCCAAGAAAACATCCCAGCCGTCCATTGCCGGCAGATGGAGTCTGGCGTCAGCCAGGAAGCGAGGGGCGGTTTAAGGAAAGGGGGGCGGTGAAGGAGGTCAGGAGGAGGAGGGGGGAGGAGAGAGGCGGTGGAGGAGGTCGAGGAAATCGTGGCGGTGGAGACGAGGAGAGGAGGAGGAGGGCGGCGGGAGGAGAGACGGCCGGCCGGCGCGCGCCGCAGGGGCTGGCGAGGCCGAGGGCTTCCGCGAGGCCGGGGGGGCGGGCCGGCCCCGCGCGAGCCTCCTTCGTCGTCGTCGTCGTCGTCGGGCGTCGTCGGACGACGAGGAAGGAGGATAAGGAGGAGGAGAGGGAGAGGAGGAGGAGGAGAAGGAGGAGGAGGAGGAGGAGGAGGGAGGAGGAGAATGAGGAGGAAGGAGGAGAGGGAGGAGGAAGGAGGAGGGGAAGGAGGAGGGGGTAGGGGAGAGGAGGACAAGGGGGGGGCTAACCACGCACGCACGCACACACGCACACACACACACACACACACACTCACTCACTCACTCACTACTCGAAGCAACATCGATACCGCTACTCGCTGGACCTCGCCCGGGGCGCGTTCGGATCAGAATCTCGAGGCGAATCCAGCCGCGGCGACGGGTGTCATCCAGCGGTATCGACATTGCTTCATCCACCAGGTGTCAGGAGGAGAACCGCCTTCTCCTCCTCCTCCAGCTTGGGATCCTCAAGTGGCGGTGCTGTTGTGATGTTGTTGTGATGATAATGAGGATGAGGATCAGGATGGCGATGAGGAGCGTTCTGGTACGCCGGCGCTCTGCCTATTCGTCGCGCCGGCTAGGCCAGCTCGCACCGGTCGCTCCTGAAGAAGCTGCCCGAGATGATGTTTCAGATGCAGTATGGCCACGAGTGCTATTGCTCTCATGACACCTGGACTCTGTATTACAAGGGGATCGTGGCGCTGGCGTTCCAGGCAAGGTCCGCCGTTCATCAGAAAATGGACGACTTCTGGACCGACCCGCGCGCAGACCACATCGAGGTGGACCAGCCGGCCGCGGGAGAAGAGGACGGCGAGGGGGGTGGCGGTATCATGGATGCGCTGGGCGACGGGCGCGCAGCGCTGCACGCCGAGGTCGTCGACGGCGTTGTCGGGGAGGGCGCGGCCGCCGGTACTGCTGGGGAGGGGAAGCCCGAGCAGGAGCAGCAGCAGGCGGTGGAATACAAGGCGCGGCTGGACCACGACATGAAGATGGACTGGCTGCATCGCGGCGACAGGGAGCCCCTGAAGTCCATGGGCATGTACCATTACGCCATGTACGTGTACACGGCGCAGGCCAACCCGCTCCACTTCGACCCGCAGGACTTCGAGACGTACGCGTTCGCGGACTCGCACCCGACTGCCGCCTTCCGAGTGCAGAGGCTCCGCGTCGGCGCGCCGTTCAGGGCGCCCAAGTTCTTCGGCTTCACGATGCCTTCGAAGGAGAAAGAGGCAGAGGTGAACGCGCTGTTCAAGTCTGTGATCTTTCGTCCGTTGCAGCCTGCTGAGAAGGGGGCTGCGGCCTGGGCGCCCTACAGGGCCGGTGTCGACGCGTCTGGGAAGCATAAGCCTGCCTGGGAGGAGTGGTGGGCCAATCAGTTGGCGTTGTCCAGGCAGTGCGAGGAGTGCGAGCGGCGAGCTGGAAAGTGGTTCACGATCGAGGACATCGATTTGAACCGGGGCTCAGAGGATGGCCCGGGCCATTTTGCACAGCGCCCCAGCGCCGCCGAGTTCATGGCACGCTGGGCCGTCCAGGTCGCGACGAACCTCGACGTGGAGGCGGAGGCGAAGGGGCGGCCGCGAACCAAGGTCCGTCCGGAGGCCAAGGACTTCGAGCAGTCTGCTGAGCTGGAGGCAGTGGGGAATCGGCCTGCCGGGGAGGCAGACGAGGAGGGGGCGGGCGCCGGCGGCGGAGCGCTGGGCGGTTTTGTTCAGGAGGTGGACGAGGGCGAGGCGGACGAAGCGTGGGCGGCGCACCGACAGATGCCCGCGCACGCCTTGAAGGATAGCGAGGTGCCCGCGGTGGCCCAGTTGGAGCTTATTCGTGGGTCGGCACAAAGCTTGGTCTATAAGAATATCTTCCTTGACGGCTATGCGAAAGACCATAAGCCGCAGCCTGCTGTCGCGAGTACTGGAATGCAGACCGGCTTCCGCGGTCTCGAGTTGGACGACTCCCAGTTCGAGGAGGGCAAAGCACAGCAGAAGGAGGCGTTCCGATACAGGAAAAAGGGAGCAGAGGGCTTGCCTGGGGATGGCGACGGGCGGAGCGGCCTCGCGGGTTCGGCGCCTGCCGTGCTCGTGCCTGGTCGGCCGCCGGCGCCCGCGGTTGCCGGCGACGAGAAGCGGCCGCCGCGGGCGCGCGACATCGCGGAGAGGCTGTTTGACGAGTGGGCGAACAGGGCGGAGAACCCCGTGACGTTCAATCAGGAGCAGAAGGCGGTGGTCGCCCTGCTCGTGGGCCAGGTGGAGGCCATCGTGGCATACCATCAAGATCTGGACAGCGGAAAAAGCCCTAAGCCGGTGGAGCAGATGGCTCTCCTGTTGCACGGGGAGGGCGGGACGGGGAAGACGGAGGTGGTAAAACTGCTGCGACGTCTGCTCAACGAGGTGTTCGGCGCGGGATCGGAGATCGCCGTGGCCTCGTCGAACAGCGCTGCGCGCGTCATCGGGGGGGAGACGATCCACAGCGGCTTCGGGCTGAGCGGCCAACAGGCCATGGACATCAGAACGCTGTCTAGACAGAAGGTCGATGACATCGTGGACCGCATGAACGACCTCAAGGCCGTCATCGTGGAGGAGGTGTCCATGGTGCCGCCCCAGCTTCTCGGCGCTGCATCGTTTCGCATGTGCAAAGCCCGTAAGGCTCAGTATAATTGCGATGTGAACCTGTACATGGCGCGGGGCCACATGTTCGGGAAGGTTCCGATTGTCATGTTCCTGGGGGATTTTTATCAGTTGGGGCCGGTGAGCGGCAAGGGCAGAAGGTCTTCCTTGCTGCAGCCCGAGTCGCCCGAGGCGCCGGTTCACGTCCGCAATGGGCAGTCCATGTTCCTGGACGGGCTCACCCACGCGATGTTTCTGTACGAGACGCACCGCTTCAAGGACCGTCTCGTTACTCCGCACGCGCCCTGCCCTTTCATGCCCGGCTTCTTGAAGACCATGAGGCAGGGCAAACAGTTTACGGCCGAGCAGAAAAGGATGGTGCAAAAGTGGGTGGTCCGACCTGGTAAGAACGATAAGCGGTTGCAGGACCCCCATGTCAAGGACGGTTTCGAGATGGGCATCGCCTGGGAGGCCGTGCACAGGCAGATGCAGTATCGGGCCGTGCGAGAGGCCAGGGATAGAGGGCAGATGCTGCTGTACGTGCAGGCCGTGGACCTGCCTCCAAGGCCATTCGGTGCGGAGCATCACAAGGCCATGCTTCAGGTGCCGAACGTGAACAACACTGGTCACCTCATCGGCATGTGCCCGCTGTACATCGGCATGCGTGTGCGGTTGAACGTGAAGTTGTCGGCGAAGCACCAGATCGTCCAGGACGCCGTGGGGGAAGTCGTGGACGTGAGGTTCCATCCGCGAGAGTTCGAGACGCCAGACGCGGATTGGCGCGAAAAGAAGCTTCACGACGCCCACCGGATCGGTTATTATCGATGCAAATGTTTGCCGCGCGGTGTCCTCGTCAGGTTTGATGGCCTCGAGAAGGACTTTGGGTTCGGAAAAGGGGTTGTGCAGATCGCGCCGCACAGGGCGTCCTGGGAGTGGAACCATCACTACGAAGACGAGGGCGAGCGAAAGCTTCGGAAGGTGAAGGTTACGAGGTACCAGATCCCGTTGCTGCCAGAGAAAGTTCGTACCGTGCAGACTGCGCAGGGCATGGGCATGGATGCGGCCACCATGGTGCTCCAGAAGCCCATGAACATGGGCGCCGATGACTGGTGGCTGCACCTGTACGTCATGCTCAGTCGCGTTCGCGTGGCCCACCGCGTGCTCGTCTACAACCTGCCGCCCTGGGACATTCTGGAGCGGGGCCCGCCCCAGTACGTCCGCGACGGTGTCCAACGCTTTGAAAAAAAGATGCTCGAGAGTTTCGAAATCGCCAAGCAGAAGGCGCAGGAGTACGGCTGGGACGTGGGGGATGGGCCCGCCGCGCGGAGGGCCCCGGAGTCGAGCTCGGCGCCCGCGCCGCCGGTGGTGCCACGGGCGTCGCCGCTGGGCCCGTCTCGGGCCGCGGGGACCTCAGCGGGCGTCGGTGAGGCGGACGACGACGACGACGAAGCAGCCGGATCAGTTCCTTCGGACGGGGAGGCGGCCCCTGCGGCGTCTGTGCATACGCCTCTGCCCTCGCACGCGCTGCGCTTGGGTCAGGCTCTGACGGTGCCACCGGCATACATTGCGCCGGACGCAGGGCTTGCGGGGCCGGGCAGGGGCCGCGGCCGCGGCGGTGACGCGACGGGGACCGGAGATGCGGCGGCGGCATCGTCGACGGGGAGCGCTGTTTCGCGGGGGCGACGGCGCGCGGGTGGCGGCCGCGGTGTCGGTAGGGGCACCGTAGTGCCGAGGGATCTTTGGGGGGACATGTTTCGCACGGCGGCGACTGTTGGCGATGGTGCAGAGCCGCCAGAGCTGCGCCCGCTGGACCGGGATCTGTGCATGGCAGCTTACGGCGTGTCCCAGGAGGAGGTGACCAGGGAGCTGCAGTGGCACTGCGGCCGCGGCTCTGGCGTGGGCATCGCAAACCTCGGCAATACTTGCTTCGTGAGCGCAGTCGCGCAGGTGCTGCTACGCCTGGCTCCCTTCCGTCGGCTTCTCTACGTTCACGACCAGCGGTGCCCTCTGGGTGCGGCATCTTGCGCGGCGTGCGCGCTCGGAGCTCAGGCCACGGCTCTCTCTGTCCAGGGCGGGGGGGTCGACACCGACGCGCCGCTGGCTGCCGCCGCGCGCGCGGGGCTTTTTGGTGAGCGAGAATTCACAGAATACGATCAGCAAGGGAGACCGAAGCAATGCGACGCGTCAGAGTTCTTCTTGGCCGCCCTCCGTGCCGTTACCGAGGTCGAACACCCTGTTTGTACCGCAAGGGGGGCTCACGGGCAGCGCAGTGTGCTCCAGCAGCACGTCTGCGGCATTGCGTTTCGGCAGCGGAGGCGATGCGCCGCGTGCACAGCAAGTTCGGACAAGGGGGAAATTAAGACGTTTCTGAAGGTGGTGCCTTCCGAATTGCTCGGCCCCGACCACCGGGGGCCGTGCGATCTGGAGGACTTGATCCGGCTGGGATTAAGGCATGTCGGTGAGCCAGGGCCAGGATGTCCGGCGCACGCTCACCTCGATGATGCTCAGAGGGCGGCGGCCGGGGTCTGTCAAGGCATCAGGGTATATACAGGCAATCGCTGGGAGCGGTCGCCGCCGGTGCTCTTCGTGATCGTGGAGCGGGTGATAGGCCAGTGGCACGACAGACGCCCTGTGCGCTTTCCTCAGATTCTGCGGCCTGTGGATTCCCAGTGCCAGTGCGATTTCTCGGGGGTCGTGGTGCACCAGGGCGAAAGCGCGACAAGCGGACACTATTATGCGTATGCATCCGTGGGCGTGAACGAATACGCCAAATTCGACGACAGTGCTGTCCAGCTCCAGACTTGGGCGCAGATCGCCGGAAACCACCAGGTGCACATTGGCGCCTATGTGTTTGCGTATGTGCGCAGGGCGGGTCCGCGGGGCGGAGGCGGCGGGCGCGCGGCGGCGGGGTCTGCGGGGGGCGCCAGCGGCAGCGCTGGTGCGGGACCGTCTGGTGCGCCGCCGGCTCCGCCGACTGCGCCTCTCGGGCATGCAGGCGGTCGCGCGGCGGGGTCTGCGGGGAGCGGCAGCGGCGGCGGCGGCGCTGCTTCCAGCGCCGCTGCCAAACCGTCTGCGCCGCCGAGTGCGCCCGCCGGGCAGCAGGCGTCGGGCGGCGAGCCAACGGGCAAGCGGCGTCGGGCGGGTGGCGGGGATCCTGGCGCTGGCGACGGGGACCCCAGCGCTTCGGGGCAGCCGCAGCCGCCATCGCGCAGGGGCAAGAAGCGCGGGCTGTCCCCGCCAGCTC
Source organism: Prorocentrum cordatum (assembly GCA_963575745.1). NCBI lineage: Eukaryota > Dinophyceae > Prorocentrales > Prorocentraceae > Prorocentrum > Prorocentrum cordatum. The sequence goes on from CAUYUJ010022036.1 coordinate 71,618, forward strand.
CGGGCCGCGCGGGCGACGAGGACGACGACGCTGGCAGGGCCGCTGGCGTTCCGTCCGCGGACCCTGTGCCTGCTGGAGTCCAGCCAGGCGCGGGGGCGTCGCTCGCGGGGGACGAATGGCGGCGCTTTACGCCAGAAAACATTGACCCCGCGAAGTGCATGGCTCGGACGTGGGGGAACGGAGCTGGTGGGCAATGCCGGAGCGCGCAAAAGCAGGGATGCGGGGATCTGTGCGGGCTGCATTTCAAGCAGCAGCACAAAGATGGTTGGCATGGGCGTGTGGACGGGCCCATCCCGGAGGGAAAGTTGCAGGTGTTCAAGGAGAAGAACGCAGGGAAGGCCCCGCGTGCGGCGCCCGCGGCTGAGGCTGGCGCGGTGCCCAGCAGCGATGGCGTCGCCGCGAGGGCGCCGACAGGGGGCGGCGAGGGTGCTGGAGGGGCTAGCGCAACCAATGCGGCTTCGGAGCCATCCTCGGGCGGCGAGCGCGGGGGGCGTGGCGGGCGCGCGACGGCGAGGGAAATCGCCGCCGCTGCCGCGGAGGAGCGCGCGCGGCAGGAGGATCCTGAAGAACGGCGGACGCGCTTGGGCATCGCCGAGCACAACAAGCGGCAGGAGTTGCTCGGCCAGGTCGCTGGAGCCTTCCGATTGCGCCAGGAGGACGTGCCCGTCAGCATCGGCAGGTGGACTGACGAGAAGCTGCGACAGATGTTGCGCCGCCTGCGCCCGGAAAGAGATGACGTGGTGAGCGAGCCAGCGATTGCGGCGCTGTCGGAGGAGGCTCTCTGAGTGCTGCGCCTCGACGGCGGCTCTCTGAGTGTGTGCCTGTGTGTCTGTGTGTCTGTGAGTCTGTGTGTCTGTGTGTCTGTGTGTCTGTGTGTCTGTGTGTCTGCATGTCTGTGTATTTGAGTTTCTGTGTGTCTGTGTGTCTGTGTGTCTGTGTGTCTGTGTGTCTGTGTGTCTGCGTGTCTGCGTGTGTGTGTGTGGCTGTGTGTCTGTGTGTCTGTGGTCTGTGTGTCTGTGTGTCTGTGTATCTGTGTCTCTGTTTGTCTGTGTGTCCGTGTCTGTGAGTCTGTATGTCTGTGTGTCTGTGCGTTTGTGTGTCTGTGTGTCCGTGTATCTCTGTGCGTGTGTGTCCGCGTGTCTCTCTGTCTGTGTGTCTGTGTGTCTGTGTGTCCGTGTGTGCGTTTCCTCGTCTGTTTGAGCCCCTGGCGCTCCGCGAGGGCGGAGTGGCTGGAGTGGAGGGAGGGCTGGCCCCGAAATTGGGCGGTGCCTCCCCCCTCTGGAGCGCCAGCGGGAGTGGCGGGGGGCGGGGTGCGTAGAGGGCCGCATGGGGGTCGCGGGGGAGGGAGGGGTGTCTGTGTGGCTGTGTGTCTGTGTGTTTGAGTGTTCTTGTGTCTGTGTCTTTGTGTCTGTGTGCCGGTGTGTCAGTGTGCCTGTGTGTCTGTGCGCCTGTGTGTATGTGTGTCGGTGCGTCTGTGTGTCTGTGTGTCTGCGTGTCTGCGTGTCTGTGTTTCTGTGTGTATATGTGTCTGTGTGTGCGTGTGCTTGTGTGTCTGTGTGTCCGTGTGTCTGTGTGACTGTGTGCTTGTGTGCCTGTGTGTCTTTGTGTCTGTGTGTCTGTGTGTCTGTGTGTCTGTGTTTCTGTGTGTCTGTGTGTCCGTGTTTCTGTGTGTCTGTGTGTCTGTGTGTCTGTGTCTCTGTGTGTCAGCGTGTCTGTGTGTCTGTGTCTGGCATGTGTGTGCGCTGGTGTGCGTTTGCGTGTGTGTGTGTGTGCGTGTGCGTGTGTCTGTGGCTGCGTGAGTGTTTGCGTGCGTGTGTGTGTGTGTGTGTGTGTGTGCGGGTGTTCGCGTGTGGGCGTGAGCATCCTTGTGCGGGAGTGGCCGCCGCTGCCGACGGTTCTGGGGGGCCAGCGCGACCTTGGCGGCGCTGGCCTCGTCGGTGGGCGGTGGAGGCTGGGCGACTTCGAGGATTGCGTGTACGTGTGTCTGTGTTCCTTTTTGTTAATGTGTCTGTGTGTCTGTCTGTGTCTTTTGTGAGTATGTGTGTCTGTGTGTCGTGTGCCTTTGTGTCTCTGTGTCTGTGTGGCTGTGTGTCTGTGTGTCTGTGTGTCTGTGTGTCAGCGTGTCAGTGTGGCAGTGGCAGTGTGTCACTGTGTCAGTGTTTGTCAGTGTGTCTGTGAGTATGTGTGTCTGTGTGTCTGTGTCTCTGTGTGACCGTGTGTCTGTGTGTATGTGTGTGTCCGTGTGTATGCGTGTCTGTGTGTCTGTGTGTCTGTGTGTCTGTGTCTGCGTCTCTGTGTGTCTGTGTGTCTGTGTGTCTGTGCGTCTGTGTGTCTTTGTGTGTTTGGGTGTCTGTGTGTCTGTGTGTGTGTACCTGTGTGTCTGTACGTCTATGTGTCTCTGTGTCTGTGAGTGAGTGTGTCTGTGTGTCAGTGTGTCAGTGTGTCTGTGTGTGTCTCTGTGTCTGTGTGTGTGTCTGTGCGTCTGTGTTTCTGTGTGTCTGTGTGTCTGTGTGTCTCTGTGTCTGTGCGCGTGTGTATGCGTGTGAGTGTGTGGGCGTGGCTCTGCCTGTGTGCGCGCGCGGCGCTGGGGCCCCCGCGCTTTGCCCCAGTGGCGCTCCGCGAGGGCGGAGTGGCTGGAGTGCAGGGAGGTCCGGCCGCAAAATGGGGCGGTGCCTCCCCCCTCCAGAGCGCCGGCGGGGAGGCCGGGGGCGCGTGGTGTGTGCTTGTGTGATTTGGGTGCGTGTTCGTCTCCGTGGGTGTGTATGTGAGATGTTGTGTGTTTGTGTGTGTGTGTGTGCGCGTTCGCGCGTGTGTTTCGACCTCTGCGCGTGGATGTGTGCGTGTGTGTGTGCGTGTGTGTGTGTGCGTGTGTGCTGAGCATGCTGGCGTGCGTTTGTGTCCTCGCGTTGTATGTGTGTGGCCGTGCGTGCGTGCTGATGTGCGTGTGCTCGTTTGTGTGAGCGCCTCTTTGCTATCCGGGTTTTGGGCGCTTCCAAGTAGAGGGAGAAGACAAGAGAACGGGGGGCAGAGAAAGAAAGGGCGGCGGCGGCGACGACGAGAACGCGCCCGCGCCGCCGGCTCACAGCGCCCCGCCCCGCCCCCGGGAGCCCGCGCGCGCGCGGCGCCGGGAGCGCGCCGGGCGGGCCGCTTGGGCGGCCGCGGCGCGCGCACACACGCGCGCGCACGCACACACGCACACGCACACACACACCCACAGCACGCGCACACGTGCACCTCCTCACTCTGGTCCATCCCTCGGACCGGAGTTCTCTCTTTTCACCTCGCCGCCTTCTTGGCGCTTTATAGCGCAGCCGTACCGGGGTGCTATGGAGACCTTGGAGGACGACATCGGGAGCCGTGCCGGGCCCTTTGTCGTCTCGGGCGGGGGCGAGTGGCGACTGGTGGACCCAATAGCACAGCCGTACCGGGGTGCTATTGTAGGGGCCAGCACGTACTCGTCCCGGGCGCCGTACTGGGCCCGAACCCTCCACCCCAGGCCGAGAGGCACCCCCTGGGCCGTAGTGGACAGGGCAGATCAGATTAGTTTAGGTTCAATCCCTCCGAGTGCTCGCTGGAAACAGCGGAGTGGTCCCGGTTACTGCGGGTGGTGTGGAAAGCGCCCAGCGCCGGTCGGTGAGTCGGGCGCATGGAACGAGCGGGTGCGGGAGTGTCTGCGCGCAGAGCATGACGTGGTCCATGAGCAGGTAGTCGATGATTCCACGTGGGAGGCGGCGGAGCGCGAGCAGAAATCGGTCCGGAAAGCGCGCCGCGCGTCGTGCCGGCGGTCTCGGTGCGCGCGACGGGAGGCGGAGTGGACGCGGCGGACGGAGGCGGCTGGCGAGCGGAACAAGCAGCTTGCACAGCGTGTGTTGCTCCCCGTCGTGCCACGCCCCTCGCTGCGCGACGCGTCGCCGGAGGGGGTCTCGTCTGGCCGTGGCGCGTGGAGGGCGGCTTGCAAGAGCGAGCGATTGAAGCAGTTCCTTATCGCGCGCGCAGCCCGTGCCGTCGACCCGAGTGAGCCGCCGGCGCACGCGCCTAAGTCCGCCGCCACGGCTGCGCTCGACCCGTTGTCGTGGACTGTGGGCGATGCGGCCCTGCGCGCTGCCTGCGTTCTCGTTGCTCTCGGCGTGTGCCCACCACAGCGAGGCAGCAGAGTGGTGATGACGAGGAAGATCGCGGTGGCGCGCTGGTGGCGGCACCAGGATGTGTTTGCGCGGGAGCTTCTGGACGCGCCCGAGCTGGCCGATCGTGTAGCCGCGGTCGTTGCTGCCAGGTGGTTCTGCTGCGCGCTAAACGGGCTCTCGGCGCGGACGTGTGGCCGCCGCCGCGTCTCTGCGTGCCGTTTTTCGCGGGGCGTGGGCATCGGCGGGGCAAAGTGCCCGATCGCGCAGGAGTCCAGGAGCTTTGTCGGGGACTTGGCCGTCTGCGCTGCCTGCGCCATGGTCGCTCTCGGAGCGTGTCCGGCGGGGCTCAGCGGGGCGACGCAGATAGGCGCCGTGCCTATGTCTGCGACTGCGTTCGGTGGTGCGCGCACGACCGCGCGGCGGACGCGGGCGGGGGAGCCGCCGCGCGCGCGCCAGTTCTCCCGTCGAGTGGCGTGGGAAGTGCCTGCAGAACGCAGTGGCTGACCTCGTGGGGGGCGACGCAGCGCGGCATTTCGGTCGCGCGTGTAAGAACCACGAGGGTTCGGGCGCTTGTGGGTCGCTGTTGCAGCGCTGGAATCTGGAGGTCGTGGTCCAGCACTTGCGCTCCCGCTTCCTGCACTTGCGCGTGTTCTCTGCGGAATCTGCGGGAGCGTTCGAAGCGCAGGAAGGAAGGCGTGTGGCGTGGGCGCTGGGGGACGCAGCGGGCTTCTGTGCTGGTGCTCTGCTGTGGCTCGACGGCGGCCACGTGTGCGCGGTGGAGGAGTGGGTGGGTTCTGGAGATGTAGAGTGGGGGGAAGCCGAGAGCGCGCCGTGGTGTCGCGTCGTCGCTCGCGGGCGTTCGAGCTCGGCGTCGCGGTCGCCGCGAGCGGGTGCGGGGCGTGGCGCGCTGAGGGGCGGGGTGCCGAAGCGCCGCGTGGAGCAGATTGCCGCAGGGGCGCAGGGCGCGCGCGGGGGCGCGCGCGACGGTGTGGACGCGGAGGTGTTGGCGCGCATGACTCGCAATCAGTTGCATGAGCTGGCAACGCGATTGCGGGCGGAGGGCGACGAAGACGCGCCACCCTCGCGGCAATGGAATGTTCAGCAACAGAAGCGGCTGCGATTGGAGGCCGATGCGCACAGGGCTGCGCTCGCGGCGCACCTGGGCATCGACATGGGCGGTGTCCAGCATGCTGGCGCGGAGGCGCGATCGCGGGACCGCTCGGAGGAGATGCTGGGCGAGCTGGCGAGGCACGTGGAGGAGCACGGCCGTTTGCCGCACCAGCGTGAGTCCGCGCTCGGAAAATGGGTTGATCACGTGAGTTCTGGGGAGGTGGCGCTGACCCCCGAGCAGCGCGCGCGGTTCGACGGGCTCGTGGACCGGCGGGAGGAGAGGCGTGCGCGCGCCCGCGCGATGCTGGACCGCATCGGGGAGCACGTGGAGGTGCTCGACGAGCTGCCGAAGCAAGGGGCCGAAGACGAGGAGGAGGCAAAGCTCGCGCGTTGGATCCACAATGTCTGCAAAGGCCACCACGAGCTGGATGATGACAACAAGGAGAGGTTCGATCGCATGGTGGACAGGCGTGCGTGGCAGCGGCGGACGGCGCAGGAGCGCGTGCTCGAGGTGAAGGCGTTCGTGGAGAGGCACGGGCGAGGGCCGCAGCGCTTCGGTCACGACGACGATCCGCGGGAGCATCTGCTCGCGCGTTGGGTGGAGCACGTCCGAGCGCGCGGCGTCGAGGGCCTGGGCGAGGGCTGGCGCGCGCAGCTGGAGGCGGCGCTGGACGCGGATCTCATCCAGGCCCAGGCGCTCGAGGCGTGGTGCGAGAAGAACCAGAGGATGCCGGTGGAGAAAGCGGAGGATGACGAGGAGCGCAAGCTGGCGAACTTCATCGCGAACCACGAGCGGAAGGGCCGCGCGGCGTCGTTCAACGCGCCTGCGACTTTCGACGCGCTGCGGCAGAAGTACGCGCAGGCGGCCGCCGCGCGCCGCGATGCCGAGCGCAGGGAGGCGGAGGTGCGGGCGCTCAAGGCGCGGCGGCAGGAGCTGCTGCAGCGCGCGGCGGAGGAGGAGGAGGCCTGCGAGGAGGAGGAGGAGGAGCAGGAGGAGGGGGAGGACCCGGCCGACTGCCTCGCGGAGGAGCGGCGCGCGGAGGTCACGCCGGATAGGTTCGCTAGGTTCCAGAGGGCAGACAGGGCGCTCGCTCGGCGGGTGAAGACCGCGCTCGTGGTCGCCCTGTTGTCGTACGTGGACGCGCTGCAGGGCGCCCCGCTCGGGCTCGACGTCTTCGCTGCCCTGGCCAAAGACAGGCGGGTCCGCGAAGCCATGGATGCCCCGGCGGCCGAAGAGCCGCGCCGCGAGGCGCTCGGGGAGGAGGATGAGGAGGAGGAAGAACAGGAACAGGAGGAAGAGGAGCAGGAAGAGGAGGAGCAGGAGCAGGAAGAGCAGGAGCAGGAGAGGGGCGACGAGGAGCGGAGGGAGCAGGAGGAGGGAGACGCAGTGATGGCGGACGCAGGGGAAGAGCCGCAGGGCATGGCGGACGAGGAGGAGCTGCCCACGGGCATCGGCGAGGAGCACAAGGATTTCGTGCGGTACGTGCTGGCGACCTGCATGCTGTCGTCGGTGCCCGTCGCGCCCAGGTTCTTCGCGGGGGAGGCCCCGGACGCGGAGCTGCAGCGGCAGGTGGCGGAGCTGGAGCGGCTGCGGGACGTCGCCCTGGGGCTCGACGCGGCCGCGGCGCAGGACAGCGTGGCGCGGTCGCAGGCGATCCGGCGCCTGCGCCAGGCCGACCCCGAGCTGCTGCGCCGCACGCCCGTGCCCAAGTCGGACGTGCGGGAGCCTTGGGAGCAGTGGCAGCGCCTGCTCCAACGGCTCGAGCAGGAGGGCGTGGAGCGCGAGGTCTGGGTCTGCTGCCGCCCCGAGCCGCTGCGCTGGCGCGCGCCGCTCCGCGGCGATGGCAAGCCCGGGCCGGTCCGCGCGCCGCTGCTGCCGTCGCTGGACGCCGCCGAGGGAGAGGTCTGGAGGCCGGGGGAGGTGCGCGGGGCGACGCGGCAGGCGCGGTACGCAGAGCAGGCGCGGCGGGACGGCGCTGCTGGCGCCCCGGTGCACGGCAGCGTGCTCCTGCGCCTGGCCTCCGATTTCCTGTGCTACAAGTGCCAGCAGGATTTCGAGGGCGCGCGGGAGCTGACCGACGGAGAGGTTGATGGTTGGTGTTAGAGGTTGCATTTCGCGCCGAAGAAGCTGCCTAGCCAGGCGGTGAAGCGCGAGGCGGTGGAGGCGGAGCGCGCCCGCGCCAGGAAGCGCGCGCGGGCGGCCCAGTGCGCGGCGAGGGGGGAGAACGGATTCGCTGCGTTCCGTCGCCTCCTGCTGGGGGACGAGTGCTTCCGCCAGGACACTTGCGAAGCGAGCGTGCAGCTCGACCGGCGACACGCCCTGGAGCCCTGGTACCAGCACGCGGGGCCCGACGGGAGCAGGCTGGCGCCGTGGCCGCGCGTCTTCGGTATCCCGAAATCGCGGGCTGGCCATGGCGGCGCGTTCTTCTCTGAGGCCGTGGAGTCGGGCTTCGCCGCCGACGCGTTCCCCCAGGGGCGGCGCGGCTACTCTACGGGCGAGCCGGGCGACGTGTCCGCGGAGCTCTGGCTGTTGCGGGCCTGGTGCCGCGCGCGCGGCGGCGTCGCTCGCATGGGTGGCGCCCTGGCCGCGCGCTTGCAGCAGCTCGAGGGCGACCGCGACATCATGTACAGGGTGGAGGCCGCCGAGTGCGCGCGGCAGGTCTCCTGTGCTGCCCCGCCCGTGTATTTGGCGGACCTGAAGCCGCAGGCGATCCCCGAGTGGCCCGTGTGGCAGCAGCTCCTCAAGCTGAAGCCTCAGGCGGCGCAGCAGGTTGCGACTTTCGTGCGCCAGGAGCGGGCGGGCGTGGGCTTCACGTGGAACCTCGCCGCGGGGCACTGGGACCTGGACCAGCAGCGCCTGCTCGGCGCGCTCGAGAGGGATCCCGCGTTGCTCGCCGCGGTGGAGAAGGGCGCCGCGGCTGCAGAGACGGACGAGGGCGTTCTGATTGCCCTCAACCAGTTCCGTGCCCGTCACGGCGGGGTCTGGCCGGACGCGTTCGCCGATCGGCGCGGGCAGCCCGATTTCAAGGAAGCGAAACTCGCGCGGGGTGTTGCAAGGGTGGCGAAGAAGTATTCGCAGGAATTCGTGCGCATCTGGTTAGACCGGACATGCCGCGAATGGCTGCGGCTGGCGGGGTGCGGGGATGAGGTGGTGGGAGGAGGGGCCGGCGGCGACGACTCTTCCGGGGGCGGCGGCGGCGGCGGCGGCGGGTCCTCTTCGGGCAGCGGTGCGGGCGGTGGACCATCGTCGGGGTCGGGCTCTGGTGCGCAGGGGCCGGGCGACGGTGGCGCGGGCGGCGACGGCGAGGGGGGCGCGGGCGGGGGTGCGGGTCGGCTGCTCGGCGGCGGACCCAAGAGGCCAGCTCCCGAGGAGCCAGGGCCGCGGACTCGCGGGGCGGCGAGAAGGGACCGGGAGCGGTTGCAGCAGGAGCGGCTGCGGAAGGAAGAGGAGGAGCGCCTCGCAGGGAAGACAGTGAGGGCAGGGGACGTGGAGGTGAACGTGGCTCTGGATGACCCTCACGTGAGCGAGGTGGGCACCTTGCCGGCCTGGCTCCTGGACCTTGCGCCGCTCGCCGCGGGCAGGTGCGTCGCGCGCGTCTGGCGCCCGTACAAGGGCGGATGCGTTCTCTGGCAGTGCAGCAGGAACCCGTGCAAGGGTCAGGGAGTGTTCTGTGGGAGCCACGGCAGTCCCGAGCAGCGACCCTTCGGGCTGTGGGACCGGGACAAGCGCCACAGCTCCCTGACGCGCGAGTGTCCGGAACGGTACGGCGTGGCCGTGAAGGAGGCGCGGTTGCGCGAGACGCAGGCCGGCGGCGCCCCGCCCGTGCCTACCCCGGCCATCGCTGCCGCTCGCAAGGCGCGCGTGCCCAGGCAACAGCCGAAGTATGTGCCTCTGCCGCGTGTCGAGCGCCACCCTCTGCGGGCGTTCAAAGAGGCCCCGGAGGCTCTCCCGCCGTTCCCGTGCCGCCTTTGCGACCAGAACTTCGCCACGCATGCCTGCTTCATGACGCACGTGCAAAAAAAAAACACCACGGGTGGCCGGAGTACAGGAAGCGCCTGTTCTACCTGGCCGAGCAGTGGCCCCAGCAGGACGACGACGTGCGGCCCGTGAGGCCCCAGGAGTGGCGGCAGTGCGTGGAGGCCTTCTCTGAGCACCTCGTCACGGGGTCTCACGACTGGCCGTCCTGCGCAGCGCCCGCCGACGTCTCGGGGGACGCCGCCGCCGCCGCTGCCGCGCCGGACGCGCCGCGCGCCTGGTGGAAGCCGCCAGGCGCGGACGGGGCCGTGCCGCCCGTGGGCGTGGACATGCCGCCCGTGGACTTGGACGCGCTGGGCGCTGCTCCGGCGGCGTCGGACGCCGAGGGGCCCGAGCCTGGGCAGAGTCGCCGCGCCGTGCGCTCGAGGGTCGCCTGCTGCGTCTGCGCTCGTCTCCACTGGGCGTACGAGCTGCAGCGCGTGCACTTCTGGCAGCAGCCGGACGGCGCCGGGGAGCGTTCGCTGCTCTGCGACGAGGTGCCGAAGCGGCCCGCGCGCGCCGAGCTCGCGGCGGCGAGGGGAGAGGCATCCGAGGCCGCAGGCGCGCAGGCTCAGGCCATGCGCCTGACGCAGCGGCAGCGCGCCCACGCGCTGCTGGACCCGGCGCGGTACCACGCCCGGAGGCGCTTCGTGCGCGAGGGCCCCGACGGCGTCGAGCGCCCGGGCGGCATCCCCCTCGAGGAGCTGGAGGCGTCCGCAGTGCGCGACCCTGGCCCAGACGGGAAGCTGTGGCTCTTGCACAAGTAGTGCTTCAAGATTGACAGGCGCCAGTCAGACGGGGTGCTCGTGGCCGACGCGAAGCAGAAGGTGCCCTACATCTGGGTGCTGGGTGTCTAGTTTTGTCAGGTTTGTTTGTGTTTTGGTTTGTTTTTGTGTTTTTCTGTTTTTTCTGTGTTTTTTTCATCTTCTTTCTCTTTTTTCTCTTTTTTTTTTTTTCTTTATTATTCTTATTTCTATTTTTTTTTTTTTGTTTTACTTTTTTTTTTTTTTTTTTTTTGTTTTTTTCTTTTTTTCTTTTTTTCTCATTTTTTCACAAATGAGGGTTGCCCACGATGCCGTCCTGCGCGCTGGCTCAACGACCTTCTGGATTCGGGCGGCTGCCACTGCCGCATGCGGAATCTCACGCTGGGCGCGAAGCTTCTGCTGACCATCGCGCGGGGCATCGTGCGGCGCTTCAACTGCAAGGCCGATTCTGGCGAGTGGGCTCCAATCGACCAGAAGATCAAGGCGTACGTGGGGAACTTCGTGGCGTTCCCGCAGGCGGACGGCGGTCGGCAGGTGCTGTCGCTGCCGCCGCGGGAGAGCGACCTCGTCGAGTTCGTGCTGATTGTCTTCGCGGGGTCCGACCCCGCCACCCTGCAGAAGGCGCTATTGGAGGAGCTCGGCGTGCCCCTCGCCGATTTCAGGCGCGCTTACGAGTACCTCCGCGACACGAACGAGCAGTGCGCCGCGGTGCGGTGGGACGAAGAGGCCGCGCGAAACTTTGCGGTCCCCGGGGGCGACGGCGATGGCGACGGACGCTTTTTTTTTTTTTTTTTTTTTTTTTTTTTTTTTTTTTTTTTTTTTTTTTTTTTATTTTTTTTTTTTTTTTTTTTTTTCTTTTTTTGGTTTTTTTTTTTTTTTTTTTTTTTTTTTTTTTTATTCATCGATTAATGGGGCCTGCCTCGCTGTCTCGCGGCGTGCGTGGCCGCGGGGGGTAAGGGCGGCGACGCTCGCCAGGAGGGCCCGGCCGATGCCGTGCAGCCCGGCGCGGGCTCGGCCCCGCCGAAGCGGACGAGTGCAGGCGCTGCGAGCGCGGAGGGCGAAGCGAACGCGGCGGCTGACGGCGGGGGCGAGGCAGGGGGCTGGGGCGGGGACCCCACCGGCGAGGACGCTGCGGGCGCTGGCGGGGAGGACTCAGAGGGCGACGAGGGCAAGGCTGGTGAGGAAGGGGGCGGCGAGGGTGTCGAAGAGGGCGAGTACTGCGCCGCAGTCGCGGACTCCGACATGCTGGCCGATCTGGACAAGCAGTGGCAGAACGTGCACCTCAGCCTCCAGAGGGCGGAGGTGATTGTGCGCGAGAAGCAGCGTGCGGAGGCACTGGCGCGGCAGTGCGACGGCATGGAGAATTTCCAGGACCGAGATTCCGACCGGCGCTTGGCGGAGGCTGCGAAAGAGGCCCACAAGGCTGCGAAATTGCTCACCAATTGCAAGAAGGAGGCACTCGCGAAGAAGCTGGAGCAGACGGAGCAGAAGATTCAGGCCACGCGGCCTCCTCCGGGAGTTGCGGGGAAGAGCGCGGCCGGTGGCGGCGGCGGCGGCGGCGCGCCGGACGGGGGCGCTGAGGGCGGGGGGGCGAGGCGTGCGGTCCGGGTCGTCGTGCCCACTGGAACCGAGCCTGTCAGCATGTTCTCCCCCGGCTTCTGGAGTGCTTTCGACCCCGTCGCGTTTCCGTACGGCGACGGCGTCTTCGGACTCGAGAGGGAGGCGAAGTTGACGTACGACGAGTGGTGCAGGTGCCTCATGGCTCGCGTGGAGCTCGAGTACGAGGTCGCCGACGACGTCTCGGCACCCGACGCTGCGCGGGCGCCCGCGCCCGACGCCGCGTGGGCGCCCGCCGCGTCTGACTCGCCCGTGCCGCGCTGGCGTCGCCACGCTGACCTGCTCACGGCCCAGTATTGCCTCTGGCGCAGGAAGGCTATCATTAAGTCGGCCAGGTTATTCGTGCGCAAGCAGCGCCTGGGGGAGTACATCGCGGACCTCGCCGCACTGACGCCAGAGGAGCTGGCGCAGGTCGTGGCCGTGCTCGGCAGGGGGGCGGGCATCAAGGAGGCCCTGGGCCTCGAGGGCTTGCCCCGGAACGTCAAGATCGCGCTGCGCAGCATGCTGCTCAGCAACCGTGATGTCGTCGGGTCCGACGCGCACCGGACCACGCTGCGGCACATCAGTACCAGCTACACCCGGCTCTTCGGTCCGCCCCTGGTGTTCACGACGCCGAACATCGCGGACACTCGGAAACTGATGGTGTCCCTGATGTACGAGGGCGCCTCCGTGCAGCAATGGCGGCTGCTGGAGGAGACTGCTCCCGTGATGCCTTCGACGCGGGACATGCTGCGGCGGGTGGCCGCTGACCCGGTGTCGCAGGCCATGGTCACGAACCTCATGCTGGATCTGTTCCTGGAGCATGTCGTCGGCGTCACGCCGCAGCGCGGGGCCACGGGCGTCTCCGACGGCGTGGCCGCCACGGGGGCGTGTGGAGCGTTTGGGCTCGTCCGCGCGTACTTCGGCCCCGTGGAGTCGCAGGGGCGCGGCGGCATCCATCCGCACATCCACTTGTGGCGCCTGCACCCGATGACTGGCGCGTTCCTCGCGAGGCTGCGCGCGGGGGACGTCGAAGGCCTCGAGGAGCGTTTGAGGAAGTGGAGGGAGGCCGTGCTCGCCGCGGTCGGCAGCGTGCAGTTCGACGCGGCGGAGGAGGTGGGCCGGCAGCTGGGCTTGGACGGGCCGGACCGGCTGCCGCCGCTTCCGCTCGGCCCGCGGGGTCGACGACTCGCGTTCGCGGACGGGGAGCGAGAGGAGAGCGACCTCCAATTGAAGCACAATACCATCGCTGGCGCCTCGCGTCGTCAGCTCGGGAAGTTTTGCAAGACGGCGTGCGAAGAGGGCCGTCGCTCCGTCCGTGCTGACAACAAATTGTCCACAGAAGAGCTGCGGAATCAGGTTGCGGCCATGATGAACGTCGATCTTGTGGAGGAGCGGGCGACGCTGCAGCAGCAACAGCCCGCAATAGAGGGTCCGCTCCGGCTGCGCCCGTTCGCGCCGCTGGCAGATCCAGAGCCCGATCCCCATGAGCAGCGGGCACAGTACCCAGCGGTATTTGGCGAGCCTCTCACGGGTGCGCACGCGACGCTGCAGCCGCAGTACCGCCGCAAGCCTGCGTACCGCGTGCGCGCGGACGGCACCGCGGCGATGCACTTTGCGGAGGGCTCGAGGGAGGAGGCGCACACCTGGGCGCGCTGCTTCGCGCGGGACGCACGCAAGCGTATCATCCGGAGCCACCTTCGCAGGTGCGGTCCCACTTGCTGGAAGCACAAGACGAATAACGACGTGCCTCAGCACTGCAAGGTGTGCCGGCTCGGCTTCTACCACGAGTACGAGACTGCGGTCTACAGCCACCCGTCCAGGTAGCTTCCGGCCGCCTCCTTCGTCTGGCGGCGCTTGAGCAAAGGAAAGGACTTGGTCTTGCCCGATGGGGCGCGGATCGAGTACGGCCCACCGCAGGAGGACCAGCGGAACCCGCCGGGCGAACGCCTGGTCCTCGACGACCAGTGCACGTACGGCCCGTGGCCGCACCGCTGCAACCGGTACGGCAGAGCTGGTCGCGTCGACGTGGTGCGGTACCACCCGTACCATGGGAGCACGAACCCTGTGGGCCAGGTGTGTCTGCGGAGCAACCTGGACGTCCAGTGTCTGGACCGCGTGGTCCTCGACCTGCCTGGCGACGCCAGCGTCGGGGGTTCGCGCGACGGCGACCCGGTCGTGCCGCCGCCTCCGGAGCTTCTTGCGTTCGCCGAGCTGGTCGCCAACGCGTCGGAAGCGCTGGCTGGCGTCGAGATTGGCGGCACCGGTGGCGACGAGGGCACCGGGCAGAGCGGAGGTTCCACGGGTTCGGGGGTGTCGGCCGCAACGCAGGGCGGGGGCGGGGCGGGCCTGAGGGCGGCGCGCGCGGCTGCGGCGGGGGGGGGGCGCCTGCCCGTGGCCCGCCGCCTCGGCCTGCCCAGGGGAGGAGGCGTGCTCGGCGGGGCGCCGACCACGATGGACGATCCCGACGCGGAGATCTGGGACATGGGTGGGGGCGATGAAGATCCGTGCGAGTGCGATCTGGCCGATGCGTATGACCTGCGTCCGCCGCCTCCGCCGACGCCGGAACAGCGCGGCGTCGAGCAGGCAGTTGGGCTAGCAGAGCCACATGGCGAGGACACCGCGAGGTTCTGCGCGGCTGCGTGTTACGAAGGCAGCCGGCCCGGGTTCGTGTTCAAGAGGGGGGAGCAGGGCCTGGGCTACTACAGCGACGGGCGCGCGGAGCGCGAGTTGTCGGAGGCAGCCGTCCAGAGAGAGCCGAAGTCGCGGGCGCCAGGCCGCGCCGCGTCGGACGCGGCGGCGTCTGGCAGGCCTGCATCGAGCGCGCCCCCGTCGCCAGCCGCCGCCGCAGCTGCTGGCGCGAGCGGCAGCGGTCCGCCCGGCAGCCTGCAAGAGCACGTGCTGCTCTCGCTGGAGGCCGTTTTCATGGATGCCATCAATATGGCCCACTACCAGACGGACTACACGACCAAGGCGGGGCCGATCGCGGGGGACCTCGGAGTGCTGCACGCGCAGAGCACCGGGTTGGAGTGGCTTCGACTCCAGCAGAAGGCCGAAGAGGAGGCGGATGAGGCGGCGGAGGCAGAGGGCGAGGAGGACGTCGATGGGGCCCGGGCTGCTGCTGCCGCTCGTCGCAGCGGCTGGGGCGGAGTGCTCGACATTGCCAGGCGAACTGTCATCAAGCTCACGACCAGCTCGCACTGGTCGCTCCTGAAGAAGCTGCCCGAGATGATGTTTCAGATGCAGTATGGCCACGAGTGCTATTGCTCTCATGACACCTGGACTCTGTATTGCAAGGGGATCGTGGCGCTGGCGTTCCTGGCAAGCTCCGCCGTTCATCAGAAAATGGACGACTTCTGGACCGACCCGCGCGCAGACCACATCGAGGTGGACCAGCCGGCCGCGGGAGAAGAGGACGGCGTGGGGGGGGCGGTATCATGGATGCGCTGGGCGACGGGCGCGCAGCGCTGCACGCCGAGGTCGTCGACGGCGTTGTCGGGGAGGGCGCGGCCGCCGGTGCTGCTGGGGGGGGGAAGCCCGAGCAGGAGCAGCAGCTGGCGGTGGCATACAAGGCGCGGCTGGACCACGACATGAAGATGGACTGGCTGCATCGCGGCGACAGGGAGCCCCTGAAGTCCATGGGCATGTACCATTACGCCATGTACGTGTACACGGCGCAGGCCAACCCGCTCCACTTCGACCCGCAGGACTTCGAGACGTACGCGTTCGCGGACTCGCACCCGACTGCCGCCTTCCGAGTGCAGAGGCTCCGCGTCGGCGCGCCGTTCAGGGTGCCCAAGTTCTTCGGCTTCACGATGCCTTCGAAGGAGAAAGAGGCAGAGGTGAACGCGCTGTTCAAGTCTGTGGTCTTTCGTCCGTTGCAGCCTGCTGAGAAGGGGGCTGCGGCCTGGGCGCCCTACAGGGCCGGTGTCGACGCGTCTGGGAAGCATAAGCGCCCTACAGGGCCGGTGTCGACGCGTCTGGGAAGCATAAGCCTGCCTGGGGGGAGTGGTGGGCCAATCAGTTGGCGTTGTCCAGGCAGTACGAGGAGTGCGAGCGGCGAGCTGGAAAGTGGTTCACGATCGAGGACATCGATTTGAACCGGGGCTCAGAGGATGGCCCGGGCCATTTTGCACAGCGCCCCAGCGCCGCCGAGTTCATGGCACGCTGGACCGTCCAGGTCGCAACGAACCTCGACGTGGAGGCGGAGGCGAAGGGGCGGCCGCGAACCAAGGTCCGTCCGGAGGCCAAGGACTTCGAGCAGTCTGCTGATCTGGAGGCAGTGGGGAATCGGCCTGCCGGGGAGGCAGACGAGGAGGGGGCGGGCGCCGGCGGCGGAGCGCTGGACGGTTTTGTTCAGGAGGTGGACGAGGGCGTGGCGGACGAAGCGTGGGCGGCGCACCGACAGATGCCCGCGCACGCCTTGAAGGATAGCGAGGTGCCCGCGGTGGCCCAGTTGGAGCTTATTCGTGGGTCGGCACAAAGCTTGGTCTATAAGAATATCTTCCTTGACGGCTATGCGAAAGACCATAAGCCGCAGCCTGCTGTCGCGAGTGCTGGAATGCAGACCGGCTTCCGCGGTCTCGAGTTGGACGACTCCCAGTTCGAGGAGGGCAAGGCACAGCAGAAGGAGGCGTTCCGATACAGGAAAAAGGGAGCAGAGGGCTTGCCTGGGGATGGCGACGGGCGGAGCGGCCTCGCGGGTTCGGCGCCTGCCGTGCTCGTGCCTGGTCGGCCGCCGGCGCCCGCGGTTGCCGGCGGCGAGAAGCGGCCGCCGCGGGCGCGCGACATCGCGGAGAGGCTGTTTGACGAGTGGGCGAACAGGGCGGAGAACCCCGTGACGTTCAATCCGGAGCAGAAGGCGGTGGTCGCCCTGCTCGTGGGACAGGTGGAGGCCATCGTGGCATGCCATCAAGATCTGGACAGCGGAAAAAGCCCTAAGCCGGTGGAGCAGATGGCTCTCCTGTTGCACGGGGAGGGCGGGGCGGGGAAGACGGAGGTGGTAAAACTGCTGCGACGTCTGCTCAACGAGGTGTTCGGCGCGGGATCGGAGATCGCCGTGGCCTTGTCGAACAGCGCTGCGCGCGTCATCGGGGGGGAGACGATCCACAGCGGCTTCGGGCTGAGCGGCCAACAGGCCATGGACATCAGAACGCTGTCTAGACAGAAGGTCGATGACATCGTGGACCGCATGAACGACCTCAAGGCCGTCATCGTGGAGGAGGTGTCCATGGTGCCGCCCCAGCCTCTCGGCGCTGCATCGTTTCGCATGTGCAAAGCCCGTAAGGCTCAGTATAATTGCGATGTGAACCTGTACATGGCGCGGGGCCACATGTTCGGGAAGGTTCCGATTGTCATGTTCCTGGGGGATTTTTATCAGTTGGGGCCGGTGAGCGGAAGGGCAGAAGGTCTTCCTTGCTGCAGCCCGAGTCGCCCGAGGCGCCGGTTCACGTCCGCAATGGGCAGTCCATGTTCCTGGACGGGCTCACCCACGCGATGTTTCTGTACGAGACGCACCGCTTCAAGGACCGTCTCGTTGCTCCGCACGCGCCCTGCCCTTTCATGCCCGGCTTCTTGAAGACCATGAGGCAGGGCAAAAAGTTTACGGCCGAGCAGAAAAGGATGGTGCAAAAGTGGGTGGTCCGACCTGGTAAGAACGATAAGCGGTTGCAGGACCCCCATGTCAAGGACGGTTTCGAGATGGGCATCGCCTGGGAGGCCGTGCACAGGCAGATGCAGTATCGGGCCGTGCGAGAGGCCAGGGATAGAGGGCAGATGCTGCTGTACGTGCAGGCCGTGGACCTGCCTCCAAGGCCATTCGGCGCGGAGCATCACAAGGCCATGCTTCAGGTGCCGAACGTGAACAACACTGGTCACCTCATCGGCATGTGCCCGCTGTACATCGGCATGCGTGCGCGGTTGAACGTGAAGTTGTCGGCGAAGCACCAGATCGTCCAGGACGCCGTGGGGGAAGTCGTGGACGTGAGGTTCCATCCGCGAGAGTTCGAGACGCCAGACGCGGATTGGCCCGAAAAGAAGCTTCACGACGCCCACCGGATCGGTTATTATCGATGCAAATGTTTGCCGCGCGGTGTCCTCGTCAGGTTTGATGGCCTCGAGAAGGACTTTGGGTTCGGAATAGGGGTTGTGCAGATCGCGCCGCACAGGGCGTCCTGGGAGTGGAACCATCACTACGAAGACGAGGGCGAGCGAAAGCTTCGGAAGGTGAAGGTTACGAGGTACCAGATCCCGTTGCTGCCAGAGAAAGTTCGTACCGTGCAGTCTGCGCAGGGCATGGGCATGGATGCGGCCACCATGGTGCTCCAGAAGCCCATGAACATGGGCGCCGATGACTGGTGGCTGCACCTGTACGTCATGCTCAGTCGCGTTCGCGTGGCCCTCCGCGCGCTCGTCTACAACCTGCCGCCCTGGGACATGCTGGAGCGGGGCCCGCCCCAGTACGTCCGCGACGGTGTCCAACGCTTTGAAAAAAGATTCTCGAGAGTTTCGAAATCGCCAAGCAGAAGGCGCAGGAGTACGGCTGGGACGTGGGGGATGGGCCCGCCGCGCGGAGGGCCCTGGAGTCGAGCTCGGCGCCCGCGCCGCCGGTGGTGCCACGGGCGTCGCCGCTGGGCCCGTCTCGGGCCGCGGGGGCCTCAGCGGGCGTCGGTGAGGCGGACGACGACGACGACGAAGCGGCCGGATCAGTTCCTTCGGGCGGGGAGGCGGCCCCTGCGGCGTCTGTGCATACGCCTCTGCCCTCGCACGCGCTGCGCTTGGGTCAGGCTCTGACGGCGCCACCGGCATACATTGCTCCGGACGCAGGGCTTGCGGGACCGGGCAGGGGCCGCGGCCGCGGCGGTGACGCGACGGGGACCGGAGATGCGGCGGCGGCATCGTCGACGGGGAGCGCTGTTTCGCGGGGGCGACGGCGCGCGGGTGGCGGCCGCGGTGCCGGTAGGGGCACCGTAGTGCCGAGGGATCTTTGGGGGGACATGTTTCGCACGGCGGCGACTGTTGGCGATGGTGCAGAGCCGCCAGAGCTGCGCCCGCTGGACCGGGATCTGTGCATGGCAGCTTGCGGCGTGTCCCAGGAGGAGGTGACCAGGGAGCTGCAGTGGCACTGCGGCCGCGGCTCTGGCGTGGGCATCGCAAACCTCGGCAATACTTGCTTCGTGAGCGCAGTCGCGCAGGTGCTGCTACGCCTGGCTCCCTTCCGTCGGCTTCTCTACGTTCACGACCAGCGGCGCCCTCTGGGTGCGGCATCTTGCGCGGCGTGCGCGCTCGGAGCTCAGGCCACGGCTCTCTCTGTCCAGGGCGGGGGGGTCGACGCCGACGCGCCGCTGGCTGCCGCCGCGCGCGCGGGGCTTTTTGGTGAGCGAGAATTCACAGAATACGATCAGCAAGGGAGACCGAAGCAATGCGACGCGTCAGAGTTCTTCTTGGCCGCCCTCCATGCCGTTGCCGAGGTCGGACACCCTGTTTGTACCGCAAGGGGGGCTCACGGGCAGCGCAGTGTGCTCCAGCAGCACGTCTGCGGCATTGCGTTTCGGCAGCGGAGGCGATGCGCCGCGTGCACAGCAAGTTCGGACAAGGGGGAAATTAAGACGTTTCTGAAGGCGGTGCCTTCCGAATTGCTCGGCCCCGACCACCGGGGGCCGTGCGATCTGGAGGACTTGATCCGGCTGGGATTAAGGCATGTCGGTGAGCCAGGGCCAGGATGTTCGGCGCACGCTCACCTCGATGATGCTCAGAGGGCGGCGGCCGGGGTCTGTCAAGGCATCAGGGTATATACAGGCAATCGCTGGGAGCGGTCGCCGCCGGTGCTCTTCGTGATCGAGGAGCGGGTGATAGGCCAGTGGTACGACAGACGCCCTGTGCGCTTTCCTCAGATTCTGCGGCCTGTGGATTCCCAGTGCCAGTACGATTTCTCGGGGGTCGTGGTGCACCAGGGCGAAAGCGCGACAAGCGGACACTATTATGCGCATGCATCCGTGGGCGTGAACGAATACGCCAAATTCGACGACAGTGCTGTCCAGCTCCAGACTTGGGCGCAGATCGCCGGAAACCACCAGGTGCACTTTGGCGCCTATGTGTTTGCGTATGTGCGCAGGGCGGGTCCGCGGGGCGGAGGCGGCGGGCGCGCGGCGGCGGGGTCTGCGGGGGGCGCCAGCGGCAGCGCTGGTGCGGGACCGTCTGGTGCGCCGCCGGCTCCGCCGACTGCGCCTCTCGGGCATGCAGGCGGTCGCGCGGCGGGGTCTGCGGGGAGCGGCAGCGGCGGCGGCGGCGCTGCTTCCAGCGCCGCTGCCAAACCGTCTGCGCCGCCGAGTGCGCCCGCCGGGCAGCAGGCGTCGGGCGGCGAGCCACCGGGCAAGCGGCGTCGGGCGGGTGGCGGGGATCCTGGCGCTGGCGACGGGGACCCCAGCGCTTCGGGGCAGCCGCAGCCGCCATCGCGCAGGGGCAAGAAGCGCGGGCTGTCGCCGCCAGCTCCGGGCCGCGCGGGCGACGAGGACGACGACGCTGGCAGGGCCGCTGGCGTTCCGTCCGCGGACCCTGTGCCTGCTGGAGTCCAGCCAGGCGCGGGGGCGTCGCTCGCGGGGGACGAATGGCGGCGCTTTGCGCCAGAAAACATTGACCCCGCGAAGTGCATGGCTCGGACGTGGGGGAACGGAGCTGGTGGGCAATGCCGGAGCGCGCAAAAGCAGGGATGCGGGGATCTGTGCGGGCTGCATTTCAAGCAGCAGCACAAAGATGTTTGGCATGGGCGTGTGGACGGGCCCATCCCGGAGGGAAAGTTGAAGGTGTTCAAGGAGAAGAACGCAGGGAAGGCCCCGCGTGCGGCGCCCGCGGCTGAGGCTGGCGCAGTGCCCGGCAGCGATGGCGTCGCCGCGAGGGCGCCCACGGGGGGCGGCGAGGGTGCTGGAGGGGCTAGCGCAACCAATGCGGCTTCGGAGCCATCCTCGGGCGGCGAGCGCGGGGGGCGTGGCGGGCGCGCGACCGCGAGGGAAATCGCCGCCGCTGCCGCGGAGGAGCGCGCGCGGCAGGAGGATCCTGAAAAACGGCGGACGCGCTTGGGCATCGCCGAGCACAACAAGCGGCAGGAGTTGCTCGGCCAGGTCGCTGGAGCCTTCCGATTGCGCCAGGAGGACGTGCCCGTCAGCATCGGCAGGTGGACTGACGAGAAGCTGCGACAGATGTTGCGCCGCCTGCGCCCGGAAAGAGATGACGCGGTGAGCGAGCCAACGATTGCGGCGCTGTCGGAGGAGGCTCTCTGAGTGCTGCGCCTCGACGGCGGCTCTCTGAGTGTGTGCCTGTGTGTCTGTGTGTCTGTGAGTCTGTGTGTCTGTGTGTCTGTGTGTCTGTGTGTCTGCATGTCTGTGTATTTGAGTTTCTGTGTGTCTGTGTGTCTGTGTGTCTGTGTGTCTGCGTGTCTGCGTGTGTGTGTGTGTGGCTGTGTGTCTGTGTGTCTGTGGTCTGTGTGTCTGTGTGGCTGTGTATCTGTGTCTCTGTTTGTCTGTGTGTCCGTGTCTGTGAGTCTGTATGTCTGTGTGTCTGTGCGTTTGTGTGTCTGTGTGTCCGTGTGTCTCTGTGCGTGTGTGTCCGCGTGTCTCTCTGTCTGTGTGTCTGTGTGTCTGTGTGTCCGTGTGTGCGTTTCCTCGTCTGTTTGAGCCCCTGGCGCTCCGCGAGGGCGGAGTGGCTGGAGTGGAGGGAGGGCTGGCCCCGAAATTGGGCGGCGCCTCCCCCCTCTGGAGCGCCAGCGGGAGTGGCGGGGGGCGGGGTGCGTAGAGGGCCGCATGGGGGTCGCGGGGGAGGGAGGGGTGTCTGTGTGGCTGTGTGTCTGTGTGTTTGAGTGTTTTTGTGTCTGTGTCTTTGTGTCTGTGTGCCGGTGTGTCAGTGTGCCTGTGTGTCTGTGCGCCTGTGTGTATGTGTGTCGGTGCGTCTGTGTGTCTGTGTGTCTGCGTGTCTGCGTGTCTTTGTTTCTGTGTGTATATGTGTCTGTGTGTGCGTGTGCTTGTGTGTCTGTGTGTCCGTGTGTCTGTGTGACTGTGTGCTTGTGTGCCTGTGTGTCTTTGTGTCTGTGTGTCTGTGTGTCTGTGTTTCTGTGTGTCTGTGTGTCCGTGTTTCTGTGTGTCTGTGTGTCTGTGTGTCTGTGTCTCTGTGTGTCAGCGTGTCTGTGTGTCTGTGTCTGGCATGTGTGTGCGCTGGTGTGCGTTTGCGTGTGTGTGTGTGTGCGTGTGCGTGTGTCTGTGGCTGCGTGAGTGTTTGCGTGCGTGTGTGTGTGCGTGTGTGTGTGCGGGTGTTCGCGTGTGGGCGTGAGCATCCTCGTGCGGGAGTGGCCGCCGCTGCCGACGGTTCTGGGGGGCCAGCGCGACCATGGCGGCGCTGGCCTCGTCGGTGGGCGGTGGAGGCTGGGCGACTTCGAGGATTGCGTGTACGTGTGTCTGTGTTCCTTTTTGTTAATGTGTCTGTGTGTCTGTCTGTGTCTTTTGTGAGTATGTGTGTCTGTGTGTCGTGTGCCTTTGTGTCTGTGTGTCTGTGTGGCTGTGTGTCTGTGTGTCTGTGTGTCTGTGTGTCAGCGTGTCAGTGTGGCAGTGGCAGTGTGTCACTGTGTCAGTGTTTGTCAGTGTGTCTGTGTGTCTGTGTGTCTGTGTGTCTGTGTGTCTGTGTCTCTGTGTGACCGTGTGTCTGTGTGTCTGTGTGTATGTGTGTGTGTGTGTCCGTGTGTATGCGTGTCTGTGTGTCTGTGTGTCTGTGTGTCTGTGTCTGCGTCTCTGTGTGTCTGTGTGTCTGTGTGTCTGTGCGTCTGTGTGTCTTTGTGTGTTTGGGTGTCTGTGTGTCTGTGTGTGTGTACCTGTGTGTCTGTACGTCTATGTGTCTCTGTGTCTGTGAGTGAGTGTGTCTGTGTGTCAGTGTGTCAGTGTGTCTGCGTGTGTCTCTGTGTCTGTGTGTGTCTGTGCGTCTGTGTTTCTGTGTGTCTGTGTGTCTGTGTGTCTCTGTGTCTGTGCGCGTGCGCATGCGTGTGAGTGTGTGGGTGTGGCTCTGCCTGTGTGCGCGCGCGGCGCTGGGGCCCCCGCGCTTTGCCCCAGTGGCGCTCCGCGAGGGCGGAGTGGCTGGAGTGCAGGGAGGTCCGGCCGCAAAATGGGGCGGTGCCTCCCCCCTCCAGAGCGCCGGCGGGGAGGCCGGGGGCGCGTGGTGTGTGCTTGTGTGATTTGGGTGCGCGTTCGTCTCCGTGGGTGTGTATGTGAGATGTTGTGTGTTTGTGTGTGTGTGCGTGCGCGTTCGCGCGTGTGTTTCGACCTCTGCGCGTGGATGTGTGCGTGTGTGTGTGCGTGTGTGTGTGTGCGTGTGTGCTGAGCATGCTGGCGTGCGTTTGTGTCCTCGTGTTGTATGTGTGTGGCCGTGCGTGCGCGCTGATGTGCGTGTGCTCGTTTGTGTGAGCGCCTCTTTGCTATCCGGGTTTTGGACGCTTCCAAGTTTTCCGGTGCGTGTTCTCTTTACTCTCCGGGTTTTGGACGCTACCAAGTGGACGCTACCAATTTTGCAAGCGAAGCACCGCCTCGGGCCGGCAGGCCTACTGGGCGCCGGCGGTAAACCGTCAACCTTTGTTACCGCCGGGGGACTCGTAGAGCTTCCTAACAACATATAATGTTGAAAAACAATACACATAAAACTTAGTAGCTCGTAGAGCTTCCCTTAGCAAGTTATTGCTGGAAGCTTAAGAGTAATTCCGGGGAGCTGGAGAGCGAGTTGGCAAGAAAAATCTCGACGGACCTTTTGCTGACTTTTGGTCGGTTGAAAATTTTGTTCTAGTATTTTTTCCCATGATATTCGATCTTATTCCCGCTCGCCATCTTGACCTCAGCTCGATCGGGTACCTTTTACTGCCAAAAAGCACACGGGCGGGAACGGCCGTTTCGAGTCATCTTGATACGCGCTGTCGGTTTTCAAGATAACTCGAGCTTCAGGACAACTACAGAGCTGGTCAGCACATCTAATGCATTCAGAATGATCAGGCGCGTTCGCCGGTTGAATCCAGAGGTCTGAACTCGGTCTGCTAGCCGAGCTAGGGTCGCAAACTTGTTCGTATTATTCGAAGCATTGTAGCAGACGCTCTCGGTTTTTCGTACTTAACTCGATCTGTAGGGCAGCCACAGAGCTGATAATCACAGAAATCGATGGAGAATTATCAGGCGCGTTCGTGTGTTAAATCAAGAGCTCTGAACTCGGCCTGCTCCCCGAGCTAGGTTCGCGAACCTATTGGTATTGTTCGAGTCATCTTAAGAAGTGCTCTCGGTTTTCTGTACTTAAAATCGTGCTGGGGGAGGGCTACAGTGCTGCTGGTCACAGGAATCGATTTCGAGACATCAGGCGCGTCCGTTCGTCGAACCGAGATCTCGGAACTCGGTCTGCTGCTCGAACGAGATCCGCGAAACTGTTGTATTATTCGAGTCATCCTGAGAGGTACTCTCGGTTTTCTGCACTTAACTCAGGCTGTATGGGGGGCTGCAGAGCTGGTAATCACAGGAATCGATCCGCAGACATCAGACGCGTCCGCCTGTTGCATTCAGAGGTCTGAACTCGGTTTCATACTCGAGCTCGATTGGAAAACTGTTCGTTTGTTGTGTTAGAGTCATCTTGAGAGGTCTATAATCGCCTGGGCTGAAAAACTAGTCGTTCTCTGAAATTCTTGTCCACATTATATATTGTCAGGAAGCTCTACGAGTCCCCCGGCGGTAAGAAAGGTTGACGGTTTACCGCCGGCGCCCAGTTTTTCAGCCCAAGCAATTTCAAACCTCTCGGATGCAACAGCCGAACGCCCCCGATGCTTCTGGATTATCTTCTCTACGAGCTCTGTAGCTCTCCTACAGCCCGAGTGACGTGCGAAAATCGACAGCACCTCTCAAGATGACTCGAATAATATGAATAGTTTGGCAAACCTAGCTCGAGTGTCAGACCGGGTTCAGACCTCTGCATGCGACAGGTGGACGCGTCTGATGTCTGCGAATCGACTCGTGTGATTACCAGCCCAACAGCCCCCCCTACAGCCCAAGTTAAGTGCAGGAAACCGACAGCAGCTGTCAGGATGACTCGATCAATGCGAATATTTTCGCAGATCTAGTTCGGGCAGCAGACAGAGTTCGAAGCTCTGGATTCGAAAGGCGGACGCGCCTGATGTCTTCAAATCGATTCTAGTGATTACCAGCCATGCAGCTGCCCTACAGCCCAAGTTAAGTGCACAGAACCAACAGCATCTCTCAAGATAACTCGAACAATACGAATAGTTTTTGCGATTCTAGATCGGGCAGCAGACCGAGTTCAGAGCTCTGGAGTCAACAGACGAGGGCCACTGATGATTCTGAATCAGATTCTGTACGTCTCAGCTCTGTACTGTCCTTTAGCTCGACTTAAGTACAGAAAACCCAGAGCGTCTCGAAAAATAACTCGAACAATACGAATAGGTTTGCTAACCTAGCTCGGCTAGCAGACCGGGTTCAGACCTGTCGTTTCAACCGGCGAACGCGCCTGATTATTCTGAATCCATTAGCTGTGCTTACCAGCTCTGTACCTGTCCTGAAGCTCGAGTATCTTGAGAAAACCGTCGCCGCGTGACAAGCTGACCCGAAACGGTCGATCCCGCCGCAGTGCTTTTTGGCAGTAAGAGGTACCCGATCGAGCTGAGATCAAGATGGCGAGCGGGCATAAGATCGAATATCACGGGAAAAAATACTAGGGGTCTAACGAATGGTTGAATTTCGAGAACCGAATTTTCAACCGACCAAAAGTCATCAAAATGTCCGTCGACATTTTTCTTGCCAACTAGCTCTCCAGCGCTCTCGAATTACTCTTAAGCTTCCAGCAATGACTTGCTAAGGGAAGCTCTACGAGTTATGGTCGCGGTGAGCTCGACTTGCAGCTCGCTCTCACTAGCAGATCCTTACAGGCGTGGCGGTGCGCGCCCCCAGGTCCGCGCCTGCAGTTTAGGGCTTAGGGTTTAGGGTTTAGGGTTTAGGGCCTGCATTAGCGCAAGCGCGCGCTGGCTGCGATCCCCCCCACATCAAGGTTGTTGGGGGGGATCGCTGCCCAAGCCGCGCGCGCCACGGTTAGTCGCACTCCCGCCCCAGACCACCCAGAGTGAAGCCTTTTAGGGTTTAGGGTTTCTCCCCCCAACCCCCCTATCTCGGGGGGCTGTCGAAGTGGCGCGCGCAGGCGATCGCCGACGCGGCCGTGGCACTGCGCATCCATGTGAGCACGCGCGCAGGGCGCGTGGCGTAGGCGGCGCTTCGGCTCGTTGTCCCGTCGAAGAGGCAGCCTTTGGCGATGGCGGCGATTAGCTTCGCCGTTGGGCTGCCGCTGGCGCAGCATGCCCATGTGTTGTCGCTTTTGCTGTCGGCACTGGGTTGTGACACTGGGCTGCGAATGCTGGGAAGCGCGCGCGCGGCCGCGGCCGTGGCAATGCGCGCCCATGCGAACACGCGCGCAGGGTGCATGGCGCTGGCGCGCCAGCTCGCCTCGTCGATGAGGCAGCCGTTTGCGCCTTCGGCAGGGGGCTTCGCCGTTGGGCTGCCGCTGGCGCAGCAGATCCACAGGGGTTTGGCTTTTGCCTTCGGCGTAGGAAAGCAGCACTGCGAGGGCGCTGCCGTGGCAATCCCATGGGTTCCCGTGGGCCTCGAGCGAGTGGCCGCGCCGTTGGGCTCCTCGCTGACGGCGACGCGCACGGCAGTTGCATTCGCCCGCGGCTTTGGGTTTCGCCTTTGAGGCCGCCCCCGCTGAAGCGATTGCAGTCATCGACGCAGACGCTGTCGGCGCGAGCTTCGGAAGGCGGGAGGAGGAGCGCGAGGGGGTGGGTCTGGCACCCCCTCGCTACGATGCGCGCGCATGGCTGCGGCAGCACGTCCATGGCAGACCCTCTGGAATGCCTCGGGGGAGCTCTCTGGGAGCGCTGGGGGAGCGCCTCGACCTTTCCCCAGGATGGAAGTACGTGGGAGCGTCTGGGAGCGCGACAGGACACGCAGAGTGCACCGCGAGTGCGAGCCGTGAATTGCCCGTTGGGCTTGACCGTTGGCGTCGCCCCCGCTGAAGCGATTGCATTGTCGACGCAGCCGCCTTCGGCGCGAATTTCGCATGGCTGGAGGGGGAGCGCGAGGGGGTGGGTCTGGCACCCCCTCGATACGATGCGCGCGTATGGCTGCGGCAGCACCTGCATGGCGGGGGAGCGCCGGGAAGTACCGCCAGGGAGCGCTGCCGAGCGCTTGCGAATGCATGGAAACGCTTGGGAGCGCCATGGGACCGCTTGGACTGCTTAAACGCGCTTGGGAGCGCCAGGGAGCGCTTGGGAGCACTTGTGGGAGCTTGGGAGCGCCTGGGAGCGCATGGGAACGCCTGGGAGCGCTTGGGAGCGTGCTGGGAGCGTGCCGGGAGCGCCTGGGAGCGCGCCGGAGCGCCTGGGAGTGCTTGGGAGCGCGCCGGAGCGCTCGGAAGCGCCAAGGAGCGCTTGGGAGCGCGCAGGGAGCGCCTGAGCATGTTGGGAGCGCCTGGGAGCGTGCCGGGAGCGCTTGGGAGTACCTGAAAGCGCTTGGGAGCGCTTGGGAGCGCCTGGGAGCGCCTGAGAGCATGCTGGGAGCGCCAGGGAGCGCCTGGGAGCGTGCCGGGAGCGCTTGGGAGCGCCTGGGAGCGCCATGCGCCTGGGAGCGCTTGGGGGCGTGCCGAAAGCGTTTGGGAGCGTGCCGGGAGCTCCTGGGAGCGTGCCGGGAGCGCCTGGGAGCGTTTGGGAACGCTTGGGAGCGCCGGGGAGCGCCTGGGAGCGCTTGGGGGCGCTTGGGATTGCTTGGGAGCGCTTCTGGGAGCGCTTGGCAGCGCCTGGGAGCGCTTGGGAGCGCCTGGGACGTGCGCCAGCCGAAAGGGCGCCGCATGTTGTATTTACATATGGTTTGCGGCCCCACGGACGGCCGAAAGGGCGCCGCATGCTGTATTTTCATAGGTTTGGAGCCCCAGGGGATGTAGGCCGCCGCAGGGAAGCCGCAGGCTAGGGCTGAGGGTTAGGGGTTCCTTTTTCTTGGGAGAACACCACGGGGATGCACCGCGCGGCGTGCTAATTCCTCCTCAGCGGCTATCGCTGCTTCGTCGGTGCGGCGCACGCTGTATGGGCAGGCTCGCTGAGCGCTCGGCCAGGCGCCACGGGCTACGGACGTTGCACCGCCCGTGGCTTGCAGTTTAGGGTTTAGGGTTTTTGCGCAGAACCATCCTATCCCCCCCTCCTCAGGAGGTAGGGGGGGATGGATGGATGCGTTCTGTCCCACCCCATCCACCCAGAGTCATTGCTTTTAGGGTTTAGGGATCTACCCCCCACGCTCCCCCCTATCAAGGGGGGAAGGAGTGCTGGCGTCAGCCTGAGTGAGTGATGTGCGTCCCAGAAACACGCGTGAACCGTGACAAGCGGGTCGGGTCGGGTCGAGCGCACTCGAGGGTTCGCCCGACCTCAACGTGCTTTGCATAGGATTGTGGTGGTTTACATAGCGGGACGTAAAGATCCCCATAGCAGGCTCGATCAAGGGGCGCGCCTGGGAGCACGCATGATCAGTGTATGGCTTTTTTTGGATAGGATTGTGATGGTTTACATAGCGGGACGTAAAGATCCCCATAGCAGGCTCGATCCAGGGGCGCGCCTGGGAGCACGCATGATCAGTTTATAATATGTTTTGCATAGGATTGTGGAGGGGGCCGTGAAGATCCGCATAGCAGGCTCGATCCAGGGGCGCGCCTGGGAACACGCATGATCAGTTTATACTATGTTTTGCATGGGATTGTTTACATAGCGGGACGTAAAGATCACCATAGCAGGCTCGATCCAGGGGCGCGCCTGGGAGCACGCATGATCAGTTTATAATATGTTTTGCATAGGATTGTGGAGAAGGCCGTGAAGATCCGCATAGCAGGCTCGATCCAGGGGCGCGCCTGGGAACACGCATGGTCAGTTTATACTATGTTTTGCATAGGATTGTGGAGGGGGCCGCGAAGATCCGCATAGCAGGCTCGATCCAGGGGCGCGCCTGGGGAGAGCTCTGGGGGAGAGCTCTGGGGGAGAGCTCTGGGGGAGAGCTCTGGGGAGAGCTCTGGGGGAGAGCTCTGGGGGAGAGCTCTGGGGGAGAGCTCTGGGGGAGAAAGCTCTGGGGGAGAGCTCTGGGGGGGAGCTCTGGGAGAGAGCTCTGGGGGAGAGCTCTGGGGAGAGCTCTGGGGGAGAGCTCTGGGGGAGAGCTCTGGGGGAGAGCTCTGGGGGAGAGCTCTGGGGGAGAGCTCTGGGGGAGAGCTCTGGGGGGAAGCCCTGGAGGGGAGCTCTGGGGGAGAGCTCTGGGGGGGAGCTCTGGGGAGAGCTCTGGGGGAGAGCTCTGGGGGAGAGCTCTGGGGGAGAGCTCTGGGAGGGAGCTCTGGGGGAGAGCTCTGGGGGAGAGCTCTGGGGGAGAGCTCTGGGGGAGAGCTCTGGGGGAGCTCTGGGGGAGAGCTCTGGGGGGGAGCTCTGGGGGAGAGAGCTCTGGGGGAGAGCTCTGGGGGAGGGAGCGGTATCCGCGAGCATCCGGCGGAGGGTTAGGGGTTATCATTTTGCAAGCGAAGCACCGCCTCGGGCCGGCAGGCCTATGGTCGCGGTGAGCTCGACTTGCAGCTCGCTCTCACTGGCAGATCCTTACAGGCGTGGCGGTGCGCGCCCCCAGGTCCGCGCCTGCAGTTTAGGGTTTACACAACGTATTAGCGTCTGCGGACCTCGCGGCGGTACCAATTGGCCCCCGCCAGTCGGCTTGGCTACGATCCTTCGTCAAACGCGTGGGATTCGCATCGCGACGGCGATTTCGGGCTTGCCGATGCCGCGATCCCTCGTACAACGCAACAGAGTCGCGTCGCGACGGCTTGCGCGGAGCGCTTGTCGGGCCACCCCGACGGCGCTTCCTGCAGGCTCGCACGGAATGCTTGCCAGGCCGCCCCGGAGCCGCTCCTGCTCGTGCCGGCTCGCACGGGATGCCTGTCGGGCCGCTCCGGAGCTGCTCCCGCTCGTGCCAGCTTGCACGGAATGCTTGTCGTGCCGTTCCGGAGCCGCTTCCGCTCGCGCTGGCTCGCTCGGAGCGTCGGATATGCTTCGGCGCGCCCATCTGGCGCTCGCGCAAGCTTGCGCCGGGCTCGCTTACATCGTTTGGCATGGTATCGATTCACTGTTTTTCGCAATGGCACCATTCGAGCTTGCTCAATACGTGGTGTTTTTCGTCTTGAGGGTTTAGGGTTTAGGGTTTAGGGTTTAGGGCCTGCATTGGCGCAAGCGCGCTGGCTGCGACCCCCCCCGCATCAAGGTTGTTTGGGGGGATCGCTGCCCAAGCCGCGCGCGCCACGGTTAGTCGCACTCCCGCCCCAGACCACCCAGAGTGAAGCCTTTCAGGGTTTAGGGTTTCTCCCCCCAGCCCCCCTATCAAGGGGGGCTGTCGAAGTGGCGCGCGCAGGCGATCGCCGACGCGGCCGTGGCACTGCGCATCCATGTGAGCACGCGCGCAGGGCGCGTGGCGTAGGCGGCGCTTCGGCTCGTTGTCCCGTCGAAGAGGCAGCCGTTGGCGATGGCGGCGATTAGCTTCGCCGTTGGGCTGCCGCTGGCGCAGCATGCCCATGTGTTGTCTTTTTTGCTGTCGGCACTGGGTTGTGACACTGGGCTGCGAATGCTGGGAAGCGCGCGCGCGGCCGCGGCCGTAGCAATGCGCGCCCATGCGAGCACGCGCGCAGGGTGCATGGCGCTGGCGCGCCAGCTCGCCTCGTCGATGAGGTAGCCGTTTGCGCCTTCGGCGTGGAGCTTCGCCGCTGGGCTGCCGCTGGCGCAGCAGATCCACAGGGGCGTGGCATTTGCCGTCGGCATTGGAAAGCAGCGCTGCAAGGGCGCTGGCGTGACAATACTATGGGTTCCCCTGCGCCTCAAGCGAGCGGTCGCGCCGTCGGGCCCCTCGCTGACGGCGACGCGCACGGCAGTTGCATTCGCCCGCGGCGTGCGCGCGCGCAGGGTGCATGGCGCTGGCGCGTCAGGTCGCCTCGTCGATGAGGCAGCCGGTTGCACCTTCGGCGTGGAGCTTCGCCGGTGGGCTGCCGCTGGCGCAGCAGTTCCACAGGGGTCCGGCATTTGCCTTCGGCATTGGACAGCAGCACTGCGAAGGCGCTGGCGCGGGAATCCCATGGTTCCCCGTGGGCCTGGAGCGAGTGGCTGCGCCGTCGGGCTCCTCGCTGACGGCGACGCGCGCGGCAGTTACATTCGCCCGCGGCTTTGGGTTTCGCCTTCGAGGTCGCCCCCGCTGAAGCGATTGCAATCATCGACGCAGACGCTGTCGGCCCGAGCTTCGGAAGGCGGGAGGGGGAGCGCGAGGGGGTGGGTCTGGCACCCCCTCGCTACGATGCGCGCGCATGGCTGCGGCAGCACCTCCATGGCATAGCCCGTGGGATTCCTTGGGGGGGCCCTCTGGCAGCGCTGGGAGAGCGCCTGGAGCTTCCCCCCGGGGCCGCCTGGAACCGCCTGGGCACGCTTGGGAGCGCGCGGGAGCGCCGCGTGGCGCCTTGGAGCGCTTGTGGGTGCTTCAGAGCGCGTGGGGATGCTTGGGCGCTTGGGAGCACCTGGGAGCGCCAGGGAGCGCTTAGGAGCGCTTCGGAGTCGTGGCAGCGCTGGGAACGCTGGAGAGCGCCTGCGAGCGCCTGGGAGCGCGCCAGGAGCGTGCCGGGAGCGCTTGGGAGCGCCTGCGAGCGCCTGGGAAGCGCTTGGGGGCGTGCTGGGAGCGCTTGGGAGCGCTTGGGGGCGCCTGGGAGCGCCTGGGAGCGCAGCCAGCACGCGCCTGGGAACGCGCCTGGGTGCGTGCCGGGAGCGCCCAGGAGCGCTTGGGAGCGCTTGGGAGCGCCTGGGAGCGCCTGGGAGCGCCTGGGAGCGCGTGGAGCGTGCCGAGAGCGCCTGGGAGCGTGCCGGGAGCGCCTGAGGCGCCGTGGAGCGCTTGGGAGCGTGCCGGGAGCGCTTGGGAAAGCTTGGAAGCGCTTGGGAACGCCTGGGAGCGCTTGAGAGCGCCTGGGAGCGCCTGGGAGCGCCTGGGAGCGCCTGGGAACGCCTGGGAGCGCTTGGGAGCGTGCCGGGAGCGCTTGGAAAGTCCTTGGGAGCGCCTGGAGCGTTTGGAAGCGCTTGGAGCGCCGCATGCGGTAATTTCATAGGTTTGGAGCACCCAGGGAGCGCCGCATGCTGTATTTTCATAGGTTAGGAGCCCCAGGGGATGGCACCGATCGTGGCGAACCCACTGGCTGGGGTGTGAGGTTAAGGGTTCTTTCTATTCTCAGAAGAACACCCACGGGGATGCATGCGCGCGGCGTGCGAATTCCTCCTCAGCGGCTCTCGCCGCTTCGTCGGTGCCACGTACGTGGAATGGGCAGGCTCGCTGAGCGCTCGGCCAGGCGCCACGGGCTTCTGACGATGCACCGCCCGTGGCTTGCAGTTTAGGGATTCACTTAGCGCAGCGGCCGACAGTCCAGGCAATGCTGCCCCCCCTTCGGCAAGCTTGATTGGGGGGGCGGTTAGCCGACCCGAGCAAGCTTGGCGAAGGGAGCAGGAGTTGCAACATCTTTCCACCCCCGGCCGCATGGCCGGCAACCTCCCAAACTAAAGCCTTTTAGGGTTTAGGGCCGCTGGCCCCTAAATTCCAAAATGGCTCCAAGCGCTCCCAGGCGCTCCCTGGCGCTCCCAGGCGCTCCCAGGCGCTCCCAAGCGCTGCCCGGCGCTCCCCGGCGCTCCCAGGCGCTCCCAGGCGCTCCCAGGCGCTCCCCGGCGCTCCGAAGCGCTCCCAAGCGCTCCCAGGCGCTCCCTGGCGCTCCCAGGCGCTCCCAGGCGCCCCACGGCGCTCCCAGGCGCTCCCCGGCGTTCCCAGGCGCTCCCCGGCGTTCCCCGGCGCCCCCGGCGCTCCATGGCGCTCCGCGGCGCTCCCCGGCGCTCCCAAGCGCTCCCAGGCGCTCCCAGGCGCTCCCGCGCGCTCCCAGGCGCTCCGCGGCGCTCCCCGGCGCTCCCAAGCGCTCCCAGGCGCTCCCAAGCGCTCCCGGCGCGCTCCCAGGCGCTCCCAGGCGCTCCCAGGCGCTCCCAGGCGCTCCCAGACGCCCCCAGGCGCTCCCACGCGCTCCCAAGAGCGCCCAGAGGCGCGTAGAGCGGCCCACACGTGTTTTTACGTGTCGGAGAAGTAGGAACCCCACCAGAGGACGAAAGGTCCCCGGGTTTAGGGTGTTGTACTCTTCGAGGATCAGGAAGAGTTTATCTTTGAATCGCGATTCCCAAGGGGCAGCCTACGGCTGCATGGGCGACCCAGTCTGGCAACCCGCTGAAGTATCTCAGAGATGCCTTGTCTCTCGTAGACGGCGACGGTGATGCGCGGTGGGGTGGGCAGAAGCACAACGAGGTGCTTGGGAATTTAGGGTCCACTTTTT
This sequence comes from Prorocentrum cordatum, assembly GCA_963575745.1. Lineage (NCBI taxonomy): Eukaryota > Dinophyceae > Prorocentrales > Prorocentraceae > Prorocentrum > Prorocentrum cordatum. The sequence continues at coordinate 104,686 of CAUYUJ010022036.1, forward strand.
AATATAATCCTGCTACACATGTATTCACCTATAACAAAATCCTTTTACAGATGGATCCACCTCTAATAGAATATTATTAGAGATGGGTCCAGCTATAATGGGATCCGATTAGACATGGATTCACATGTAATGGAATCCTATATGAGATGGATCCACCTCTAGTGGGGTCCCATTAGCGATGGATCCACCTTTAAGATCATCCCATTCCAGAGATTTCCGCCTCTAATAGAATCCGATGAGAGATGGATCCACCTCTCATAGAATCCTAGTAGCGATTGACCCACCCTTTACACCCCCTCCCTACAGAAGGTTTTCTTTTGTGGCGGATTACGAATTGATCCCTTTTGTTGCAAAATATTCAGTGATTCCTTTTGTGTCGGATTACAAATAGATCCCTTTTGTGGCGAATTACAAATCAATTGTGTTTGTGGCGGGTTTCAGATTGATTCCTTTTGTGGCGGATTTGATGGATTTCTCTTGTGGCGGATTACAAATTGACTACAAGGATGATGATGCTGGCGATGGCGATGCAACGCAGCAAAACGAGGTGGTACGCACACGCGGTTTTATCAACTCCACGGGTAAGGCTGATAAAACCGTGTGTGTGTACCACCTCGGTTTTTGGTTCATTACTTCTGACGTGCTTGCTTTCCTGATGATTATGCTTCTCGCCATCTTTAAAGGGGTTGCTCAAAGTAGTGAAATGCAGAACGATTCCTGTTGTAGCACATTTTAAATTGAGTTCTTTTGTGGGTAATTAAAAGGGAATTCTTTTCATGGTGAATTACAAATTGTTTCCTTTTGTGGCGGATTACAAAAGGATTCTTTTTGTAGAGGATTACAAAAGGACCCCTTCTGTGGAGGATTACAAAGGGATTCCTTTTGGTGGAGGAATACAGAGGGATTCCTTTTGTGGAGGATTACAAATTGATTTCCTTAGAGTGCTTTCCTGGAAGTGAACCAGGGGACAGAAGAAAAGAACAAAAAATCATTAAAACATTTTTAAAGAAATACAGGTTTTCAATGATTGTCCCATGCCTTGACGCAAAAACATATAAAAACACAGCATGTTCACAATCCGAATGCAACAATGCTGTGTTTTCATATGGTTTCGGCCTCAAAGTTTTTTTTCTCCTCTTTATATATATATATAGGGGAATCCCTTTGTAATCCTCCACAAAAGAGATCCCTGTGCAATTCACCGCAGAAGGATTCCCTTCAGTAATTCGCCACAAAAAGGAATCATCATGTGATCCTCCACAAAAGAAGTTTTTTTGTAATTCTTCGCAAAAGGAATCCTTTTGCAATCTGCCACAAAATAAAACAATGTGTAGTTCACCACAAAAGGATTCCTTTTAGTAATTCAACAACAAGAGAAATCAATTTGCAATCCGCTAATGTTTGTTTCGGGCCTCCGGAGGCCAGAGAATCGAGATATTAAGGCTCATTAATCTCTCTGGAACGCGCCTGGGCGCTCACCCACTGGAAGTAAGAGGGGTGAGGAGGAAGAGGCGGAGGTGGAGGCGGAGGAGGAGGAGGAGGAAGAAGGGTAAAGAGAGGATAACTTTAGTCTGGTGGGCTGTGCTTCCCACTCGATTATGCTCTGTGGAACTCATTATGACAACGCATTGCCCCCCGCGCATCTCGATATCACCATCATCATCAGCAACATCTTGAAACGCATGCTCGTCATCACCATCGTCATCAGCAGAATCTTGAAACGCATACTCATCGTCATGATCGTCATCAGCAGCATCTTGAAACACATGCTCGTCGTTGCCATCGTCATGGGCAACATCTTGAGACGCATACTCGTCATCATCAGCATCATCGTCATCAGCAGCATCTTGAAACACATGCTGGTCAGCACCGTCGTCATCAGCAGCATCTTGAAACACATGCTCGTCAACACCATCGTCATCAGCAGCATCTTGAAACACATGCTCGTCATCACCATCGTCATCAGCAGCGCATTGAAACACATGCTCGTCATCGCCATCATCATCAGCAACATCTTGAAACACATGCTCGTCATCATCATCATCGTCAGCAGCATCTTGAAACACATGCTCGTCATCATCATCATCGTCATCACAAAAGACACCCACCTCTCATATAATCGTACTACAGATGGATTCACTTCCGGGAGAATCCTATTACATATGGATCCACCTTCCATAGAATCCGATTAGGAATGGATCCACCCCTGATAAGATCCCATTACAGATGGCACCACCTTAAATATAATCTTATGACATATGGATCCGCCTCTAATATAATCCCATTAGAGATGGGTCCACAACTAGTGGCATCACATCAGAGATGGATCCACCTCGAATGGTTCCTGGTGCGGATGGACCCACCTCTAATCGAATCCTTTTAGAAATGAACCCACGTCTGATAGAACCCCATCACATATGCGCCCACCTCGAATATTATTCTATTAGCGATGGGTCCACCTCTGATAAAATCAAATTAGACATGGATACACCTATAATGGGCTCCAATTGCATATGGACCCACTTCTAATAGAATCCTACTAGGATGATTCCATCCCCAATGGCATGCTATTAGAGATTGGTCCACCTCTGACAGAATCCTGTGACAAATGGATCCACCTCGAATGGGATCCTGTTAAGGATGGGCCCACCTCTAGTAGTATCTGATTAGAGATGGATCTAATGGAATCCTAGTGCGGATGGATCCATCTCTAACAGAACCCTATGACAGATGGGCCCACCTCTAATATAATCATATTAGATATGGGTCCACCTCTGAGAGAATCCTATTAGGGATGGGCCCACCTACCTCTGATGGGGTCCTACATGACATGAATCCATTTCTAATAGAATATTTTTACATATGGATCTACCTCTAATAGGATCGTAATACAAACGGGTCCACCCCCAATTCAATCCTACCAGAATCCTGATACATATGGGTCCACCTCTGATGGAATCCTATTACAGATGGATCCACATCTACTAGAATCCTGGTACAGATGGATCCATCTCTAATGGAATCCGACTACCGCTGGATCCACAATTGATGGAATCCTATGAGAGATGGGCCCATCTCAACTGAAAGTCTATTACAGATCGATCCGCTCCAAATGGAATCCTAACAGAGATGGGTCAACTTTTTAATGTAATCCTGCTACACATGGATTCACCTCTAACAAAATCCTATTACAGATGGATCCACCTCTAATATAATATAATTAGAGGTTCGGCATTCCAGATATGTCCAGATTATTAGATCCTCCTCCTTCATATGGTTTCGGCATTCCAGATATGTCCACCTCTAATCGAATCCGATGAGGGATGGATCCACCTCTCATAGAATCCTAGTAGCGATTAACCCACCATTTACACCCCCTCCCTACAGAAGGTTTTCTTTTGTGGCGGGTTGCGAACTGATTCCTTCTGTGGCAAAATATACAGCGATTCCTTTTGTGTCGGATTGCAAATAGATCCCTTTTGTGGCGAATTACAAATCAATTGTGTTTGTGGCGGGTTTCAAGTTGATTCCTTTTGTGGCGGATTTGAAATGGATTTCTTTTGTGGCGGATTACAAATTGATTACAATGATGATGATGCTGGTGATGGCGATGCAACGCAGCAAAACGAGGTGGTACGCACACGCTGTTTTATCAACTCCACGGGTAAAGTTGATAAAACCGTGTGTGTGTACCACCTCGGTTTTTGGTTTATTACTTCTGATGTGCTTGCTTCCCTGATGATTATGCTTCTCGTCATCTTTAAAGGGATTGCTCAAAGTAGTGGAATGCAGAACGATTCCTGTTGTAGCACATTTTAAATTGAGTTCTTCTGCTGGTAATTCAAAGGGAATTCTTTTCATGGTGAATTACAAATTGTTTCCTTTTGTGGCGGATTACAAAAGGATTCTTTTTGTAGAGGATTACAAAAGGACCCCTTTTGTGGAGGATTACAAAGGGATTCCTTTTGGTGGAGGAATACAAAGGGATTCCTTTTTGTGGAGGATTACAAATTGATTTCCTTAGAGTGCTTTCCTGGAAGTGAACCAGGGGACAAAAGAAAAAAATGGGAAATCGTTAAAATTAAACAAATTACAGGTTTTCAATGATTTTCCCATGCTTTGACGCAAAAACATATAAAAACACAGCATGTTCACAATCCGAATGCAACAATGCTGTGTTTCCATATGGTTTCGGCATTCCAGATATGTCCACCTCTAATAGAATCCGATGAGAGATGGATCCACCTCTCATAGAATCCTAGTAGCGATTGACCCACCATTTACACCCCCTCCCTACAGAAGGTTTTCTTTTGTGGCGGACTACGAATTGATTCCTTTCGTGGCAAAATATACAGCGATTCCTTTTGTCGGATTACAAATAGATCCCTTTTGTGGCGAATAACAAATCAATTGTGTTTGTGGCGGGTTTCAAGTTGATTCCTTTTGTGGCGGATTTGAAATGGATTTCTTTTGTGGCGGATTATAAATTGATTACAAGGATGATGATGCTGGTGATGGCGATGCAACGCAGCAAAACGAGGTGGCACGCACGCACGGTTTTATCAACTCCCCCCCCCCCCTCCGCCTCCCCCCCCCCCCTCCCCGTCCTCTTCTGACCCCGTTCAGTTGCGGGTCGAAGCACCCGTCGGCCCTGCGCGACAATCGTGCGACGCGACGAAGCGCGCCCCCTGGCGCCCGCCCCCGCGCGCGAGACGGCGCGACGCGCGGCGGGGATTCTGGCGCGAATTCCGTCGCGAATCCGGCGCGAATTCCGCGCGGGACCAGCATTGCAAATTTGCATGACAAAATTTAATTTTCAATGGTGCACGAACACGTTGCGCCGCATTTTTGCAATGCGCGCGATTTCGCGGTCACCGCGCCGCCCTGGGCGCCCCTCGGCAACTTTTTCATGCCGCCCCGCGGCTTCTCTCTCCAGTTCCCAGGCGGGCGCGAGGCGAAGGGCCCCCGCCCTCGCCCCCCTTGGGCGCTGGAAATGGTCGGCCAAACCAGCGGCACATCGTTGAACATCAGGCGCGTCAATGTAGGGCTGTCGGCACCCGGGGGCGAGGGCGCGCTGCCCTTCGCCCCCGCGACGCGCCTCCGCGTCGACAGAAAACTTGCGCCGATCAGTGGCGCCGCGCGCGGGCCAACGCGGAAACGTGGCCCTCAGCGTCCGCCGCTGCTGGCGCCGGGCCCCCAGGCTTCTGGGGCGCATGCCGCTCGCTCCAAAGGGACCTTCGGTTGCTCGTTTTGGCGCCGCGACGCGCGAGGGGCGCGCCGAAATCGGCCAGGGGGGCCCATTCGAATAGCGGCGGCGGAACCTTCGGTAAAGCTCCACTCGGGGCCCTTCGCGCTAGACTTGCGGGGTGGCCCGGGAAACCTCATGGGACATTTGGTGGTCAGTTTGGCAGCCTCCGCGCGGGCCGGGCTTGGTCGGGCGCATCTTCTCCGAGCGGCGTTAGACGTGTCTCCGCGTGCATGAAGCTGGCCCGCGGGGCCCCGTGGGTTCGGCGAGGCGCAGTGGGACGTGGGGCATAGTTTCGCTTGGGCGTGCTCATCCTTTCAGGTCGGTCAAACAATGCATCCCTGGAGGCCATGGCGCTGCCTTAGTCATCTAGATGTCGCTTGCGCCCCGTGCCGTCATATTTTCCGTTGCTGGCTTTTGGCTTGCAACTGCTCCTGTTCGACGTGGCCGCCCAGCCAGTCAACCTTATTTGATGTAGCTTCGCCAGACGTTCGTTTCTTCGTGCGCCTCTTCTGCGGGTCCGCGGGGGCCGACGCGGGCAAGTTCCAGCGGCGCAGCCGATCCAATGCACCGGGCGCCGCGCAGGCGCGGGCGCGTCCAGGGGCGCGGGGCCGCCCGGCATTGACCTGGCTCCGAGACTCGGTGCGACGCCGCGGCCCGCGGCGCGGCCCTCGCCGCGCGCGGGGGTAGCCGGCCTCGGGGGCGCGACTGACGCGCGCCCTGCGAGACGTTGCGCCACTGTCACTGGCAGACACCATTGTGCAGAAGCAGATCTCGTCGTCGTTCCAGACTTCTCGTTCCTCCGCGACGTGGATGCGCTGGCCGCGTGCTTGGACCTGGCTCTCTCGCTCTGTTGCGCCATCTCGCTTGGCCTGGGCGTCGTCGCGAAGTCGCGCCTGGTCGCTGCCCGGGGCCATCTCGACATTCCGTTCGGCCGCCGCGCAGGCCGCGGCCCGGCAAACGAGCGCCATCAGGTCATTTATCTCACCCCAAACCTTGGCGCGCAGCATCCGGGTGCGCGGGTGGCAGCGCGGCGAGTGGCTCGCAGAGCGGGAGTAAAACTCGCGGCGTCGGAAGCGCCCCCCCCCGTCGCTGGCGGGGCGCGTTTCTCCTTCTCTGCGCGACGTCGTCGCGCGGGCGGCTGGGCAAATGCGTGGGGCACCAGGGCAGTGGGCGCGAGCGGAATTCCCGCGGGCGTCTGAAGTGCCCGCGTAAAGAATAGATGCTTCGCGGGCCCTCGCGAAGGCGAGTTGCCCCGGCCGCGCGAAGAGCGCCCGGCGCAGCGGGGGGGAGGTGCAAATTGAAGATGCATGGCCGAAGACACGAAGAGGATACCACCAAGAAAAGTAGACGCAGACCACGAAGAAAGCTAAGCAGACCACCGAAAAAGTAAAGGGCCCCCGCAGACAGTGAAGGAGACCACCCAGGAATGAGGGCCACCCGGAAAGCGCAGCAGACCAAACAGCAGAGCAGACCGCCCAAACAGAAAATCAAACCACAGACAAAGCAAAGGAGACCGCCCAGGAACGCATAGCAGACCACGCAATAAAAAAAAGGCAGCAGACCCGAAAAAGCAAGGCAGACCACCCAAAAAAGCAAAGCAGACCACCCACAACGTAAAGCAGACCACCCAGGAAAGCAATGGAAACCACCCAACAAAGTAACGCAGAAGGAGACCCTCGAACAAGTCAAGGAGACACCCGGGAAAGTCATGGGGACCACCCGAGAAGCATGGCAGACCACCCAGGAACAAAACAAAAACAAAAACACACACACACACACAGCACTGACCCGAAGAGTCAAGCAGACCACCCGCGAAGTAAGGACAACCGCCGAGAAAAGTCAAGGAGACCACCAAACAAGTGCAGCATACCACAGAACAAGCACATGATACCACCCAAAAGGTATAGGAGGCCGCCAGGGAAGTAAGGGGGACCACCCAACAAGCAAAGGAGACCGCCCAGAGAAGTAAAGCAGGCCACCCAACAAGTGAAGGAGACCACCCGGGAAAGCAAAGGAGACCACCAAAAAAAGTAGAGCACGCCGCCCGAAATGTCGAAGAGACCCCCCCAACACAACAAGTAAAGGAGACCGCGCAGGAAAGTGAAGGGGGCCACCCGGAAAGTGAAGCAGACCACCCGGGAGAGCATGGCAAACCACCCATTAAGTAAAGCAGACCACCCGCCAAGTAGAGGAGGCCGCCCAGGAAAGGCAGGGGGGGGCGCGACTAAAAAAAAACGCAGACTACCCAGAAAGTACAGCACACCTCGCATAAAATAGAGACACCCGTACCAAGCAAAGGAGACCACCCAGGAAAGCACAGGGGGCCACCAAACAAGTACAGCATACCACCCGAGAAGCAAAGCAGGCCTCCCAACGAGTGGAGGAGACCACCCAGGAACGCACAGGAGACCACCCCAGAAAAAGCACGGCAGACCACGCAACAGCGAAAGCAGACCGCCCACAGAGTAAGGAGTGTCCCCCGAAAAAAGTAAAGGAGGCCACCCAGGAAAGCAATGGAGGCCGCCCAGAAAAGTAGATGAGACCGCCCAGGAAGCAAAGCAGACCACCTACCAAGCAAAAGAGATCCCCAAACCAGTAATGACGGCCGCCCGACAACATCAAATCATACCACCCAACAAGTAAAGCACATCACACAACAATTAATGCACTGCGCGCTCCAGGGCCCGATGGTTGCCTCCCCCCCTCCCCCCGAGCGATAAGCGGGGGCAGCGCCGTTGCGTGCGCTGGCAGCCATTTTGGCATCGGGGGTGTTGGCTTTTGTTCTATGCCGTCCCTGCCAGCGGTTCTTGCTGGCGGCAGCCGAGGAGGTGGCCGTGCCTCTGGCGGGAGTGTTGCAGGACTGACACCGTGGCGATCGCCGCCGTTGTTGCCCTTCCTCGCACCGTCGTGGTGCGCGCGTGCAAGGGAGATGACGTCGGACCTCGCCGTCGCCGTGCCTGCCTCCACCTCGACGACGACAGCGAGCCGCCCAATGGACTCGCAATGGCGAGGTGACGTCCTGGAACGGTTCGTGGGATGGGTCCGCCAATGGCCAGCTCACGGTGGCATTCCATTGCGTGGCGGGCAAGCGTCGTTGGCCGCGTCTGAAGTTTTCGGTGCTCTTCCTGTCGCCGTTTGGCGAATGCGAGGGGCGCGGCTGCCAGGGCCGCGGGGTGACGGTGGCGCCGTTGGCAACATTCCAGTGCAAAGAGGGCCTTGACAGATGGGGCCTCGCAGCGGAGTGGTCGGATGGGGCTTGGGTGGAGATCGTCGGCCCCTGGCCGCCTCTGGCGCGGAGGCGCGGCCGCGCCCCGCGCGCCTTGCGGCCCCCTGGCCGCGTTGCGCCCGCGCCTTCCGCGCGCGAGGCGCGCCTCGGGAACCCTCCGCGCCAGTGCGCGGTGACAGTTACCGCAACCAATGATATATATATATATATGGTATTTGAGTCCAGATGATTGCCCCGATGTTTGTCACGTAGCTTGTAAGGGATCCAGTCTGGGGGGGTGGGTCTTGGGAGGGGTTTCTCGCCTCCGTAAGGGTCGCCCGCAAGAGGTCCAGCTCCGGGGGGGGGGGGGGGGGGGGCGTCTCGGGAAGGGCGCATTGCCTCCGCAATCGCAGCCTGTGAGGGGCCCAGTCCCTGGCGGGCGTCTCGGGGGGGCGCCGCCCGCGCGTGGCCGCGCCGCGCTGCGCGGCGCATCCCTCGCGCGTTTGAGGCCCGCCAGATCTGATGTTCATGGCTGCGATATCTGCAGTTGCAGATGTTTGGGTATGTTTCCATGCTAATATATGATTTTGCGCCATCCTCTCATGATGCGGCTCTCGTGCCAGACCGCCTGGGGAAGTAGAGGGGGTCGCCCCGGGCAAGTGAGGCAGGCCGCCCAACGAGCCAAGCAGACTGCTCGAAAAAGTGCAGGAGACCACCCAGCAAGTAAAGAAGACCACCCGCAAGCACAGCAGGGCACCCAACGAGTTAAGCAGACAGCCCACAGAGCAAGGGGGGCCCCCAACAAGTAAGGGAGAGCGCCCGCGCAGTAAAGGGGACCCCCCAAAACGTAACGGAGACCACCTGGGGCCGCAAAGGAGGTCGCCAAGAAATCACAGAGGACACCGCCGGCAATGCAAAGCAGACCACCCACAAAGTAGAGGAGCCCCGCCCCCCAAAAAAAAATGCAGGAAAGGGCCCCGCCCCAAACGGGGAAAGCAGGCCACCTTACAGGTAAGGCAGACCACCCAACAAGTAAAGCAGACCACCCAACGAGTAAAGGGGGCGCCCGCAATAGTAAAGGAGACCGCGCAAACAGTGACGGATGCCCCACGCAGCAAGGGAACCATCCAGGACAGTGCAGTAGACCGCCCAAACAAGTAAAGAAGACCACCCAAAAAGTAAAGGGGGGGCCCGACAAGTCAAGGACACCCCCTGCGCGCGAAGGAGACCGCCCAGGGCCGTAAGGGAGGCCGCCCAAACAGACGGGCGAGACCACCGGCAAGGTAAAGCAGACCACCCAAAAAGTGAGGGAGACCCCCCCCCGCGCGCCCCTCCTCGCGCGCGCCAACCCGCAATTGGAATGGGGGCCGCCCCGAACGAGCGAGGCAGACCGCCCAGCGAGTGAAGCAGACCGCCCAACAAGTAAAGCAGACCACCCGACAAGTAGAGGAGACGCCCACAACGGCAAGGGGGACCGCGCAAACAGCCACGGGGGCCCCACAAAGCAAATGGGGCCAGGACAGTAAAGCAGACCACCCAAAAGGGTAAAGGAGACCACCCAACGAGTGCAAGCGACCACCCGCAGAGTAAAGGCGGGCCCGGGGAAGTGAAGGGGGCCGCCCGACAAAGTGAGGCAGACCGCCCAAACAAGTAATGGGCACCCCCAAACAGGAAAGGAGACCGCCCACCATGTAAAGGGGCCCACCCAAAATGTGCAAGAACATTTTCAGAAAGTACAGGGGGCCGCCCAGGATGGCAAAGGGTGACCATTCAAGAAAGTCAAGGAGGCACATGAGACCACCCAACAAGTAAAGGCGTTCACATCGAAAAGTAAAGCAGACTATTCAAATGGCAAAGGCGACCCGCCACGCAGCATAGCAGACCGCTCAACATATGACGCAGACCCTCAAATCAGTAATGGGGACCACCTCGGAGAGCGAGGGGGACCACCCCCAAAAAAACACAGCATACCACCCAATAAGTAAAGCAGACCACCCAAAAAGTGAAGGGGGCACCCGAAGAAAGGAAAGGATACCACCCAAACAAGTAAGGCAGACAGCCCAAACAGTAGAGGAGACCACCCACGAAGTAAAGGAGACCACCCAAGAAGCAACGGAGACCACCCAAAAGGTAAAGGAGACCCCCAAGCAGTAAAGGAGAACACCCTGGAACGTAAAGGAGACCACCCAAGACAGTATGGGAGACCCCCGAACAAGTAAAGGAGACCACCCAACAAAGTAAAGCAGACCCCCAAAAGGTAGAGGCGACCACCTAGACAGAGCAGTGCAGGCCACCCAGCAAGTTCAGCAGACACCCCAACCAGTACATGAGACCCCCAACGTGTGAAGGAGACCACGCAATAAGTAAAGGAGACCCCCTGACCAGTAAAGGGCACCACCCAGGGAAGCATGGGGGGCCGCTCCAAAAAGGTGAAGGAGACCCCCAAAAGGTAAAGCAGGCCACCCGCAAAGTAATGGGCACCCCTGCCGAATTTAGCTGAGCACCCAAAAAGCAAAGCAGACCACCCAGCAAGTAAAGCAGACCGCCCAAACAATAAAGGGGGCCACCCAAAAAAGTAAGGGATACCCCCAACGCATAGAAAGGAGACCATCCAAACAGTAAAGGGGGCCGCCCAACAAGTAAAGGACCACCCCAACAAGTAAAGGAGACCCCCCCAACAAGTACAGCAGACAATCCAGCGAGTAGAAGAGGCCGCCCATAGAGCACAGGAGACCACCCCAAAAAGGAAGCCGACCATCCCACGCGTAAAGCAGATCACCCAACAAGTAAGTGAGACCACCCAGCAACTAGAAGTAAGGGAGACCGCCCAGGAAAGTACAGGAGGCCGCCCAACAAATAAGCCAGACCACCCAACAAGTGAAGGCGACCCCCGACAAGTACGGCATACCACCCAGAAAAGTATGGCATAGCACCCGAAAGCTTCAGCAGACCATTCAACAAGTAAAGGAGACACCCCGAAAAATACTTCAGGACGAGGAGGATGCGATGAGGGTCGACAACATGCTGAGCTGGAGGAGGTCGTTTTTAGAAGAAAGGGAAGGAGGTCGACCTGAAGACTGAGAAAGTCAAGGGGGTTTCCGCGCGCAGGAGCAGCTCAACGTGCCCGCGTTCTCGACGTTGCAGCAGAAGGAGCTGGCATCGCCGAGCTCCTGGAGGAGCTCGCCGACGCCATCTCGGCCTCGGGTCTCGGTCGAGATCGACGCGCGGAAGGCAGCGGCGTCGCGGCAGCACGGCGAGGCCCAGCACTTCGTTGAAAAGTTGGCCATCGGCGCCGACGTGGCGCCCCCCAGGGCGCGGCGGGCCAAGGCGCGATGCTCCTCGAGGCGGCCGTGGCCGACCTGGGGGCCGAGAAGATGGCGGGGGCGCCGCGGGTCGCGGACGCCGTGGGAACGAGGCGATCGCCGGGAAGTGCGTGGTCGTGAATCGCGCGGCCCCTGGCGTCGAGCAGGCCAAGATCGCCCCGGCGCAGGCGGGGGCCAGGTTCGACGGGGCAGCTGAGGAGGTGGTCGAGGTTCCTCCTGCTTTGGAGGAAGACGAGCGGACGGCGCTCTTGGTGAAGCTCGGCCTCCCGCCCGAGAAGTCAGCCGCGTCGTGAGCTGAGAGGCCGGCCTGATGTGTGAATATTCTGCCCTGGCCCTCAGTCCCAGGCAATCTCTTGCCCATGGGGTCTGTTCGTCTGCGGCGCGCGCGACGAAAACCCACGAGGCGACGGGGGCCCCCCAAAATGCAAGGGGGACCACCCGTCATAGCACGGGAAACCGCCCCACAATTAAAGAGAGCCCCCCCAACAAGTAAAGGGGGCCACCCAAAGAGTAAAGGGGCCCCCCCGGAAAGTAAAGGAGACCACCCGCATCAGTAAAGCAGGGCACCCCCCCGCGGCCTCGCCGCATGAGCGCGCCTTGTTTATTTGCTTCTGCTCTCCGCGACCGTCTCTGTTCTTTTCCGCGCGCGGGGCAATTCGCAATGCCGCGGCCCGGGTTGCCCGGGCGCGCTCGCGGACTGCCGCTGCCGCGCTGCGACGCGCCAGTGTTTGAGGTGTCTTGGCGCCGCCATGGCAGCGCCATTGTGGGCGTCGCCGCGCGGGCGGCCAGCGTGGCGATTCTGTCCGGGTGCTGCCCTGGCGAATGCAAGCTCCATCGCGGCCCGGCGTCTTGCGCGACGGCGTCAGCGGGCGCCTGGCGGCCCAGCGCGGCCCGTCTGTTCATCTTGTCTGCCGCGCGAATGGCCCTGGGAAGATGCCGGAGGCTCGGGCGTCCGGGGCCGTCGGGGGCCTCGAGCCAGGGGTCAGTGCAAGCGGGGGTCAGCCAGGGCGCCAGATCCCGCGAATTCCCCCGCTGACTGACCTGGGTTAGCGAGCCGCTCGTGGCCGCGAGGCGGCTGCGCATATTGGCTGACATGGGTTTGCGAAGATCTGCGTCGCAGTTTTTCCTTCATTGCAGTTTTTTGGTTTCCTGTTGACCTGGGTCTGGATTGACCCGGGCCAGAAGATCCCCGAGGCTGACTCCGTCGCAGAAGACGCGCGCCCATCTGGGGCCATCCGGCGCCCCCGCGGGCGCAGTTGCGGACTTCGCGCGAAAGGCGCGCCCCGCCCCTCGAGAGTCAGGCGACCCAAACTCGGCGGCGGGATCTGGCGCGGCGCCGCCAGCAAGGCGCAGGGCGGGCCGCCGGTCACCCGAAAAAATTGCTCTCGACGAGGGCATCCGGCCACCCGGGAAACGGGGTGCTGGGCGCGAGAGCGCGGGGCGGCTGGCCGAGCGAGAGGCAAGCGAGAAAGGCGGCAAGAAGGACGCCGACAAAAACACCGCAGCTGCGGGCAGGTGCGCCGAGACGAGCGCCCACGGGGGAACCGCAGTTGCGGGGGGAGGTGCTGAGGTTGAGCGAACTTTGATTTGCGGCCGCTCAGGCTGCCAACGGCGACGGCGGGGCCACTTATGCCGCGGCGGCGGCCGGGCCCCGCGGCGCCAGCGGCGCGCGGGGGGCGCGCTGTGCCGCGACGGGATTGCGCGATGATTCCGAGCGGAGATGGCGCGATGGTTTCGAGCGGGGAGGGCGCGCTGATAGTTGGCAGCGGTGGCGCAATGGTCGCGTCGCCATGGCGGGCAGTGCTGCGGGGGGCCCGCTTCCCGAGCCCGCGCGCGCGGGTGGGCAGTGGAAGCCGATGGGAATGGAGGTGGTGTGCCCCCCGCGCGTCATGCAGTTTGGGTGCGCGGCAGTGGTGGTGGCCGCAGTTGTGGGCAGTTGCAGCATGGCGTTGATGGCCGCAGTGGCGAATAGTGCTGCGCGAGTGCTGCTGCTTCCGACGTTGCATGTGCAAAACCCTGTGAGCAGTGCCAGCTGGGAAGCGTTCGAAACAGGGCCAGGGGGCTGCTTTGAAGCGTTCAAAGCAGTGACGGCGCTTCTCTTTGACACGTGTCATCGCTTCCCTTTTAGAACGTTTTTTTTGATTGTCCGAAGATGTTTTCTTGTCGCGTGCCCACTCGGGGATGGCGCGCCCCGTGCAAATGACGGGAACCGCGTGTAAGTTGCAGGGGTTCGTGGCCTTGGGAACGCGAGCGCAACGCAATGTACGAGGGATCGTGGCGCGACCCTGGGCGCGCCGACGCTGCGTAATTTATTGAGAGTTCTGGATTTGGTAGCGCCGATGCAGCGTCATTATCCACGTTTCGTGTACTCCTACCAGTCCATCCACAAACAGTTGCCAGGGGAGTTGCTCGAATCAGGGCGGTGTAGAGTCATGCGGTGGCATGGTGGCTTTGGAAGCTTGCGGGGGTGACAGAAACGGTGGGAATATTAAATGGATGATTGAACGCACGCTCCCATGCCGCATGCAGTGATACAGCCGCTTTGGAAGCGTTTCGGGGTCGCCGAAACGGCGAGGACATGTGCCGAACCACTTAGAAAAGTTTCCCCCAACACGGCGGCTTCAGTTTTCGGGGGGCCCTTTTGGAATCATCTCGGGGTTTCTTGGAGTCCCCGTGGGGCCTCTTTCGGCGCTGTTGGGGCCCTCTTGGGGCTGCTTGGGGGGTCTAAGGGCTCTCTTGGGGTCTTTTTGGTGGGGTCTGGGAGGGCCTGTTGGGGCCGTCGTGGCCCCCGTGGCTCACGAAGGAAGGGGGTATGACATATTTGCGACCCCCTTCCCCCACTTTTCCTTCCCCCCCGCTTTTCCGGGAGGCTTAAAATTGTGTTTTAAGTTTCTCTTGGAGGCGCCCAGGGGGCCCTCCGGGGGCCCCCTGGGAGCCTGCTGCGGCCGTCTTGGGGCCATCCTGAGGCCTCCGAAGCCCATCGGGGACGAAAAGGCGAGAACGCGACCATCATTGATTTCTCTTGGGTTTTGGAGCTATTTGGGCATCCTGGGGAGGTCCATGGAGGGCTCGAAGGACATTGCGAATCGTCTTGGGGCCGTCTTGAGGCCTCGTGGATGTGTGTCGGAGGCCATATTGATGCATTTTACAAGGAATCGCGGCGCTTCCCTCGGCGCGCCGACGCTGCGCAATCTACCAAGGATCCTGGATTTGGGAGCGCTGGCGCAGCGTACTTTACCAGGGGCGTGGCCCTGAGCGTGGGAGATCCCTTGAGGCCCGGGGGCCTCAGCCGCGTGCTATGCTAGTGCCCCCCTCCCTGCCCATGGGTTCCCGTCTTCGACCAACAGATCGTTTTCTCATCCATTGCTTTGCCGATCGCGGGCCCTCGCCCCCCTCCCTTCCCCCCATGGAGTAGATCTTGGTTGTTTTTCCCAAACATCCTGTGATGTCGGGTCCTCGTTTTGAAGAGACGTCGCCCTGCGTTCTCCTCCTCCTCTCCTCTCCTCCCCCCCTTCTCCCTCCTCCATCGCCATCACCATCACCATCACCATCACCATCACCATCACCATCACCATCACCATCATCATCATCATCATCATCATCATCATCATCATCATCATCATCATCATCATCATCATCATCATCATCATCATCATCATCATCATCATCATCATCATCATCATCATCATCATCATCATAATCGCCCGTTTCAGCATACCCCTCACACGTTTCGTGGCCCCATGGGGAGCCCCACCGAAGGTCCCAGTGCTACCGTCCGCATGCGCCCCCCCACCCTCTACAGCGCTTCGTGGCCCCATAGGGAGCCTCACCGAAGGTCCCAGTGCTACCGTCCGCATGCGTGCCCCCCACCCAGTACAGCGTTTCGTGGCCCAAAAGGGAGCCCCACCGAAGGTCACAGTGCTACCGTCCGCATGCGTCCCCCACCACCCAGTACAGCGTTTCGTGGCCCCATAGGGAGCCCCACCGAAGGTCCCAGTGCTACCGTCCGCATGCGTCCCCCACCGCCCAGTACACCGTTTCGTGGCCCCAGAGGGAGCCCCACCGAAGGTCCCAGTGCTACCGTCCGCATGCGTCCCCCCCACCCAGTACAGCGTGTCGTGGCCCCGCAGGGAGCCCCGCCGAAGGTCCCAGTGCTACCGTCCGCATGCGTCCCCCCCACGAGTACAGCGTTTCGTGGCCCCATAGGGAGCCCCACCGAAGGTCCCAGTGCTACCGTCCGCATGCGTGCCCCCCACCCAGTACAGCGTTTCGTGGCCCAAAAGGGAGCCCCACCGAAGGTCCCAGTGCTACCGTCCGCATGCGTCCCCCCCCCCAGTACAGCGTTTCGTGGCCCAAAGGGAGCCCCACCGAAGGTCCCAGTGCTACCGTCCGCATGCGTGCCCCCCACCCAGTACAGCGCTTCGTGGCCCCATAGGGAGCCCCACCGAAGGTCACAGTGCTACCGTCCGCATGCGTCCCCCACACCCTGTACAGCGCTTCGTGGCCCCATAGGGAGCCCCACCGAAGGTCCCAGTGCTACCGTCCGCATGCGTCCCCCACGCCCAGTACAGCGTTTCGTGGCCCCGCAGGGAGCCCCGCTGAAGGTCCCAGTGCTACCGTCCGCATGCGTCCCCCCCACCCAGTACAGCGTTTCGTGGCCCCGCAGGGAGCCCCGCCGAAGGTCCCAGTGCTACCGTCTGCATGCGTCCCGCCCCCCCCCCTGTACAGCGTTTCGTGGCCCCATAGAGAGCCCCACCGAAGCCCCTGAGACTGTCCGCATGCGTCCCGGAAATCTGATTTGGCATTTTCACCCCACCCCCATAGAGAGCCCCATCGAAGCCCCCAGTGGGACTGTCCGCATGCGTCCCTGAAGCACAATTTCGGTATTTTCACACCACCCACTACGGCGTTTCGTGACCCCGTGGAGAGCTCCACCGAAGCCCCCAGTGGGACCGTCCGCATGCGTCTCGGAAACCCAATTTGACATTTTCACGCACCCAGTTCAGCGCTTCGTGGCCCCATCGGGAGCTCAACCGACGCCCCCAGTGGGACCGTCCGCATGCGTCCCGGAAACCAAATGTGGCACACCCCTCATACGTTTCGTGGCCCCATAGAGAGCTCCACCGAAGCCACCACTGGGACCGCCCGCATGCGTCCCACACGCCCGGTTTTGCATTTTCTCCCCACCCGGTACGGCGTTTCCTGGCCCCATAGGGAGTTCGCCCGACGGCCCCAGTTCTACCGCCCGCATGCGTTCCCCCCCACCCAGTGCAGCGCTCCGTGGCCCCACAGGGAGCTCCACCGAAGAAAATATTCACAATTGCCCTACCTACAACTGTATATGGTTGGGTCCGTCGCCAGGATCATTGGCGCCGGTTTCCAGCAGGTGGAGTCTCCCCCGCGGGACGCACTGCTGCAAGCCGTCGCGTGAAGCAGAGGCTCGGAGCCAGACATCCCCCCCCTCGGCCCCCCCCCCCCTCTCCGCCCACTGTGGAAACGCCGGGTCCGAGAGAACGCTCACCAGCCCAGGTCTCCCCCCATGGGGCCTCCCCCAGAGGCTTCCGCCCCAGGTTGCCACCCCCCACTGGCGTTTCAGTACTGGCCGCGGTGCTCCTTTCCCCTCCTGCCCAGGGGCCCCCGTCTCGGCCCTGCGCCCGCCCGCAGGTGGTGTGTTGTGCTCTCTGTTGGTCTGAGGTCGGCCCCCCCCACGTGACAGCTGCATACAGACATGGAGTTCCAAGACAGGCAGTCCTTGCTCATTCCGTTCGGCCAAGCACGCGCCAGAAGCCGACCCCCTCGCAAAACAGCGAGCGATGACGAGGCCTCAGCTGCAGTCGTGGAGCGGGTTCCCGGGTCCGCGAGTGCCAGTAGTGCACGGGATGTTTCGGGATGTCGATTGTAGAAGGGTTGAGGACGTTCACGCTGATTCGATATTCGCCTTGCATGGAGATGTGCAATCCGCCTGGAAGCTGCTGCCCTGGCTATCCCAGACGGCCCCGAATGGCTTCAAGTCGGCTCCAGGGTCCAGGGGTCTTCAAGACGCCTCACGGCGCCCCCAGAGGGCCCCCCAGAGGGGCCCCGAGAAGCAAGACCCACCGCATCCCTTCGGTTGTTTTTTCCAAGGCGGTTCAAGAGGCTCCGAGTTTTGCTCCGAGATAGCTCCAGACGCACCCCCGACGCCCCCAAGGCGACCCCCTTTGGCCCTGAGGGCTCCGGGAGGCCCCCAGGATGGCCCAGAAGGGCTCCGACACAGCCCCAGAGCGTGCGAGGACGACCCAGGAGGGTTTCAAGACCCCGTCCCAGGGGCCTCCGCACGCTTCGGGGCGCTCTCACGGGCCAGCCCAGCGGACAGCCCCACGCCGATCCCGACGGCGCCCCCGCAGGTTTCCGCATTTGGCGATCCGCATTTGACGAACGTCTACGGTGAGCGATTTGACCTGATGCGGCAGGTCGGCGACTACAAAGGGTACGGTTACGCCGGGGTATGGTTTGCGATCGGCACCGTCAGGGCCTGGGGAGTACGACATTGTCTTCGTCGGGCCTCCTCGGGGCGCGGCGGAGAGCCCCGTCGAGGTCCTCGCCCGCCCCCCAGGGTGCAGGTTGCAAACCACGCCCTTTGCAAACCACACCCTTCGGAGTCGCCGAGCAGGGCAAAGTCTTGCTCATCAATATCCCACGTGGAGACCGCAGAAGAAAACGCATAAGCCTTTGCAGTTCCGCCCGGGTTTCCTGGATCGGCGCTGGAACCCCCTCCCTGGTGCGCAGAGCGCGCCGGGGGCGGCGCTGTAGGCGCGGCCAGGGGGGCCCAGCGCCGATCCAAAGAAGAGAAGCCGCGCGGAGCTTCGAAAGTTTGCGGTTGTGTTGCTTTTTGCTCCTCCAGGAAAACCTGTGGAGGACGCGCTGCTCGTCGCGGAGGCCGACGTGCGCCGAATGGGTGCGCAGTGCGCGGACATGTATTTCCGAAGGTTGAACATCACAGGGGCGTGGGCGGACGAGGCGCACGCTGGCGGTCTCACCTTCGATGCCAAGACGGCGCACGAGGCGGGCGCGGGGTGGACGAAGTTCGGTCCGCTGGAGCTCAAGGTCGTCCGCGGGCGCACGGACCAGGGCGTCCCGTACTTGAACTTCTACGCCAAGCACCTTGGGAAGGCTGGGTTTGCTGTCGGGGGCCTGCTGGGAGAGGACGATCACACGGAGGCTGCGACGCCCGCGGCAGAGTGCGGCAAACAATTGTCCCTTGCGCGTCGTGCCGCACCGACGCGTGCAGCACCGAGTTCGGCTCCGAGCTCTGTCGCAATGGCGAGCTTCCACTGAGGCTCGATGGCCCAGTCCCACCTGCTCCGGTCGCGTTCCGGGCCTGGTTCTCCCTTTCCTCTGAAGCCTCGACATGCCCAATACGACACTCTGCCAGCTCGTTCTATTCCTTTTTCTTTTGCTCGTGTGCCTCTTCAGGAGGCGCATCATCAGATGCACATAACTGGGGACTTGCCCCTGGGAACCCCCAGGCCGGCACCACGACCGCGAACAGGGCTGTCCCAGGCCACAGGATGCTACTTCGGGTCCTGCATCTTTCCCGGGCGGCCCAGAAACGCTCTAAGAGAATCGCAAGACGTCTCCAGACTCCCCCGGGAAGCTTCCCGAGTCGGCTGTGGACCCATACTGCCGCCAGAGGATCCCCCAGGTCGCCCTGAGAAGCCCTCAGATAGCCCTCTGAGTGTTCACGGATGCGACGTGCATGGTTTTATTCCCTGGGGCCCTTGTTTTCTCCGCCCCCGCCCCAGCACCTCACGCCTCACCCCCTTCTGTCCTCCTCTCTTCTTTTCACACTCGGCGTCACCATTAATCATCCTCATCAGCATCATCCCCATCGTCATACTCATGAACACCCGTCTGTCGTTTCCATCACCGTTGTAATCATCATCGCCATCGCCAGCAGACTTGTCACTGTCAACATCGTCATCCTTACAACGCCATGACCTTCGGCCATCATAATCATCATCAACATCATCACCATCAGCATCAGCATCAGCATCAGCATCAGCATGAGCGTCATCATAATCATACTCATTCTCATCATCCTCATCATCACCATCACCATCACCACCATCACCATCACCATCATCATCACTACACCGTACTCGTCACTCTAATTCATAACACTCATCATCATCGTCATCATCATCACCATCACCATCACCATCATCATCCTCATCCTCATCTCCATCACCACCATCACCATCATCATCACTACACCGTACTCATCATTCGAATTCAGAGCACTCATCATCATCATCATCATCATCATCATCATCATCATCATCATCATCGTCAGCATTACCACCAGCACTCAGTCATTCATTCATTCATTCATTCATTCATTCATTCATTCATTCATTCGTTCTTTCATTCACGCACACACACACACACTTATCTTGATGATCACTCGAGCGCATGCCTTGTCTGTAAGTGGGTAGCGAGGAATTTTCTTTCGGGAGCCCCCTCCCTATGGGGCCGCAGTTCATGTTGGTAAACCGAGTGGGTCATCGGACTATCCCACCAGGCAGAGCATTCGAGCACCCCAAGGGGGCAAACCGTGAGGATGCCTCAATCGCCCCACCCTCCCAATGGGGCCCGCACTTCATGACGGTAATCCGAGAGGGTCGTTGGACTATCCGACCAGGCATAGCACTTGATCACCCCCAAGGAGGCACACCGAGAGGATGTCTCACGCAGGAGCGTCGTCCGTGAATGAATTGCGAGGAAGTCTCAGGCGGGAGCCCCTTTCTCATGGGGCCCGCACTTCATGCTGGCAATCCGAACGGGCCATCGGAACATCCCACCAGGCAGAGCACCCGGACCACCCCAGGGAGATGCACCGTGAGGATGTCTCAGGCGGGCCTCGCCTGCGAGTGAATCGCGAGGAAGCCTCAGGCAGGAGCCCCCTCCCTGTGGGCCCAGCACTTCGCGCTGGTACCCCGCGCGGGCCCATCGGAATGCTCCACCGGAGAGCAGCGGAGAGCAGACACGAGCGGCGGAGGCCAGCATCGGCCAGCAGAGGCCAGCGAGCAAAGACAGCGGAGGCCCGCAGCGAGCAGCAGAGGCCGGCAGGCAGCAGCAGGCAGCGCCCAAGGGCGGCACGGAGCAGCAGCGACCGGCAGGGGGCAGCAGAGAGCAGCGGCGAGCAGCAGGGAGCAGCATCCAGCAGCGCACAGCAGCAGAGCGCAGCAGAGACTGCCAGAGGGCAGCAGAGAGCGGCGGCGAGCCGCAGAGACCAGCGGAGACCAGCAGAGAGCAGCAGGCAGGAGCAGACGACAGGAGAGAGTAGCAGATATCAGAAAACATCAGATCAGAGGGCAGCAGAGAGCGGATGAGAGCAGCTGAGACGAGCAGGCATTCGCGTGCAGCGGCAGAGAGCAGCAGAGACCCGCAGAGAGCAGCATTTGCCTGCAGTCACCCGCAGGGACTGACAAAGAGCAACTGATAGCGGCAAAGGCCAGCAGAGACCAGCAAGAACCAGCAGAGAGCGGCAGGCAGCAGCAGAGAAAAACAGAGAGCGGCAGCGAGCAGCCGAGAGCAGCAACGAGCACCAGAAAGCAGCAGAGGGCAGCCAGACCAGCAGAGAGCAGCAGCGACCAGAGCACGCTGTGGAACAGCAGGGAACAGCAGAGAACGGCTGAGAGCAGCACAGACCAGCAGAGACCAGCAACCATCAGCAGACAACACCAGAGAGCAGCAGAGACCCGCAGAGACCAGCAGAGAACAGCACGGACAAAGCTGCAGCGAGCGGCAGAGGGCAGCAGAGAACAGCAGAGAGCTGCAGGGCACAGCAGAGAGCGGCAGAGAACAGCATAGAACGGCAGAGAGCAGCACAGACCACACGAGAGCAGCATAGAGCAGCAGAAGACGACGGAGAGCAGCAGAGAGCAGCAGACAGATGCAGACAACAGCAGAGAGCAGCAGAGACAAGCAGAGACCAGCAGATATCAGCAGGCAGCAGCAGTGAGCAGACGAGAGTATCAGAGACCAGTAGAGAGTAGTTCCTTGCAGCTGAGAGCAGCAGAGACACGCAGACACCAGCAACTGCCTGCAGTCACCATCATATACTAGCAGAAATCAGCAGCGAGCAGCAGACAGCAGCAGAGACCAGCAGAGACCAGCAGACAGCAGCAGATAACACCAGAGAAGAACAGAGAGCAGCAGAGACCAGCAGAGAACAGCACAGACCAGGCAGCAGCAGAGAGGGGCAGCACAGAGCAGAAAGTAGCAGAGTACAGCTGAGAGGGGCAAAAACCAGCAGAGGGCAGCAGACAGCAGATGAGAGTAGCATAAACCAGTAGAGGGTACTGTCCAGTAGCAGAGAGCAGCAGAGACACGCACAGAGCAGCAACTACCTGCAATCATCAGGTGAGCAGCAGCGCTTACAGAGAGCAGCAGAGGCCATCAGGGAGCGGCAAAGACAAGCAGAGACAAGCCCAGCCCAGCGGACAGCAGCAGAGAGTAGCAGATACCTGCAGACAGTAACAGAGCAGCAGGGGGCTACGAACTCCAGGGCTTAGGCGGAGCAGTTCGCGGCAGAGTGGGCTTCGCGCTGCTTCCCGCCTGGGCGTTGCTGCGGGGTTGTCCCGACGGCTTGCTCCCGCGCCCCAGCGGCCCACGCGGTTGTCCCAACGGCGTGGGCCGTGGGGTTGCCCCAACGGCTTCGCGATCCGGCCATCGGGGAATGCGCGCATGTTGGCGGCGAAGGAGCCGAGGAACATCGATTTGCCCCAGCCAGGAGGCAGGGGAGGTGTATGAGGATAATCGGCGGAATCGAGATGAGGAGAGGGGGAAGGAGGAAAAGGTAGAGGAGGAATAGGAAAAGGGGGAGGGGGAGGAGGAGGAGTAGAGGATGAGGAGGAGGTGGAGGATGAGGAGCACAATCAATACAACGAGGAGGATGAGAAGGAGGAGGGGACGGCGGAAAAGAAGGACGATGAGGAGGAATATGGGGATAAGGAGGAGGAGGCGGAGGAGGAGGAGGAGGAGGATATGGAAGGAAAAGGAGGAGGAGGAGGAGGAGGAGGAGGAGGAGGAGGAGGAGGAGGAGGAGGAGGAGGAGGAGGAGGAGTAGGAGAGGAGGAGGAGGAGGAGAGGAGGAGGAGAGGAGTGGGAGGGAGAGGGGAGGAGGGAGGAGGGAGGAGGGAGGAGGGAGGGGGAGGGAGGGGAGGGAGGAGGAGGAGGAGGAGGAGGAGGAGGAGGAGGAGGAGGAGGAGGAGGAGGGGGAGGAGGAACGGAGGAGGAGCGGAGGAGGAGGCGAGAGAGGAGGAAAAGGAGGAGGCGGAGGAGGAAAACGAGGAGGAACATGAGGAGGCGCAACTGAATGCGGGAGGAAGGTTTCCGGCACGGCGAGAACAAAGGCCAAGGGCAAGCTAAGCGGGTCGACGTGAAAAGGTCCGACCGTCGGACAAATCATTGCCGCCTTTTCGGTTTTCTTTGGCTTCCGACGCTGCAAAGTTGATTTTATCGCTGTCGCCCTTTAAGGCTTCCGGCGCCTTGAGGCGGCCCGCGACGCCTTCACCCCCCCCCCAATACGGCCAACTGGGCACCCAGGAAAGCCTCAAGACGGCCCAAGACAGCTCCTAGAAGAAGCAAGAGGCGTCCCAGAGGTTCCACGTTCTTTCCAGGCGGCTTGGAACATCGCAACGAGATGACGTCAAGACGCCCCTGGACCCCCCCATGTGGACGGCCAGAGTCGTGTAATGGCCCACAGTGCCAGCACAAACTCCGACAGGAACCGCGCTCGCAGCGTTGCGTCGCCACCCACTGCGCAGCGCGACCCACTGTTCGACAGTGGCGGTGCCAGCGAAGGTCAGCCATGGGACCCCCGTCAAGGAGGTGGACGCAGGCGCGAGCAGCGGCGGAGCTCCACGCGATCCTTCGGGACAGGATCCCCGCCCGCACGTTGGCGCGTGGCCCATCTTCAGCCGCGCGTGCAGAGCAGCGGCTCGCGTGGGAATAGGCGGGGTCTGCTGGCCGCCTTGTCCGATGGCGAGATTCACGGCAACAGCGTCGACGCCTTCTTCTTCTTCATCATCGGCGCTCCAGAATGGGTAAATAAGATGTTCGGAGCGGGGCTGCCGGTGATCTCCCGGCCGCGTGGCAGCGACTGGCCCGTTGAACACCTCGCTGACACCGACGAACTGGAGGTGATCGAGTCGAGGCAGCTCACGCTCACGATGCATCGAGACATGCCCCAGTGCGTTGTGACGTCGACTTGTCTCGGCGTCTTTTCGACTTCCCCGGCGCAGAGGGCCAAGGTGCGGGGCGGCCTCGAAGTGAGCGGGATCGGCCTCCACGTTGACTGCACCACTCATGCCGCGGGTCTATCGGGGGCGGGGGCGGCTGCGGCAGCGGCAAGGTGCTGGGAGACCGCCCGCGGGGGCGACAAGGCAGCGGGCGTGGGGCGCCCGGCCCCCGCGGCAGTGGTCCTTGTCTGGGAGGAGCCGCCCTTGGAGCCAGGCGATTGGGAAGCACCGCTGGGCGGCAGCGCGCGAAGATCTCGTCGGCGCTGGCGGGCAGTTGAAAGGGAGTGGACCCCCCATGGCGCGGGCGAGGCGGGCGACCCGAGCAGGTCCCTCGCGGCGCTGGAGCTCCTCGGCACGCTCGTCGGCGGGAAGCCGTTCCCAAGGCCGCGGCGGTTCAACCTGCGGGCGGAACTCGACATGGCGGGGCCGACGGACAATCTGTCTTCGGCGGTACTCATCGCCGAGATCTCGGAAGAACGGCGCCCATTCAAGGTGGCGGGGGGCCTGGAACGACTACCGCGCGAGAGGGGCCATGAGGCGGACGACCCCCGGCAGCGCGAAGACGACGGACTTCGAAGAGTTTTTTGGGATCACCATGGCGGCCGCGGGCCTGAAGGATTACGCGCTCGACGACGAGGCGACGCTGGCCTCCGAAGATCACCGCGAGTCGATCGACGTCGCGGTGTCAATCCCGCCGGGTGCGCCGCGGGCGAGGTCGCACCGTCGGACGCGAAGCGGTTGCAACGGCGCCCCGGCAGGAGAGGGCGCAGGCGAGGAGGCGACAGCCTATGAGCGGTTCG
>CAUYUJ010022037.1:0-38372 GCA_963575745.1 Prorocentrum cordatum
GCAGTGGCATGCGGGGCGACAGCTATTTGGCGTTACCCCAGACGTCCTGGCTCGGCAGTCGCGGCCGTCGGGGCAGCAGCAGGTTTGCAGCGCACGGCCTTGGAGCTGGGCTTGGGCGTGGCCTTGGCTTTGGCCTTGCCCTTAGCCTTGCCCTTGCCCTTGCCCCTACCACGGCCGCTCCCGACGCACCCAGCGATCGCAGTTGCCGATGCCGACACGCTCCCACTCGATGCTGCCATCAAGCCGTCTAAGGCTTCAGCTGCATCGCCGACTTCATCACTTGGCTCTGGCTCGGCGTCTTCAAGTGCTGGCAACGATGAGGGCGCCAACGTAACTTTCGGGACAGGTACGCCTGGTCCGAGATTCGCAATCACCCCACCCTGCATTACAGCACCTCCTGGAGGAACTCCCTGGCTTGCGGGTACCACGCCCGTGCAATGGCTGGCGTCAGCGGCAAATGGTGCAGGCGCGCTACCACAATACTGTGGCGCCGCTCTCCCAGGAGGATGCGCTGGAACGAGCTGGCCACCCCAGGCAGACTGCATGCCCCATCCTGGTGCGTGCGCTTGAAGCTGAGCAGTCGCCTGGCGCATCTGATTCACAGCATCGCGAAGATCAGGTGATGCGCTGCTGCTACTGTACGAGCCTGGAGACGTCTTGCTATGGGCAGCGCTATCCTTCTCTTTCCTGAGCACAAGGTTAGTTTCCTTGTAGACCATGGTGGGGACCAGCGTCTCGTAATCCGAGACAAGCTTCTCTGGCAAGGCGGAAGCAGGACAGCTGTCTTTGTAGATGTGTTTGTAGATTGCTCCAGGTAGTTGTTCAGGGCTTGGCGGGTAATTGGCGATGTGGGCAAATGGCCATGGCCTCATGTTCTTGTCGTAGGACTTCACCAGGCCTTTGATTGCGAAGGCAGCTTTCTGCTTGAGCACGGCAGAGTTGTGCGCTGGGTTGTCCATGTCGTATGTGGACCTCATGGCCAAAGCCGCGGCCCTCTTGTACAAGTCGATGTTCGGGCAGGTGATGCCTATCGCATTCAGCCGCATCGCAATGGTCTGCTGCTTGACGACCTCACCCCGCTCCTGGCTCATCAGGATCTGCCAGTCAGAGTCAGTCAGGAACAAATGGAAGTTGTCGCACTTCTGGTTGTCCCTCCTTGCTTTTTTCGTGCCTCTCCCATCGCTGTTAGAACTCTCTAGGATCGTATTGCCGATGGCCACCTTGTTCGCTGCGCTCCAAGGCCCATTGGAGATCTCCGCAGACAACTTGGTGGCATCGGCGTCTGTGAGCGGAGGGCCATTCTGGATGTTCCCAATGACGACGACTGTCTGGTGGTCGAGCAACGCCTGTTTCTCCAAGCCCAGAGCCACCTGGCGATCTAGCAGCGCCAGCTTCTGCCTGATGCCTGTGATGATGACGTCTCCATGGCTCTGATCGGACATGGAGTTCGAAGGCTGGAAGCGAATGAGGCTCGAACGCAATCGCTCGAGCAACTGCTATGGTACGATGTGGAGAATGGGAGGAGGGGCTGAGTAAGACAAACCACACGCCTTCGATGTCATTGGATTTTCACACCGAATGGTTCGTAGAGCCCTGTACAGGACCGTGTCAGTCACCCAAAAGCTTTCTCCTCCCCCTCCTCCCTCCCTCCCTCCCTACCCCCCTCCCTCCCTTCACAGACGTGGAGGGGAAGGGTGTGCGCGTCTCGAGATGGCGCCCACAGGGACTGGCGACAGTCAATCAACAACTGTTCGAACGGAGCTCGCATGAAAAAAAAGATCGTGGAGGGAGTGGCGAGTGGAATAACGGAGGCAGGAAGGGAAGCTGAACAGTGGAGATGATGGGTGCTTCGGAGGGGTTGATCGACCACCCGATGTTCCACCTTTCTGGGGCGGGGTGGAACATTTGTTCCAACCTGCTGGGGCTTGGTGGAACACAGCCTCCTTAAAGAATGATTCAATGACCTCAGGGGCTGGATGTTCCACCCTGCACTGGCTTGGTGGAACAAATGTTCCACCCTGCCCCAGCAGGCTGGAACATCCGGAGTTGGGGGCGTTCACTGGCACGGAATCGGAAGTCGCCGTAACAGGCGAATGCTATCTGGTAGTGTGTCTGCGAAGTGGAACGCGCACCCCTTGCCCTGAGATGGGCCTCTCCGAGACTCTGGACTTCACTTGTGAGGACCTGTTGTTGACGGAGCGTGACTAATCAGTTGATCCTCAAGGTGTGGTTTGAGCACCCTTTTACAATGTTTCTGAGCATGCATCGGATTACCTATAGCCTGTGCAGCGAATGTATATTACACACAGACGCGTCCCCAACGCTAGCTATAGCTCGAGCCCACACCTGCGGGCTGCTAAAGACGACCTGATCTCAGGCAGCGCATGCACCGACTACTGCCCACAGTTGGGTGGGCTGTGCTTCTCTGCGTACAGCTCCTCGAGCTTCCTTGCCTCCTGGTCCACGCGCTCCTGGAAGTTGTCTCCGAACTCAACCTTGACAGACTTTGTCACCCACCGATTGTCAGCGGCGCTCCACCACCTGGTCCTCAGGCAAGACCTGGAACTCATCCAGAAGACGTGGCGCTCGTTCACAGTAGGCGCTGGGCCCGACGAGCTCGACGAGCTTGCCGAAGAAGGTGTCATCACCAACAAGTCGATGTTCGAAGGCGAGAGCTCGACCCACAGCTTGTTGCGATTGTTGACGTTGGTGAGCACGTCAATGAATTTAGTGCCATCACTAGTCTCGACTGAGAGTGTGGTCCAATCAGCGATCTCGTCGAATATGTCCTTCCTGGCCACCTTCAGGGGTTGCTCGCCCTCGTCGGACCTGGTCTCGCTGTAGCCCTGCAGGGACCTCTTCAGCTGAGCACTCTTCAACATGCGATCCACGTGCTGGTTGCGGAGTTCCTGGATGTGGTCGGTCATCGCAAAGTCGTTGCCGACGAAGTGCGCGAAGCGTTTGTTCTGCTTGTCGAGGCAGACGAACCTCTTGGATGCGTGGGTGCAGGTCATCGGCATCCAGCTCGCAAGAGAAGGTGCCTCGTTCCTGGCAATGAGGACTGCGTCTGCGATGATGGCCATCGCTTGACACACAAGAGAGGTGATCCAAAGGAGACCCTCAGCGCTAGAGCCAAAACGGCTATATACGGTGGAGGTGCTCGGGGGAGGAGCGAGGTCGTTGGGGGCGTTGGGAGAAGGTGTGCGTGCGTGTGTGTGCGTGTGCGTGGAGAGAGGCTCGGGGGTTAAACGTTTGGGCCTTCCCGAGCCCCCCCCCTCCCAGAGTTCAGAAAGTCCTGAGAGTTCCCCGAAAGAGTCCTGATGGTGGTCCCGAGAGTGGTCCCGATAGATAGGGGGGCCCAACGAACCCCAAATTGGCCACCCCCTCTGAAGTACGCGCTCCCTTCTGAGGCGAGCTTTCGTCCCTACACCTTCTCCTCCTGCTTCTTATCCCGCCCTCGTCATCATCCTCCCCCCTCGTCTTGCTCCAGCTCATTGCAAGCCTCCTTGAGCTCATTTTATTAGAATCGACTTGGAAAGCTTTTGGGTTCCGTGCGCGTCCTCCTCCTCCTCGTCTTCTCTCTTCCTCCTCATCTTCCTCCTCCTCCTCTTCCCTCTTCCTCCTCGTCCTCAGTATCCACACCATCATAGGTATCATCCTCCTCTTCCTCCTAGGCGCCACTTTCGCACAGCGTGTTTGCTCGAGGGTAGCGACGCAGACCTGTCCCCCATGTCTGCTGAGCGAAGAATGCAAAGTCTTGCAGGGGAGCCCGCGCTTCCCTGCTCAGAACATTCGGGCTCCACGACTCGAGCTAGAAAGAGGCGACGTTGGCAGGCGTCATCCAGCGCATGCGGACGTCACAAAAAAGCCTAGGCTCGGACAGGCACCGCATTTAGTGTCAGAACCTTCATGGGTCAATGCCGCTTTCTGGTCAACCGAGGTCCCCAAAACATGGTCTACAATTTCTCCCCGTTCCCTCCCCTAACCTACACTGCTATAACCTCACTGGGTCAACGTTTCGGCACGGTCTGACACAGAGGAAAGGGGTGCTGTCCTGGACGCGCGGCGCAAGCTCGAGGTGAGTGGGACAAGAGGGGCATACCTGAGTGCTCAACTGGGCCAACCATTGCTCAAGAAAGAGGGGGGGTGAGAAGACACACGCTATATAGCAATTACTCATCACCGCCAGCTTTCTGTTTCTTTGCTGGCGGCTCAGCGTCCACGGCAGGAGCCTTGAACAGAGTGGCCCCTGCAGCGATGTTGCACGAATTGACCAGCACTGGCACAGGGACTTCGAACGATGTCTCGAAGAGCTCGCCTTTTCCACTTGGCCCCCTGTCAGAGACAAGGACCTTCGCCTTGACAGTGTCAGCGATCATATTAGTATGCATGCTGTCCCCTGCTACCTTTACACACCAGAAGGGGCAAACAAAATGGCTGCAGGAGTCACGCTGGATTTCACCCTTTGGTGGAAGCTCAACTTTGGGAACCAGCCACGCAATAGCTGACCTACCGTAACTATCCTTGCACGAAAACCCACTCACAACGACGCTGGCGCTCGGATTCTTTGACCCGATCTGAATGTTAGGAGTAAGAGGGACAAGGACCAGTTGGCCTTTCTTGTATGCTACATCTGCAGTCACCCCTGTCGGCACGACTCTGTTGCCAGATGTGTCAAACTCAATGGTGACTTTGGTTGACGACTCCCGCGATGCGTGCACCGACGCCAGGGCTATGCGCAACGCTGCCCTGCTTCGCTCCATGCTGATGTCCTTGTGCTCCTGAGGGTGCATACACCCTCAGCTTCCCCCCCTTGCCCTATAGGGCAAGGGGGGAAGCCGCAATGAACCTGGGACCGACGATCTTCTGGAAGCCTCTGGAGGAAAACATTGGACCCACATTCTGTTTACATCCCCACCCCCAAGTTCAACGACGGGGTGGCGTCCTTGATCGTCCCTACCGCTTCGGTAGAGATGCTGAAGTCGGTCTGCTCAACGACGAGCTGAGATCCATTTTGAAGTTACTCCCTTCCTCCTGTTTATCCTTTGTTGGGTTCACTGCCATCCTCCTCATCCTCCTCCCGAGGTAAGCGGGAGGAGGGTGAGGGACCACGAATATTTCTCCCTCCTCCTCCTGATGGTGAAAATCGGTTTCCTCGAAGTCGTCCAAGATGGCAGCGACGGTGAACCCCATCTGCTCGGAGTCATCGTTGCTCTGCTTCTTGGACCTCTTCTTGGACTGAGGGGCTGCAGCGGGCATAATATCGACTGTCTCACCGATGCTCATGATTGTGTAAGTGGCGTCCTTCTCGCCATCCTGGGGTGCCTTGCGCGTGATCACCGAGCCTACCACAAAACCATTCTTGCTCAACTCCCCAGCATCCACGCCAGTAGCGGTGAACTGCCTGATGCTTGGCCCAAGTGTGCTATTATGCTCCTTCGGCACGGTCACACGGAACGGGTACGAGGTAGGAGGCATGCTTGCTACGAAGGGGACGGCTTCCATCACATCCAGCATGAATTGGGTCTGAATCGCCTGCAAACTTTTGAACTCAACCAGGTCCCTGGATTTTTTCTTGTGGATGTGGTGCGCGCACCTGATCTCAAGCTCGCTCACCAGGCGCTCCTTCACTGACGCGTCCACTACGAGAGAATCCAAGAACCCCCGTGCTTTCTCCATCATGAGCTGCGCCTCTACACACTTACCCCTGTTAGTGCTGGTAATAGTTTGGATGTCAACCCCCATGAAAAGCTTTGAAACGTTGCCATCGCGTGTATGATTATCGGGTGCACGAAGAGAAGCTTTGACCAATGCGAAAACGTAATTTGGACCTCCCGCCCAATCCAGGCATGACAGCACTTTGAAGAGCGAAGGTGGTAAGTCCCTCCTGCAGTGGAGCAGCGTGCTAGAGAACATGAACAAACAAACAAATAAACAACATACAAAACAAAACACAAAGAAAACACAAACAGGCAAAAAAGGGCACAGAACAAAAACAAAAGAAAAAACAACAAACAAAAACAACAAAAAAAAATCACAAACAAAACAACATAGAACAATACCAACAAACAAGAAGACAGAAACACAAAAACAACAGAACAACAACAAAGGGCGGATAAGAACAGGAACACAAATACAAAAACAAATAACAGCAGAAAAAATCAAAAAGAAAATCCAAGAACCCCCGTGCTTTCTCCATCATGAGCTGCGCCTCTACACACTTACCCCTGTTAGTGCTGGTAATAGTTTGGATGTCAACCCCCATGAAAAGCTTTGAAACGTTGCCATCGCGTGTATGATTATCGGGTGCACGAAGAGAAGCTTTGACCAATGCGAAAACGTAATTTGGACCTCCCGCCCAATCCAGGCATGACAGCACTTTGAAGAGCGAAGGTGGTAAGTCCCTCCTGCAGTGGAGCAGCGTGCTAGAGAACATGAACAGCTGTTTGAGGTGCATCGGGTCGTCGCCCCCACTCCATTTGGAAACAAATTCACACATAGGCTCCGCAGCACCTTCTAAATCAGGCTGGTTAGCCTCCAAGTCAGCAGCAATCATGGCGTACTTGCAGTCCTGAGCTGTCTGTGGTCATTGGGGAAAACACTCAGCTTCCTCATCCTCTCCCCATCTCTTCGATGTCCCTCCTCCTGGGCATTTTCCTCTTCATTATCTTCCTCCACCTGTCTTCCTCCCTCCTCCTTCACCTTCTCCTTCTCCCTCCGTTCCCACTTCCACCAAACGTTGATATTCAAAACGACTTGAAAAACCTTGGAGGCCAATGCGCATCCTCCTCGTCGTCGATCTCCTCCTCCTCCTCCTCCTCCTCCTCCTCCCCTCATCCTCTCCTCCTCCCTCCTCCCTCCCAGGAGCTGTCCTTAAGGGCTCGGTAATTGGCCATCGCCTTGGCGTGGATTGTCATCAGCAACTGGGTCTTGGTAGGCACTCGTTCGCTCCCGTGTCCAGAATTTCCAGCTTCTGACAAAAAGTTCATCAATCGTGGCATGTATTGCGGTACTTGGTGATGCAGGATGTCCCATTTGATACCCCTGTTCACAGCCTCCTTGTAACTCGAGGACTTCGCAGCGATCATGTCCATGCTGAGCTTGCCGTCGGACGTGCACAGGCACTCGTGCGGTGAACGCGTGCCGCTGGCAGCGCACCGAAGACCCATATTGGTGTGGGAACACGTGAGCGTCAATATCTCTAAGGTCGAGCCTTGCGTCCGCGGCAAGAAGCCTTGTGATTGCTTGGAAAGGTTGGCCTGGAACTCGAGCTGCTCGACGCCCTCCACTCCAGGCGATACTTCGATCGCCCATGCACGCCTGCATTCGATATCGGACCAGCCCTGCTTGATGATGCGCAGCATGAGGTCGTGGACGTCGATGACGTCCACGCCCTGTGTTGCACGGTTTTGTGGGTGAGGGCCAGCTTTCTCTGGAGATTTAGTTGCCTGGTACATCAGCTTGTGGTCGCTGAGCAGTTTGACTATACCATCTGCTACCGATTTTTTCTGCGCCCTGTCGGAACCATGCTCGTGTTCGTCGATGATGGCGTTGACTTGCGGTGCAACTAGCTTGCACGCTGCCACAATCGCAGCGTCCATCGTGGTGAACAACCAAGGTGGACTTAGTCAAGCAAACTGCAGACCTCGTGAGCCAAAACGGCTATGCTGGAGGACAGGTCACGACCTGAACCTCCCCCAAAAAAAACAACAACATCACAGGAACGGTGAGAAACATCTCATTCCCAGACATCATCATATGGAAAATCTGAGCTCAACATGATCCCTCGAGAGGCCCCAACACAGCCTGGGCGCAGGCATGCGCACGAAAGCTGTGAGAGCTAAGTCCGACGCTATCTACTTATATCTTCCCCCCTGGACTTACTCAAGATAACCTATCCAGGCTATCTGGGCGCGCTAACTTAGAAACACATAGGGAACAAAGGATTCGCAGCAACTAGAAATAAGCAAGATGGCACCAAGATGGAACCAAGATGGCACCGACTTCCTATCTAGGCTATGTCCACCATCTGCAAACTAACCACAGCGGTGATCTCAGTAGTGTTGGACGAATCGCGGCTGACCGAACGCGAGAACGCGAGCGCCCGCGCATTGACGCCCCAATGGGGATCACGATAATATTGTTTCGCGCGACAGGGGACGCACTAAATTGCCTACCAATCGCGACATTGCGATCAGAAGCCGCCGCGCTAATGACACCGGCAGCAATGATAATTGAATAAACACCTTGGAGCAAGTAGCATTGCGACAACGACACCAGAGGCGCCTTTGCATTCAATAACACATCGAAGGTCGCGCAACCACGCGCGAGCCCCATGCGACACTACAGCGCGCAACATCATGATGAACGCAACAGTACACAAGCAAACACGTATGCGCGCCTGCGCGTGCTATCCTATGGCCTAAGTTACACAGGGCATAGGAGGGAGCGGACTGGAGGAATCTAAGTGGATTGGGAAAGAGCCGGATAGAGCCGGAATGGGAAAAGAAAAAAATGATTGGGAATGGTGGAACGAAGACGAACCCCCCCCAAAAATAACGGAATGCGAACATAAGAGAATCATTTTATGCCGGTGAACCCGCGCAACCAACCGCGCCAAGCCAGCCGGGCACGCTGCCCGCCGGCCTGGCCGAATTTTCTTTGCCCTTCACAATTTTGTTTCCTTCGCGTTATTGATTTTCCTTTTTTCCCGTCTCTTAGCCCTCTTTTTTTTTGTTGTTGTTGTTTCCCCTCCGTCTGTTTCGTCAAGTTGTTGTCTTTTTTTCCGTTTTTTTTCATTTTTTCCCCGCTCACAGAAATGATAGATACCCCCCCCCGGGTTCCGTCAAAATTTGGCGCCAAGCCACCAACATTGCGATGCGTCTTGAATTCGGCCGGCTTGGATGATTGGTAGTCGTGAAAAAATCGAAAACCACACCAATTCCTAACCGTTGGCGTATTGCATCAACCATTCCAAATTTCGGTATCAAGAGTAATCTTCGGTACCGACGTATTTGCTCACGAACAATGGTTCCAATATATATATATATATATATATATATATATATATGCATGCGTACACATATATATATACATGTATGTATGTATGTATGTATATATATATATATTATATATATATATATATATCAAACCTGGCTTGTGCATGCATCCTGCATATTTGTATATATATATATATATATATCCGCATTTACAAAAACATATACATCTACATATACCTATACATATACACACATCTTTTTATATATATATATATATCACAAACGAATTGCGGCCAAGAGCCTCGGCGCAAAAAGAATGGAAAACGCGGCGCCTGAAAAGGGGAACAGTTCGGCCTGGGTCCTTTGCGTGGCGATTCGTTTTGGAGTCTGCGCGTTCCCCAGAAGATCCGAAGGTCCTTGCCTTGGTGCCCGTATTGCTTATGGTTTGGCCGAGGAACTTTTGGACATTTCAGATTTTGCGCGAATTTTTCCCGCGTGGAGGTGCGAGGGCGGTGCAGGGCACAACCCGTCGGGTGAGATCACAACCGGACGGTTCAGATCCCAACCATCAAGGACATGTGGGGCGGGTGCTATCATAACCTCTTTGGAGCTCCTAAGTGGTTTTGCGACAAGTTTTGTGAGAGATGTCAGCCTGTGAGAAGTTCTGTGGGAGGTTCGGAGAGCCTGTGAGAGGTTCAGTCAAAAGGTTTTGAGAGCCTCTGGGAGGTCTGAAAGCCTCTGAGGTTCTCAGATCTTCTGAGAGTTTCTGAGAGCCGCTGAAAGATTCTGAGAGCCTCTGAACAGGCTGTGGGAGCTTCTGAAAAAGGTTCTGGGAGCTCCTGAAACAGGTTTCGGGAGATTCTGAACGGTTATGAGTTTCTGACAGGTTCTGAGAGCTTCTGAAAGCTACTGAGGGATTCTGAACGGCTGTGTGATATATTCGGAGAGGATCTGAGAGATTCTGAAAGGTTGTGAAGGGTTCTGAAAGGTTTTTGAAAGTTTCGGAGATTCTGAAAGGTTCTGGGAGGTGCAGAGGGGTTCTGTGAAAGGTTCTGAAAGGTTCTGTGAGAGGTTCTGAGAGTCTCGGAGAGGTTCTCTGTGAGGTTTTGAAAGGTTTGGATAGAGGTTTCGATAAAGCTTTTGAGAGGTTCGGAGAGAAGTTTTGTGACAGGTTTTGAGAGTGGTTCTATGAGAGGTGACTGCTACTACTACTACTGCTGCTGCTGCTGTTACTACTACTCTACTATGAATACGACTACTACTACTACTACTACTATTATTACTACTACTACTACAACGACTAGTACTACAACTACTACTACTGTTACTACTACTATTACTACTACTACTACTACTACTACTACTACTACTACTACTACATTTACTACTACTACTGCTACTACTACCACTACTACTACTACTACTACTACTACTACTACTGTTACTACTGCTACTACTGCTACTACTACGACTACTACGACTACTACTACTACTACTACTACTACTACTACTACTATTGCTACTAACGCTGCTACTACTACTACTACTACTACTACTACTCCTACTAATGCGACAACTACTGCTACTACTTCTACTTCTACTACAGCCTGTACTGCTACTACTACCACTTTTGCTACTACCACGGCTACTACTACTACTACTACTACTACTATTACTACTACTACTACTACTACTACGACTACTACTACTATTACTACTACTACTACTACTACTATTACTACTACTACTACTACTACTACTACTATTACTACGACTATTACTACTACTACTACTACTACTACTACTACGACTACGACTACGACTACGACTGCGACTACTACTACGACTACTACTACTACTACTTTTACGACTACTACTGCTAGTGTTACTTTTCCTACTATTCCTACGATTCCTATGATCACTAGTACTACTACTACGACTACTACTAGTACTACTACTACGACTGCTACTATGACCAACGGCGCTACCAGTTGTGGTGGCCTCCTGCCCCACGACGCCCGCCCAGAAATGCTTTTGTTACCTCGCAGGGGTCACTGGCTGTGGCAGCCATGCTAGTGTTCACCGCGTTCGTGTTCTTGCTTCTCTCCCCCTTTAATATCTTCTGTCCCCATCCTCGAGACGCAGAAATCCCAGAGTACCCCCACTCAGCGCGGCTTCCTGGCGCCCCTCGATGGCAAACCTCCATCAGGTATTGCCCCGTAAAACCGTGAGACCTTACGGGGGGGTCTCGTTGGGGCGCCATCCCCGCTCGCTGCCCTGGGGGCCGCCAGCGCCAAAAAGAACGAAACAACCAAAAGGGAACGTTGGCGC
The DNA here is from genome assembly GCA_963575745.1 of Prorocentrum cordatum. NCBI lineage: Eukaryota > Dinophyceae > Prorocentrales > Prorocentraceae > Prorocentrum > Prorocentrum cordatum. Next base: position 11,331 of record CAUYUJ010022037.1, read on the forward strand.
CCTAGGGCCGAGGCCACGGGAATCGCACAGCGGACGTGCATTCGGTCTGTAACCAGAAGATCTCTCGTTTGAAAGTTTTTGCTCCCGCTCTCCGCAGAATGCCTCCCGCTGCCTTCCGGCCGGGGCATGCGTCTCTTCAGGCCCGACGCAAGGGCCGTGCAAGTCGCGCGCCTCGGCGCCCGAGGGGCCCCCTGGTATCCGACGCAGCAGCCGCAGAGGCTCATGCTGGGTGCTAAAAGCTGAGCTGAAAAGCAAAGGTTCGTCTGGAAGTTGGACAGCGCTTCGCGATCAAGGCAGCCCACCTCTATGGTGAGTTGACTGGGTTGCCCTTGCCGTGAAGAATCTTCTGTTGGAGAGAGGCGAGCTGGGAAATGAAGGCTGGCTGCGCGGCTAGGTTCGCTTGGAAATTCGGGGGGGCGCTTCGCGAGCAAGGCAGCTTAATTCTATGGTGAGTTGACTGGATTGCCCTTGCCGTGATGCTTCTTCTGTAGGAAAGAGGCGAACTGGAAAATCAAGGTGGGCCGCGCGGCTCCTCGCGCGGCCCTGGTGCTCCAGCGCCTCTTCTTCGTCGGCTTCTCCCTCCCCCCGCTTCGGCCGGCTCCTCGGCGGCGGCCTGCTCTTTCAGGGGGCCCTTCCTCTCTTTGATCGTGCGAATCGCCTCCTCCGCCAGCGCCGCCGTCAACGCATCCGGCCCAAGATTGTTGCGCAGCTATTGGAACTCTTCGCAATGGTTCTTGAGCGTCGCCTTCTTGGCGGGAATGTCTGCGCGCGATCTCCGGCTCTTGGCTTTAAACGCCTTGAGCTTCGCCCGCGCCGCCTCCAGCGGTTCCGCGTCGGGCTCCTCGACCTCCTCCTTCTCCGGCGTTTCCCCGTCCGTGTCTGAGAAGTTCAGGTCCAGGACGGGGGCTGCGGCGGCCCTGCCAGGCAGCGACGGCGTGGGCCTCTGCGCCTTCGCCCGCACGTCCAGGCCCTTGCTCACTTCGGCGACGAGGTGTTCCATGAGCTTCTTCGCCGAGGCTGTTTTTTTTGTAGCTCCGCCAGCGGGTTCTCCGCGAGCGCCTTCTGGCCCCGGAGTTTCTCGGACAGGGTGCCTGGCGCTGTCGCGGTGCTTGCCGCAAGGAAGTCGGACAAATCGGTATGCAGGCCGGACGCGCGCCCGAAGAACTCGGACCAATAAGCCCAGTCCTTCCGCACTTCCGTGGAGAAGAGGAGAAAGTTCTGCGCGGTTTTTTTGACGGACTCGGAGCTGCGTGTCTCGGACGGGAAGTCCTGACTGTTGAGCTGCCTTGTCGTTTGGTCCAGGTCGAGCTGGACCCACAGCTTCTTCCACTCTGTCTCGACTGCAGGGTGCAAGAACTCTCTCGCCACCCCGTCCCTGACCATGAAATCGAAGTGGCGCAGAGCACCCGCCGCCATGGACATGCCGATGAAGATGCGGGTGGAATTTTACAGCTCCGTGTTCTCCCCTTTCAGCATGGTGGAGAGCGCCTCGGGGGTGAGGTAGGTCTCTGGGTTCTCCAGACAAAACCACACGGAGTCGTTGGCGTCCGACTTGTCGTCAACGTTGACGGCAAGAGGGTACTTGAGCAACGTCTTCACGTGCTTGTGCCGGAGCATGGCGTCCCAGAGCTTGTCGCCGGGAGACCACCTCTTGGGACCAGTCTGCTTTTGGCCGTGGCCGCGGGCGACGCGAGCGATCGGCTGGGCCATCCTGAAAGAGATGGGAGGGCGACGAAGCAGATGCGTGAAGAAGCGAGCAAGCGCCGACGAACACCGAACGGTTCTGAGCCTGGGCGGATACGGAGGAGGACGTGGGGCGAGGGAGGGCGTACCCTCAGCGGATGCTCTTGCCTTCGGGGGCGGGGTGGGTTCGGAGGTGAGGACATGGATATCCAAAGGCATTGCAGAACGACAACAATTACTATTACTACTACTACTATTACTACTACTACTACTACTACTACTACTACTACTACTACTACTACTACTACTACTACTACTACTACTACTACTACGACTACTACTACTACTACTACTACTACTACTACTACTACTACTACTACTACTACTACTACTACTACGACTACTACCTACTACTACTACTACTACGACTACTACTACTACTACTACTACGACTACTACTACTACGACTACTACGACTACTACTACTACTACTACACACACCACCACCACCACCACCACCACCACCACCACCACCACTACTACTACTACTACTACTACTATTACTACGACTACTACTACTACTACTACTACTCTACTACAACAGCAACAACTACTACTACGATTACTATGAATACTACTACTTCTACTACAATATTACTACCACTTGTCTTTCTATTGCTACGTCTACTAATAATACTATTGAATCGATTATTATTGCTACTACTACTGCTGCGACTATTACGGCGACGGCGACTACTACTTTACTGTTACTTCTATTTCTACTACTATTTTACTACGACACATATGTGTAGTCTTTTTAATAATATATATATATATAAACAAAAAAACACGCGATATCCCAACTGCAATATCTCATGCGGGAATCTGGTCTTGTAAGTTGGCCATTGCAATTTCAAATTGCAACGACCGGGTATGATAACACTTCAATATGGTTTTTCATTGATTTTCTCTTCGATTGTGATCTGACCGTGCCTTTGCTGGGCGGTTGTGATCTCAACCGTCCAATTGCCCTCGAAAATTCGATAAGCGGGGGCGCGTTTGGCCAAAAAATTGCCAACCATTTTGCGACGCTGGATTTCGCGCTTCCCTTGCAAGAGAATTACGCCGCAATGGGGGCAATAAACAAAAACGCCAACGCCTCAATGAGAGACATCTCCGTGAATGCGATTCAATTGCCAACGGCGAACCCAACCAAATGCACGCGACAACTCAGCAGCATAGCGTAACAAACATTTGTGCCCAATGAAAGTTCGACAAAACATTAAGCTGGAAGAGGAAGAAAAATGTGGGCATTCTTGACTATTTTGGAGCAGTCGTTTGTTGTTTTCGGGCGATCTTCAAATTCATCTTGGATGTCTGGGGCGGGCTTGGGCTATTTGGCGGCCGTTCAAAGATCGACCATAGAAACGCATTCGGTCGCGCTCGCTGAGGGTATTTGCGCGGCGATTCCTGGAATCCCCTCCGAACTGGCGAGAAGCATTGGCGATGCGAGCCTCGCTGCAGATCTTTAATGGCTAATGGCTCTTTCGGCGCGTCTCGGGCCCCTCTTGGGGCCACTAGGGCGTCCTGAGTGTTTCTCGTGTAGGCCGGTTTGGGGCTGTCTTGAACGTTTCTTGAACCGTTTTCGGGCCCTCTTAGAAGCCTCTTCGACTGCTTTGGGGCGGCCCGTGGGAACTTCTTCAGCCATTTTGGAATTATGGCCTTGAGAATGATTAAACAAATTCTGCTTTGCACCCCTTCCTGGCGCGGACTTGGACAATTTATAGTGGAAAGCAGATGCTAGAGATTTGAATCTGCAAGTGGCGCGCGGAGCAGCAACCTCGCTCAGCAATCTCGCGGTCCAACACAACCACTACGAATGTACGTGGTGCGTGCGCTCGTGAAATGCACGTCGCGCCTCCTTGCGAATCTTTTCGGGGCCTCCAGGTTGAATTTTTAACGCCCTGAGCCGGCCCGGGGGCCGGCCCCGGGCCCAAAAAGATGGAGGGAAAGGGCGTCCGAGAAGAGTCGGAAAGGAGCAAACGCCCAAGAAGACAATGGGTGATTTTCCGAGAGGAGAATCGAAAAAGTTGGTCGGTGAAGAGAACAGAAGAGGAGAAACAAGAGAGATAATCGGAGAAGAGAATCGGGAAAAAGAACACGAGGGGAATATCGCAAAGCAAAATTTGAGACGAGAGTCCGAAAGGATAACCCGAGAGAATCAAAAAGAAAAAGGCGCGGTAATACATCGGAACTGATACATTAATCCGTGAAAAGGGGTCGGAGAGGGGGGTCGGAATAGAGAGTCTGAGAAGAACATCGGAACATCGGTGAAGAGAGTCCGAGAAGACAGACCGAGATGAACAGGCAACAATAAAAACCGTAATATAATCAAGAAACACAACAAGCATAAAACATACGTCGGATAAGATAATCGGAAACGAGGCCGAGACGAGAGTCCGAGAAGACAATTGGAAAAGGGAACAAAGAGAGAGAGAGAGAGAGAGAAAGAGAGAGAGAGAGAGAGAAAACAAAAAAAAAGAGAGAGAGGGAGAGAGAGAGAGAGAGAGAGAGAGAAAGAGAGAGAGAAAAGGAGAGAACGAAAAAAAACAGAGAGGGGAGTGGGACAAGAGAATCGGAAGAGTCGGACAAGAGACCTCGAAAAGAAGGTCGGAGAGGGGTGGGGTGGCAATTGATGCGGTAGTGTGGAATGGAGGACTTGCCACGCAGAACAAATCCGGGGACAAAAACGAGCGAGGCGTGGAGGAATGGGAAAGGGGGGGCGCAAAGGTGTGGTGAGTGGGGGGGAAATGAGCGGCATGATGTGGAATCGTGGAATAGATTGGCTTGGATTGGAGTGGGGAGGAATGGGGATGAAAAGCGGCGCGGAGCTGGAAGGGACGGGGGGAATATGGCGCAACTGGACGCAAAAATGTGCCACTTGCCAACGAAACGCGAATACAGCCAAAGTCGAGTATCCCCAAACAGCGCTTTGAGGGGCCAGAAGTCCTTGACCGTTTCGCGTGAGTCTCGGGGCTTCTCGCGTGACTCCTCCCGAGGCCAGACAGCGGCATAACCATTTGGATCGTTTCTGGCTAGGTGAACGCATGGTACAACAACGTAATCGTGACATATTTCGGGGATCGCAATTTCATTGTTCCTAGCCCTCCTGCGTTGGGTAACTGTGTTGAATCGAACACTGTGCGCGTGTCCCCTCCGCCTTCCGCCTCCGTCCTCCTCTCCTTTTCTTTCCTGCCTCTTGCCTCGTTTTTTCCTGCGTGCCAGCCCGCCTCCTATCCGGCCACCCCTGGGGGGCTGAGATCTGCGAAATTGCAACCATTTTAGAGGTCTGTCCGGGAACGCGGAGGCGCCATCCTGGGGGGTTGCGATCGGCAGATCTGTTGTCACTTTCCAGGGCAATTGGAAACATCGGTCCAGCTGGGTGACGTCTTGCGCAGACCACCAAGAAACTTCGTCATCCATGGAGGGCTGCGACCTGCGAAACATTCACCATTCTCGACGGTTGCGGGGGGTCGGTGCGACGTTTTCCACGGGCCAGAGACCTCGTCATCCTCGGGGGCCTGCGATGTGGGAATATGTTGCCGCCGCGGAAGGCTGCTTGGGGGTCTAGCGGAGTGGCGTCTTATGCAGACTACCACGGGGCCTCGCCATCCCTGGGGAACTGCGATCTGCGAGATTGCAGCCATTTCAAATGGTTGCTGAGGGGCCTCTGGCGGAGTGGCGTTTTCCACGGACCACCAAGAGACCTCGCCGTCCTTGGGGGGCTGCGATCTGCGAAACGATCGCGACTTCAAATGTTGCTGGGGGATCCAGCGGAATGACGTCTTGCGCGGGCCACAAGGAGACCTCGCCATCCAGGGGGCTGCGATCTGCGAAACTGCCGCCAATTTAGGAGGCTGCTGATGGGTCTCGCGGGGGGACATCTTACGCAGACCAAGTAACATTTCGCCATCCCTGCAGGGCCCGTCGGCCGGGCCATCTCCCATGCCGAACTCTTGATGTCCACGGCCTGCCATGGCCGCGCCATGCATCGCCGTGCCGTTTGAATGTAAAAACATTTCATTTGCTTGAACTGTCTCAACTGTAAACAAACCAACACAACAACCAACTTTCGTCGATTAAAAGGTATCTCCAAGAAAATCTCCATTGACACCAACAGAAATAAGTTAGGTTTGGTTTGTGAGGATGAGGAAACACATGTGAAATTTGTGGCTGCGTTCATACGTGATGCTGTCCAGGGCAACGAACCCAATGTTGATGCGCGACGCTGCCCTGGACTTCCTGGCCCACGGTCCGCCCGCAAACTTGGCGGCAAGCCCTCGAGCGTTTAGTCCCCGCACTGACAAGTGCAAGGGGGAATCGGAGAAGCTTGCGGGCGAGCTTGGCCTGGCTCGCTTCTTGCATTTACTATAAGCATGTGTATTTTGACGAGCGCCTCGGCGACATGGCGCAAGCAACGCTGCATCTTTATCGTACAACCGACAACACAATGCGTCGGTCTCCAGCCGCCACTTTCGTCGTCGTCTGCCCCTTGCCGCCTTCCCTCGGTTGCTGCCGCGCTGGCAATTCGGCCCCATCGCGCGTCTTTTTCCTGCCCGTCGCTCCCGCCCCCCATGTCTTCTTTGAGCCCGGGCCCTCGCTCCTCGTTCTTGTGTTGTTGTCGTGGGTCGTGCCGCGTGAACGAACCTCTACCTTTGCCCTTGTGTTCTGTGGCGCGTAAGGCAGATCGGGGGGCGGCGTAGGAAGCGTCGAAGAAGAGGAGGAGGAGGAGGAGGCGGCGGGGAGTTGACTGGCTTTTCTCGACGCGACGCACATGTCATACTATGCGCGACATTTTACAAATCTGGCCATGAGACCAGACGGGCCGTCGACCGAGTCCCCTCCAAACATTGCGGTATCCTTGGGTCTGGCATGTCCTCCTACAAGCGGATGCTCGAAAAAAAAACAAACAATGATTTCAAACTGTCTCAGAAATAATTCACACATCGTCCCCATTGTTTTCTTCTCACTTTTTAGTCTTCCTCCTGTATAGGGACATGCCCGACTTAAGAATACCGATGGCCAGACAGAATCCGGTTTGTGGTTGCAGCGCCAATGGCATTGCGATTGTTACCCGACAACAAACCCACCCCGACGGCACCGAACAAGCAATGCGAGGCGTCGGACAGGCGTTGCGTCCCCGCGCCGCAACAACAACCGCCGCGGGCATGCCGACGACTAGGCTGCGCCGCATGGTGCGTGTGTTTGCGTGTGTGTGTGCATATGTGTGCGCGAGTGTGTGTATGTGTGTGTTTGTATGTGCGTACGTTTGTATGTGCGTGTGCGTGTGCGTGTGTGTGGATGTGTGTGTGTGTGTGCGTGTGAATGAGTGTGTGCGTGTATGTGTATGTGTATGTGTGTGTGTGATTGTGTGCGTGCGCTGTGTGTATGTGTGTGTGTGTTTGTGTGTGTAAATGGGGATGTTTGTGTTTGTCTGTGTGTGCTTAAAAACCGTCCTGGGGCAAGCGCTGCTGGCGGCGGGGGCAGAAGCCGGGGCAACGGTCGCCGAAACGTCATCGAAATCATCGACGCCGAACGGACGTACAAACCCCTCGGTGGAACACTTCGGCCAGCGACTCAAACCTCGCCGCCGCCTGAGGCCTGCCTGCAATCGCGGACGCCGATGGCGGCGACAATTCCGAGATGGAAAATCTGGGGTTGCAGCTGTTTGGGTTGTTCGGCTGCGACGATGCGTTTTTCGACTTTGCCCCAGCGCAGACGGACCGCGCAAACGAAAAATATAATTACCTGTCCTGGAAAGCCATTGTTGCCGCGACTGGATTTGCCTCCATTTTCCAGTCATGCGCGCCGTGAGTGCAATCCCGGGGAGGCGATCTTCGCATCTTTCCGTCGCCGAAGGCGACCGCATCAACGCGCGCGGCAAGGATTCGGAGATTCTGGAAGCCGTGGCGACGCGCGGCTCCCTCTGCTCACGTGCATCCCCGCTGGAACCTTGACCATGACCGTTCATCTGCATCCTTTGTATGCAACTGTGTCGTCTTGATGACAATGGAACTCTCATTGCTACAGTCAGGGGCCCAGAATGCTCGTAATCGAAAGTACCAAAAACGCCGCCTGAACATAATAACATTACATCCAATGTATGGTCTGTGCATCTTGGCAAGCGAATCGCGTTCAATTCTTCATCGCCCTCGTCATTTTCCTCCTCCGTCTCCCCCCCTTGCCCTTCCAATGCGCACTTGGCGCGTCGGAGCTGTCCCCCCACGCGTTTGGCATGGCTAGTCGCTCTCGCGCGCATTTGGCGCGTTGCTGCTCCGTTTGTTCCCCCGCGCCCGCAACTTCCACATTCCACATGGCATACGCATGCCTTTCTTGTTGGACAACAAACGATGTTCGGCAACGTAGCACCTAAACAATGGTTCTCTAGCAATGTAACGTAGGCAATATATTTGCTACGCGCGTGGTGCAATCTTTGCTGGGCAATCGCCGCGGCGCCTTTTGGGGCCTCTTTAGCACGAAAGAAACGGTTCCGAAAAGAAACGGGTCCATAGAGGTTCGCTTGATGGGAACGGAGCGGAGGACCGCGACGCATCGGCAACGCGTCGGCGACATCGGCGGTGCATCGGCGACGCCTGTGCACCGGGCCGCATCGGCCATGTACCTGTGATGCGGCGCGATTTTCCGACCCCACGAACTCGTGCCCGTCCACCTGGGTCCTGGGCCTCAAAACCACCCCCCGGACGACTTCATCGGGATCGGGGATCTTCGGATCTTCTGACCCGGGTCAATCCAGACCCGGGTCAGCAGGAAACCAAAAACTGCAATACAGGAAAAAAAAACTGCAACGCAGGTCCTCGCAAACCGGGGTCAGCCAATATGCGCGGCCGCCTCGCGGCTCGCTAACCCGGGTCAGCCAGAGGGGGTCTTCGCAAAATCCTGCAAGATCTGGTGCCCTGGCTGACCCCCGTTTGCATTGACCCCCGTCTCTTAGGCTCCGAAGGACCCGTCTCTTCGACAGCCCGGCTCCGCACTGATTCGCCACGCGGTGCGGGCACCGCTTCCTCGGGGCCCCATTGCGCGCTGCCATGCTCTGTCTGCCGGCCCAAGGACCTTGATTACCGACGCCGATGTCTGTAGTTGTTGAAACCAGTGCTCGTGGCTCTTCAAACCAGTGTTCACGCAGTTATTGAAATCAATGTTCGTAGTTATTGAAATCAGGCTTCGTGATTATTGAGACAAGTGTTTGGTTATTGAAGCCAATGTTCGGTTATTGAATTTGTTTTGTTGCTACTGGAAAGAGGCATCCAAAGTGCCTCTAGCCACCACAACCCCTCACTATCTCCAAATGATGCGAAACTCCCCCGTGCAAATCAAGTCAGCTGGGCATCTGTTCGAACTGGCGGGGTACGCGACTTCCACATCATGGTGCTGAAACATTGGGTTTTTGGTTTCCCTCGGACGCGCCGTGTAATCTATTTTTGTCACACGCGGACCACCCCGAATCAACTTATTCATACCCCGGCATTCCTCACTGCGTTGGGTGTGCCTCAACATTCAAGGTCATCAATTATGATATGTTATGCGTTCATTTTCTGCAACTGTTATGTAGAAGGTTTGGGTACGCAGTGCAGCGAGAGAGGCAGCCTTGTTTTTTTGGGGGGCGGCGTTGGACGGTAGAAGTGGAGAATCGGATCGCGAATACTTATGCGAGGGAATTCATAGGGGAGTCGGAGCAAGGAGAGGTATGGGAGAATCCCTTCAATCAATTACAGAAGCTATCGTTTGCGCCGAGCTCGGAAACATGATGGTTCATCAGACATATTGTCACAGGGAGGGCGAACAATCTATTTTTTGGTGTATTACATATAAAATCCCCGAGGGAGGGGAGGATGCGCAACCTTGACGAACAATGGGGGTCCATGTGGGGTGGGCCAGTCCCGCCGTGAACGCGGAACACAGGTAAAATGACACAGACTTGCACCAATGCCAGTGGCTGAGCATCCTTGGAATAAACCAACAGACGCCCACCAATGCCAGACGGAGCATATGCCTGAAGTAAATCAGCAACACTGCCAATGCCAGACGGAGGAAACTATAACAGAGACGCCGCCCATGCCCGAGGCAGGACGTGTTTGAACTATCTCAAGGGACACCCACCAATGCTGGACGGAGCTCTATTCGGAATAACTCAGAGACCCCACCAATGTCAGAAACACAACATGTTTGAACTATCGAGGACGAGGAGGGGAAGGAGGAGGAGGACGCGGGTTTAGATTTGGAAAGTTGGTGCACTGAGGCGCAAAGTCCCTCCACGGCGTAGGTGCGGATGGACATGAATATTGAAATCCAGATGAAGGGGCCTCGGGAGAAGAGGGGGGGACAAGAGGAACGAAAGAGCTATAGCATTGGGAGGACGAAGGATGGAGCAGAAGGGGGACGAGTGAGGACCATAGTGAAAAGATGCCCAAAGGGAGAAATAATAATGAACACGACGAGGGGGAGCATGAGGAGATGGCACGCGGGTTGAGGATGAACGAATATCGAGGAACGAGTTGAACAAGGAGGGGCCTCGACGAGGTGCATGCATGCTACAAATTTACTCTCTCCTCGTCAGAACTTTTCCTTTTATTCCCTTCCTTGCTCCCCCGATCGTCCCTTCCTCACTCCATCTACTCGGTCCTCGAAATTCGCTCCTCCGCATCCTCCACCCCGTTCTCTTCCTCGATTCTCCTTCATCGTCTTCCTCCCCCTCATTATCCTCCTGCTTTTCTACAATTTATCACTCGTCTCCCTCCTCCTCAAATGCCGTCTCGTGTCTTCTTGAGAAAATGCTTTGCGCTAACAACGGTTACGTAGTCGTGGCTTCGGTAGGGTTCGGTTTCGATATCCACCAGTACCGATCCTGTCTCCATTAGCTACGGTTTTTGGTCTACATTGTTGAAACTTTGAGTATCCAATCCCATCGGTTTCGGCATCCACCGCACACTCGTTTGATCACTGCGTGTAGGCTGAACCCACGAAATTTCGAAACATCCGAACTCGCGCGACACTTTCTAGGCCGACGGGCATTTCCACGTCGCACTCGCACCGCAAGCTTGCGCCACTAACAATCAATAACACTGCTCTCGTTTCTTCTCCTAACTCTCGTTTGTCCTCTCTACCCCATCATCTCTGCAACGGACGTGGACGCCAAAGCGGGCAGGTCCAGAGTTAGACTGAACACATCCTGCATTCAATTGCATAGATTTCCCCGCCATCCCTCCCTCCCGCCTCTTCCTCTTCCTTCCTTCCCCCTGGCTCTGTACCCTCCCTTTCTTCCCTCCTCATTCCCGGTCTTCTGCAACATCGACGTGGGGATATGCACGTATATTCATATTCCCCAAATTGTGCTTGCACTGATAACTTCATACTTTGCTGTGTAGAAAATGCCCGGAACTCTGGATCCCTTCCCGAGAATATTTGTCGTCAGTCGCGTAGCTTTAACACGGCCTCCAGAGGCCGAACATGATTAGAAACTTCGGTATGTTTGTTCGAAACGCTGGAGGGTCTAGGGCCTCCTTTCTCATCCAACAGCGTGGTGCGCGAGGCAGCGCATGGTGACGTTGTCCTGTAGCATTCCTCTATCGTCTAAGGCGTGCGCACGGGCTTCGTCCAGTCATCATTGAAACACAGACCAAACTAAGCGTTCCTACGGATCCTCCGAACACGCTTCTAGGAGCAATGATTCTTTCAAGGAGACTGGACGTACAACACACGTGCTACCTAAAGACTCGTTCTTTTTCGTAAGCGAAGATTTGTGCCCGACACCTTCAACCGGTGTTCCTGGAGACAACGGCGAGAGCGGATGGCAAAAGCAATCAAAAGAACGGGTTCATCATGAGGGACAGAGGTAAGAATAGGAATACGTGTGATAAGCCAACGCTATTCACAAAAATGTGCACCCGAACCCAAATCAATAACGCAAACTAGTTGCACCATCGTTGCCGCGGCACGAACACCACTGACACAAAGAAGAAGAAGAAGACAACCATGGATGGAATTAGCCTTCGGTGCCAGAGCTTCTGGGATTTCGCTATCCAGAACTCTCGTATCCAGTGAACTCCAGAACAAAAACAAGTGGTTCGATCGAAGTGTGGAGACTGATCCACTCAAGACAGCGTGCTTCCCCAGCGCTATTTCTATCGAGTGCATCGCGCATTCGAACTCATTGACTGTACATTCCAGAGGGTGACACGGCCAGAACATGGATGCGAGCATCCGTACGAAGACGCCAGCACAGGAAGAGAACAACGGCCGACAACTTTACCAACGCATGCTTATTTCATCGAAAGCCTCCACTAGAAAACAACGGCACATCCATCGTATCGAACGTGCGTGTGAATGATAACGAAAACACGCGAATACAGTACGACACCTGCCACTCATCACTCGCATCGATAACCCATCGCCAAGAAATCGCTCGAACTTCACAAACGGCGAGAACATTGTTGAAGCACGTGGGTGCAACGGGTACTGTACCACAAAACAAGAACACGATGCTGACATGTCTGGTTCAGGCAATGTGGTCCACATACTTATTGGGTTTAGCCAGGCGTCAAAGCAAGAACTGATGCAGACATGCGCAACTACTATCCTAACGCGTAAACTTGCCGACTTGTTCCTGCGACCGCGAAGAACCGCAACAGGACATAGATAACGCACAAAGAACAAACGATACGTGCTCGTGACACAACACAATTTTTCACTGGACTACGCATAGAATCTGTCTAGTGGCAACAACTGGCGGTGAGGAGGGAACGGGTGATAGAAGGCTGACAATCGCGGCACCAAACTCTGGTGCATTGCTAAGTTTCTCAATGTTCGGCATGCCATGCACTGCAACCCGCGTGGCCAAATTTGTGGGAACACATCGCATACATATAGAACAGTCAAAATTTGCGTCACGAGGGCACGGCTGTTCACGCTTGACAAGGACTGGTAGACACCTCGTGCTGGTGGTGATGGTGCCACCGAAGGCACAATGTTTAACGGCAAAGGAGTCAATGACTGCATTTGATGTAATGGGTGGGTGCGTCTGCAATGAGCCCTTCGCCGTGTAGTTGTTGCCTTCAACGAACTCATCGCCGCCTCATGAAGCTTTACCTTCAGAGGGAACGTACTTGCCGTTAATGAACTCAATTGCAACGCTGGCGCCATCCATTGACCGTGAGGCAAGGCGAGCACCAATAAGGAAAGCAAGGTGTGCAATCGTGGAGCTCCTGTCGAATTCCACGGCCTTTGACGCAATTTTGGAGCCATTGGGGTCTCTGGTCATTGTGAGGGGTGCTCTGGGGGCCGCCTGGGCGCTGGGCCTCATGCAGCAATCTGGGGTGAGGGTGACCCTTGGCAACGCCTGACGCTGAGGTTCGGCAACGGCCAATGGGAGCTAACAACCAATTTTGGGCTACCTGGTCCCTGTCTTGGGCTAACTACTGCTGGCAACTGGCACTTGCGCCACCCAGGACTAAGCAATGCTGCTAAACATGCGCCAATGGGGGTTCGTGTTCGGTCGGCAACGGGCGCGGGCACCACCCGTGGGCTCGCGGGATCAAGGACGGGCTCCCGAGGGCTAGCGGCGGCTGCCAGCAAAATCACAACCAGGGGCCACTGGGGCGAGCTGGGGAGAGATTTGTGGGCCAAGGGCGGCAAGTGGTGTTGACGTCCGACAAGGACACACACACACACTTTGATAACGGACTGAATCGGAATCCCGCCAGACGGGCCATGTCAAACCCTCCATCGGGTGGGCCCCCTTTACCCGCACCGTAGACCTTCCGCACCCCTCGAAGACAACCCTCAAACACACCCCACACATGTATCACACTTTTTGGCAAACGTTGCCCAATACGGGACTAGAGGCGGCAACGCGCGCTGGCGCCAACCACGGCCACTGGGTTCGGGCAACGGCTGGCAATGGCTCACAATGGCGGCAACCAGCCAGGGCTAGCAGAGGTAGTGGGTACTACAATGGCGGCAGCAACTGTCGGCACCTTATGGCCACTGGCTTCCGAGACGCAACCTGCGTCGATGCCACGAAAATGATAACACTGGTCAATAATGGCGGCACTATACTGGGACCATCCGAAAATACTTACCGCTAAGCCACGGCTTGTACAACCGTGTGGCGGTAACCGGGACTTGCGCCACACACGGGTTCTTGGGAAACAGGCGCGGGACAACGGGGGCTTGTGGTTGGGGTCACCCGAGGCTGGGTACGGGGTGGCAAGGCGGACGCTGGTAGGGGCGGGCAACCGACGTTGGCGCACCCAGCGCAGAGAGGGCTAAGCTACAAGCGCTAGTAGGCTGGCACCACCCAAGGTAGGCTGGCACCACCCAGGGCTCATGGGGCCAGGCAGCGACTCGCGAGCGCGAACGACGGCGGCAACTACAGATGACGCCACCACGGGCCAGAAAAGAACATTGACAACGCAGGAGGTGGTCGGGTTACTTTGGCTGAGCAGCGGCCAGCGAGGGCTTCTGGTCGTAATCAACGTTGGCGCCGCGCAAAAACAATAGATGCGGGCTCGACGGTGACCAGAGATATCACCTGTCATACGGACATCATTATGAACGTTGGATGAACACACTTACTGCAAATCATGGCTGGGCAAGTCCACACAAACGCACATTCGTGAATACGGCCATAAACATGTAACTGCGAACGCAGCGTGACGCACACACCATGAGGCCGAACTGAATTACACATGCGTGTATAACATCATACCCATCCATTCATACATGCATCCGTACAAACATACTTACATACATGCGCACTTACCTGCATCCATACGTACGGCCATACATACATACTCCAAACATAACATACCCCACACATACGCATACCATATATACATAATACATCCACACATCCATACGGACATACATACATACGTGAATGCACACGTGCAAATCTCTAAACATGCATATTCGCATATTTACAGACATATCTACATACTAGAACCACGCGCGCGCTTCGCGCGCTTAGGTTCTAGCGCAGACGCTGGCGACTGCAATGTCGAATGGTCTCGTCATCGATTCTTTCGTCCCCCTGTCCTTGGCCTCCTCCTCCTCCTCCTCCTCCTCCTCCTCCTCCTTCTCTCTGTGGCAGCGGCAATGCACTCGTTCCCCCCTCCCCCCTCCCCCACTCGCCGGAACGCGCTGGAATGATCACGCGCTGCGGTTTCCCATGCCAACCCATGCCAACGTCCTCGGACGTGGGCGCCCTGCCACGAGCGCGTTCCGGGAAGATGCTCCCGGAACGCGTTGAAAAGATTATGGCCACATCTCGGGGACGCTCCCGGCACCGCTCCCCCAGCTTTTCCGGGGAGCGTCCACAGCGCGCCAGGAGGGCCCAAGACGCCCCCCAGGAGACCCCAGAATGCGAAAGGATGGCCCAAGACGCTCCCGAGCAGCCCAGGTCAGCTTTTCGACGGCTCTCGAGGCTCCCATGTGGCCTCCAAGAGACCCCAAGAAGTCTGATAGGTATCACGGTACGGCCCGAAGAGGCCAAAGTCGTATATGTTCAATGGTCTTTTCAATGTTTTGACTTCCCGCGTTTTCGAGCTTCCAACGGTCCAAGAGCGCCGAAGAACCTCCCAAGACCGGCCCAAGACCACCCAAGAGACCCTCAGGACGGCCCCAAGACGAGCCAAGAAGGCTCCAAGACTGCCGAAGAGGCGCCCAGCACAGCGCCAGACCACCCCAGAACAGGCCCAAGATGGGCCCAAGAGCGGGAGCAGGAGGCTTTCAGAGACCTCCGAGAGGCCTCCGGGACCCTCCAGAGGCCCCCAACTCCCCCCCATCCTTGAGAGGCCCCCAAAGAGACCCCGACGAGGCTCCAAGAACAGCCCAAGAGAGCTGCGAGAGCCGTCCCGAGAGAGCCCAAAGAGGGTAAAATCGTTGATGTTCCATTGTTTTTCCTATGCTTTTCGCCTTCTCATGTTTCCCCGCTTCCAGCCCTCAAAGATCGAAGATTTGGGAAAAAAGAGAGGGAATTCCAAGAATTCCTTTTTTTCATCAAAAGGGAACTCCTACTCGGGGGTCCTACATATCCCCTGACATCTGGCCAGTACCGCGCCTCCCGGCTTCTTAACGTTTTCGCGGAGTCTCCGAAGGCCCCAAGGAATCAGGGAATTGTGAATTTGGGTTAGATTCTCATCCATTCAGGACTCAGGACAGTATGCCCAGGCCCGGGCATACTGTCCAGGCCATCCTGAGCGCGCGCTCAGGTTCTAGCCCAGGCCGGGGGGGCGCTGGACGATCTTGGACATCGCTATCAAGCACAGGCGCGCGACGGCATCTGAGGAGCTTCTGGGGTGTTCCGCATGCTTCGTCAACTGGCTGTTGGAGGCACCTCTTGGGTGCTTCTTGGGGGGGCGTCTGAGGGTCCCTTGGGGGCATCGGTTATGCAATCTGAAGCCGTCATTGGCCGTCTTGGCTGCGTGGAGGCCCAACTTCAGGCCACCTGCGGCCAGATTGAAGCAATCCGGAAGCCTCCCGGGGGCCTCCTGGAAGCAGTTTTGACGCATCGAGGGCCCTCTTGGGCTATTTTAAAGCCTCTTGGACGTCTCCTAGGGGCCTTGTAGGCCCTCGGGAAGCTTTCGGGGTCCTCGTCGGAACACTTGGGGGCCTCTTGCGGCTCCTGTGGGCCTTTTGGGGGGAACGCTCTGCTGTTGGATCGCGTTCCCCTTCTTCGGCCTCTCTTGGGGCTCTTGGGCCCCTCTCGGGCCGTCTTGGGCGCCTCAAGCACCGTCTTGGGGCCCTCGCGGGCCGTCTTGGGGCCCCTTTCCATTATATGGGAACGGTTTTGGAAGCCTCTTGGGCCGTCTTGGAGCATCGGGATGCCAACAGGCCGAAAACATTTAAACCCGTCAAAGCCCAATCGTAAAACAATGAGTTGTACCTCTTGGGGTCACCTTGGGAGATCTCTTGGAACCTCGTCGGCCCTCTTGGGAGCTTCTTGGGGGCCTCTTGGATCCGATTGGGCGCCTCTTGGGACTTCCCGAGAACCTCTCGGGGTAGGAAGCTCGGATTCTCGGTTCGTATTTCCCTTCTTGGGCCTCTCTTGGGGCCGTCTTGGGGCCCTCTCGGGCCGTCTTGGGCGCCTCAGGCACCGCCTTGGGGCCCTCGTGGGCCGCCCAGGGCCCTCTTGGAAGCCTCTTCGGCTATCTTGGAGCTGTCTTGGAGGCCTCTTCCTCCTCCTCGTCCCCCTCCTCCTCCTCCTCCTCCTCCTCCTCCTCCTCCTCCTGCCACTCCAGCTCTCTCTACTCCTGATCTTCCTCCTCCTCCTGCAGCGTGTTCTGGAAGGCTCCCGCCGGAACATGCTGTGCACAAGTGCTGTCACTGCTCCCGCCACCGTGCCCTGGGTGGTGGGTCAGAGGCCTCATGGGTGTTGGTTTGGATCTCGTGGTTGGCCTGTCGGGGACGTCGTGAAGGCAGTTTCGCAGCTTCTCGGTAGCCGTTTTTGGGACCGTTGTGGGGCCTCCTCGGGGCTGTTTTGTGGCCTCTTTAGGCCTCGTTTGGGCCTCCTGGGTGCCTCTTGGGGCACTCTTCAAGCGGGAGGGTCGAATTTTGGAGTCGTGGTCCCCCTCTTGGGCGCATCTTGGGGCCGTCTTGGGGCTTTGTTGGGCTGTCTTGGGCGACTCTGGGGCCGTCTTGGGGCGCTCTTTGGGGCCTATTGAGCCGTCTGGAACGTCGGACAGCCGAAAAGGCTGGAAGGCCAAAACTCCAGAAGCCTCCCGGGGGCCTCCTGGAAGCAGTTTTGACGCATCGAGGGCACTCTTGGGCTATTTTAAAGCCTCTTGGACGTCTCTTAGGGTGGCCTTTTGGGCCCTCGGGAAGCTTTCGGGGTCCTCGTCGGACCACCTGGGGGCCTCTTGCGGCCTCCTGTGGGCCTTTTGGGGGGAACGCTCTGCTGTTGGGTCGCGTTCCCCTTCTTGGGCCTCTCTTGGGGCTCTTGGGCCCCTCTCGGGCCGTCTTGGGCGCCTCAAGCACCGCCTTGGGGCCCTCGTGGGCCGTCTTGGGGCCCTCTTGGAGGCCTCTTCCTCTATATTGGAGCGGTATTGGAAGCCTCTTGGGCCGTCTTGGAGCATCGGGATGCCAACAGGCCGACAAACATTAAAACCCGTCAAAGCCCAATCGTAAAACAATGAGTTGCACCTCTTGGGGCCACCTTGGGAGATCTCTTGGAACCTCGTCGGCCCTCTTGGGAGCTTCTTGGGGGCCTCTTGGATCCGATTGGGCGCCTCTGGGGACTTCCCGAGAACATCTCGGGGTAGGAAGCTCGGATTCTCGGTTCGTATTTCCCTTCTTGGGCCTCTCTTGGGGCCGTCTTGGGGCCCTCTCGGGCCGTCTTGGGCGCCTCAGGCACCGCCTTGGGGCCCTCGTGGGCCGCCCAGGGCCCTCTTGGAAGCCTCTTCGGCTATCTTGGAGCTGTCTTGGAGGCCTCTTCCTCCTCCTCGTCCCCCTCCTCCTCCTCCTCCTCCTCCTCCTCCTCCTCCTCCTCCTCCTGCCACTCCAGCTCTCTCTCCTCCTGATCTTCCTCCTCCTCCTGCAGCGTGTTCCGGAAGGCTCCCGCCAGAACATGCTGTGCACAAGTGCTGTCACTGCTCCCGCCACCGTGCCCTGGGTGGTGGGTCAGAGGCCTCATGGGTGTTGGTTTGGATCTCGTGGTTGGCCTGTCGGGGACGTCGTGAAGGCAGTTTCGCAGCTTCTCGGTAGCCGTTTTGGGACCGTTGTGGGGCCTCCTCGGGGCTGTTTTGTGGCCTCTTTAGGCCTCGTTTGGGCCTCCTGGGTGCCTCTTGGGGGCCTCCTGGGGCCTCTTGGGGGCTCCTTGGGGCCTCCTGGGGCACTCTTCAAGCGGGAGGGTCGAGTTTTGGAGGCCCTCCTGGACTATTTTGGACCTCCCTGGCCGCCCCGTCCTCCCACGGGGGGTCGGAGGCGGCGGCCTCCGAGGCCCAGGACGCGGAAACCCTTTTAAAAGCACAGGGAAAATTAGGCCCGGTCCCCCCATGGAGGGTCGGGGCAGCTGTTTTCGGGCCCCGGGCCTGCTCCCCCGGGATCATATATATATATATATATATATATATATATATACACATACACACATATAATACACTTGTACATGTAATATAAACGTGTGTACCAGACTCACGCGCTCGCTTCGCGCGCGTGTAGGTTCTAGTCAGAGCTGATCCAGGGCTGCCAGCCACCATGGTTAGTCTCAGTAGCTGTAATTCTGGAGAGCCCCGTCGTCACCGCGAAGTCGACATGTCCTGCTTCCGTCGCCATCATTGGTCTGAACCACGCGCTCTTCGCGCCTGCTTAGGTTTGAGCACAAACGCTCCCAATTGCAAACTCGATTTTGGACGACCGCGACGACGGCAACCTCTGGAACATTCGGGGGCGTCGTGACGGCGGATAACCTACGGGAGGCCCCTTCCAGATATTCCTGGAAGGTGTTCCCGAAGAGCCTGCGGGCAACATCTTCGGGGGTCTCGTCGGTCCTCTTGGAACCTCTTGGGGGCCTCTTGGGATCTTCTTCGGAGCCTCCATGATCCCTCCTGGGGCTCTTCGGGTCTCCTCTGGAGCGAGCCAGAGGCCTATCTGGAGCTTGTCTGGAGCATCTTGGGGGGACGAGCAGAAGCAGGAGCAGGAGCAGGAGGATGATAATGATGATGATGAGGAGGAGGGATAGGAAGGGGGGTGGATGAGCAGGAGGTGGAGCAGAATGAGGATGGGGAAAGATGGGTTTGATGGTGTCCTCGGAAAACCTTCGGGGCACATCTTCGGGAGTCTATTCGGGCCTCGTTTACGGAGGCAACATCTGCTCCCGGAAGATGTTTCCGGAGAGCCTTCCGCGAACATCTGTGGGTTGTTGTCGGGCCTCTTAGAACCATTCTGAGAGTTATGAGAGTTATGGGACTTACGGGACTTACCAGGGTGATGGGAACTTTGGGGATTATGATAATGAAGGGAATGATGTGGGTTGCAAAAATAATGGAACTTATTGAGAATGATGGTAAATATGGGAGTTATGGTCCGTATGGGAGGTAGGGGACGTACGCGGACGGTGGGAATGAGGACACTTGTGGACATAATCGGAACTATGGGAAGTATGACAAGTATTGGAAGTATGGGAATTCTGGGAATGTTTGGAATTGTGGGAATTCTTGGAAATTCTGGGGTTCTGGGAATTATGGGACGTATGGGAAGTGTGAGAATCATGGGAAGGAACTATGGAAATTAAACGAAGTTTGGGGATTGTGGAACTGATGGGGATTATAAGCAGTATGTGAGGTCATGCGTTAAACAAACCCGTTGCCAGATCCTTCCTGGAGTTACTCCGACGCAATGTTTCATCCCCGATTGCGGGACAGTTCCAGAACTGGCCGGGCTGAAACAGGCTGAATCGAACGGCCGCGAACCAGCGTTCCCCCCCAAAGATCAGAGAACTATTGATTCGATGTGTGTCGGGGATTCGGTTTTCTGCTATGTATGGGGCCAGGGGGCAAGGCTGACAGCAACGACGACGACGACGAGGGGGCGGAGGGCCAGCACCCCCATCCGTCCTATCGGTGCAAGTCAAGAGCAAGGGCAAATGGGAGAAGCGCATCGGAGTCACATTGGAGCCATGTTGACTCAATCTTGGGGTCAACTAGGGCTAAAATGGGTCATCTTGGGGCAATCTCGAAGTCGTCTTGGACTCATGGGGTCGTGCCGGGGCCACCTCGTAATAACATTGGGGTCACGCGGTAATCTTAGTTCAATCGGAAGAGAATGGGTTCGTCTCGGTGTTCTCTTGGGGCCGCAGGGTCGCTCTGAGGTCATATTGGGGTCATTGCTCAGCAGGGGGGGATCTTGGAGCGACAGGGGTAATCTTGTGATCCTTTCACAGTCCTTTTGTGTCAATCTTGGGGTCATCTTTTCCTTGCTGCCTCTCTCGTTGTTATTGTTACTGCAGATGTTGCTGTTGCTGCTGGCGTTGATGCTACTGGTGCTGCCTGGGCTGCCCGTGGTGCTGTTGCTGGTGCTGCGTTAAATTTCGGGCCCTCTCGGAGCCAATCTTGGGGCCCTGCGGGAGCCCTCTGAGGGCCCTCAAGAGGCCTCCGAGAGGGCCAATAATTCAACACACATTTAATACAAGCCGCCTCCTTATTGGAGAGCATCTTGTGATCAATTAGTGCTAGAAGTCTGGCCCCTCTTGGAGCCCTCTTGGAGCCCTGCGGGGGCTCTCTGAGGGCCCTAGGAGGCCTCCAAGAGGGCAAACGATTCAATACACACATTGACAACAAGCCGCCTCCTTATTGGAGAGCGTCTTGTGTGAAATGTGTGTTACACGTCGGGTCCTCGTAGAAAGCCCCAAGAATGCCCAAGCGAGACCCAAGAAGGCTCCAAGAGAGGGCTTTGTGTAGCTTCCACGCGGGGGGATCACCATGTATCCGCTCTTTGTACACATGCTTCCTCTTGCAGGGCTCGGCTTGAGGCTCGGAGGCTGGAGCGATCTCGGAGGCTCCCAGGGCCGTATTTTGTCGTTCTTGGGCCGAGAAAATCAAACACTTGAGGAACATTCAGGTTTTTTGCCTCATCCGGACTCCTTGGGGGTCCTGTTGGGGCGTCTGGGGGACCTCTTGAGCCATGACGTCTTCGGGTCCTCTGGGTCTTCCTGAGGTCGTCTTGGGGGCATCTTTGGCCGTCTTGAAGGCCAAATGGGTTGCTCCTGAGCTGTAACGGCCGTCAGAATTATCCCCCGGAGGGCATGTTAGAAATTTTGCCCCGCCACGCCCCCACCCGGACCCACCCGCTGCGGCCAAAGCTCTGTACAGTTCGCCAGCGCTCTTTCCGTTCTGCTCATCTGGTGTCTGCTAAGATTTCTTTGGCGTTCTCTGCGTCGCACGTGTCGTCTGAGACTCCCCATCCCTGAATTTGCTCTCCAGCGCTCTTTTCAGCTCCAGATGGCTTCAGGACAGCCCCAAACCGCCCCAAGACGGCCAAGCTCGCCACAAGATGGCCGAAAAGGCACCCAAGATTGCCCCCAGACTACTCAGGATGGTCTCGGGACGGTGCAAGGGGGCCTCAAGGTGGCCCAAACGGCCAAGAGGGCCCCAAGAGGGCTCCCAAGAGAGGCAAACAACATTACTTTCCATGGACTTTGACTGATGTGAATATATTGGCCTCTTGAGATTTCTGAGAGACCAAGACTGTCCAAAAAGGCTCCCAAGAAACAAAGCTCCAAGGCAGCACAAAAGGGCACCAGGGTAGCTCAGGAGGTCTTCAAGACGTCCTGAGGTGATCCTGAGACGGCCCAAAATAACTCCAAAACGACCACAGAGGCTCCCAAAACGGAGAGACCCCCCGAGATCCCCAAGACGTCCCCGCGAGGACCCTTAGAAGTCCCAAAGAGACATCCCAAAGCTCCCAAATTCGTAGGCCCCTCTAATGACTTGAGCTTCCAATCTGCATTGACAAGAAAAGGAAAGGAGGCGGACGGGGTGGGCGGTAAGCAGGAGCGAGGAAGAACAACGAGGAGGACAAGGATGCAGACGAAGAAGAGGAGTTCAAGACCCGATCCAGTTCAGCACCCTGTCTGAATTTGGCGCAGTCTGCAAGTAAACCTCAAGCTGTTGCACAAACACAATGGCGGGGTTTGCCGCAGGCAGCCGGAAAGATGTAGGAATCAATGCGAGAGGAGAGACAGAGAGAGAGAGAGAGAGAGAGAGAACGAGACATAACCAGAGCGAGGGAGCGCACAGACTGAGATGCCGAACGCAATCAAGCAAACGCACGATGAATCCAAAAGAAGACAACACTCGACGATCGCATCTGGCCACGAAACGGTTGACACTGCTACTGGAGACAGAAAGGCGCCACATAAACCAGAACGACATACCGTAGGCGAGCGCACGCAATGGACCGAAGCCCAGACGGCGCGTACATCTGCGACAGGCAAAGCTGCGTCGACTCAAACAATTGAAGAAGAGATAAAGGGATGAATGCTAGAAACGACCTGGAGAACTCGAGAGAACCATGGAAGGGAATTCATCCAGCAAATACCACGACTGCACAAGAAGCATCATTTCTGCAGTTGATACAATGGGTCATTTGAACACTATTGAAAGTGGTCGTCCTCTGGTCCATACTCCTGGCCACCCCTGAGAGATGCGGCTGTCCTGCTGGTGCTTACACGGCAACGTCGGGACTTAGCAAAACTGCAACCTCAAGGCGAGAGCATACGGTATTGTTAGACTCGTTGGTAGATGAGCAAGCAAACAAACACAACTAATCAGATTTAATCACATGCCGACTCCGCAATCTACATGACACTTACTCGCGTGAAATGCATCCAACAACCAGCAAACACCTCCGGATCGCCTCCTGAATTCTCGGAGGACATATGAAGTTATGCAGCGCAGGTGCGACTCAAACAAGCAACCAGGCTCCGAGGAACGATGGCGAGGTACACAGGTAGGACGTCTCAAGCGAGCCCCATTCTGAAAAGGATATGCGCTCCATTCTTGCAGTTGTTACATATGGTGTTGAAGTTTCTGGTCTTTGAGTGTATGGAAGTCTTGAATGAGATGCCCAATTTGAAAAGAACAGGCAATCAGTCCTTGTAAAAACTGCGATATTTTAGGACGAACGTGCGCAACATGGGCATGCTCGTAACATGTGCACAGCACTACTGAAATTACGATACACATGATCGTTGACATTCACATCGCTGGCTTGCACATGCGCGGATATGCGCTACTGGTCATGGGTCACGCTATGGGTCTGGATTCTGACGTGGTCCAAGCCGTGACGACGAGGTCCTTCTAGGAGGACGGATACACAACGGCATTCCATGAGCACAATCAAAGAGCTACACATTTGTGATGAATCCTTGGAGTGGACATCCTAAATACATATATCCTTCGAGGGGAGGTTAACCACACTGAAAAAACAATCGGTGGCCGAGTCCTCCCTCCTCCGGCTCGCCTGCCCCTCTTGCCCTGACCCCCTCCAGGATGGGCAGGAGAGGGGCCGAGGAGGGAGCGAGGGAGGGATGGGGGGGGCACCGAGGACGGGGAGGAGAGGAGGAGGAGGAGGAGGAGGAGGAGGGAGGAGGAGGAGGATGAGGTAGGAGAGGAGGAGGAGGAGAGGAGGGAGGAGGATGAGGAGGAGGAGAGAGGAGGAGGAAGAGAGGAGGAGGAGGAGGAGGAGGAGGAGGAGGAGGAGGAGGAGGAGGAGAGGAGGAGGAGGCCACAACAACGCACACACGCACGCACGCACGCGCACCACCACCCACTACGCACACGCGCGCGGAGCCACAGGTCC
Organism: Prorocentrum cordatum; assembly: GCA_963575745.1. Lineage (NCBI taxonomy): Eukaryota > Dinophyceae > Prorocentrales > Prorocentraceae > Prorocentrum > Prorocentrum cordatum. The sequence goes on from CAUYUJ010022037.1 coordinate 35,388, forward strand.
GCTACGACACGCGTCCGCGGATAGAGAAAATAAGCGCAAGGGATGGGAGGGAGGGGTAGGATGTCAGACCTCCCCCGCCTCCCCTCCTCCCCCTCCCCCTCCCCCTCCTCCTCCCCCTCCTCCTGCGCCTCCTCTGCCTCCTCCTCCTCTCCTCCTCCTCCTCCTCCTATTCCTCCTCCTCCTCCTCCTCCTCCTCCTCCTCCTCCTCCCCTCCTCACCCTCCTCCCTCCCCTCCCCCCATCCCCCCCTCCCCCTCCTCCTACCCCTCCTCCTGCTCCTCCTCCTCCTCCTCCTCCTCCTCCTCCTCCTCCTCCGCCTCCTCCTCCTCCTCCTCCTGCTTTGTTGTTGTGGTGGTGGTGTATGTGTGTGTGTGTGTGTGCGTGTGTGCGCGTGTGCTGTGGTGTGACGTGGTGTGGCGTCTTGGTGGTTTGGTGGTGGGCCAGGTGCGTACGTGCGTTATGGCGGTGGTGGTGGTGGCGGTGGTTGTGTGTGTGTGTGTGTGTCTGTGTGTGTGTCTGTGTGTGTGCGTGTGTGTGGGTGTGTGTGTGTGGGTGCGTGTGTGTGTGTATGTGTGTGCGCGTGCGTGCGTGCGTGCGTACGTGTGTGTCTGTGTGTGCGTGCGTGTGATGTGGTGTGACGCGGTGTAGCGTGGTGGTGGTGGGTGGGGTAGTGCGGTGGTGGTGGCGGTGCGCGGTGGTGGTGCGCGTGCGTGCGTGCGTGCGTTGGTGGGTGGAAGTGGCGGTGGGTGTGCGTGCGGCGGGCGGGGCGTGGTGCGGCGCGGTGGTGGCGGGCGGATGGGCGCGCGAGAAAGAGGCCCGCGCTGGGGCGAGAACGCCATCCTGAACGACGGAGGCAAAATACCGATCCGAAAATGAGGCCCACGCTGCAGCGGGAGCACGATTCGGAACGATTCGGGAGCAGAAATGAGGCCGGCGCCTCAGCGAGACCCGTGCCGACTGCTTCCCGGACGCTCCCTCGGTCGCTGGGGCACCGCTCCTCGGGGCTTGGACTATCCTCGGCGGCGCGCCGCCGACGGATCGGCCACAGGGCCCTGGAGACACCTGCGCCTGCCTCGTCGTGTAGGTCGACGACCGGAGGGTTTCAGACAGGTGTTTTTGGAGAGGGGGCTTTCCAGGAGGGGCCCCCCAGGGGCTTCGCACCCCCTGCTTTGACGAGGTTCCGAGGCCCATGGGGGGCTCTCTGGAAAACCCCCCTCCCCCAAAGCGCTCTTTGGACCCCCCCCGTGCAGGAACGACGACACCCCGGATGCCACCGCCCTCCAGCACGTGCTCCCGAGCACGTGCGCCCGAGCACGTGCTCCCCAGCACGCGCCAGAGGGCGGCGGCATCCGGGGTGTCCGCCGCTCCCGAGCACGTGCTGGGAGATCTCAAGCGCCCGACGTTGGAGGCGGGGCCTCCCTCCCTCGGGGAGATCCTTCCACAGAGCCGGGCGTCTGAGACAGCGCGCTCAGCCCTCCTCCAGGAGGGGCCTCCTCCTGCTCCTCCTCCTCCTCCTCCTCCACGAGGGACTGTCGGAGGGGATGAGCAGGAGCAGGAGGAGGGGGAGCAGGAAAAATGACATCGTGATCGAGTGTGCGCCAAGAAACCGAAACACACACTGGGACAATATCACCTCCCCAGCCTTCTGGGCGTCACGCGGGAAGCTAGAACCTGATGAAGAACACGCTGGTACGGATAAACACTCGGGCCAACGGCTCTCAAGCTGAATAATAAGCGGACCCAGAATTGTGAAGAGATGGGGACACCTTCCTTTAAATGAGCCCACGCCGCACAATGCTGCCTTGCCTCTTTTGGTTTGCCTCGGATGAGAAAGCACGACCCTTCCTGGGGCCACCTGAGAATGAGAAAGGGTAACCAACGTGAAACACATCTTTTGTCGGACCGAGAGGTGACAAAAAACGGCGAGGGATGAACTCCTCGCTCTTTCCACCCGTCTCGCATCCTTGCAGTCCACATCGGGCCGCGTGATTTTTCCCTGCCGCGCGCATTGCTCCTTTTGGGGGGCGTGCTCCCAGACTCGACGTGCGATCACCACGCCCTCCCTGGTCGGCGCAGTCGGCGCCACCCTGATGGGCATGCTCAGTATAGACTTAAGTCGGCCATGCCCCCCTACAGGGGGACTCTGGACGACAAATACAAATTGCTCAAACTATTGCAACCATGACCGAACCATACTCCACAAAATCGTCCCCAGACTATTTTCTGAACACTTTGTAGATCTCCCCTGTAGATGGACACGCCCGACTTAACAACAGACCCAAACTCGGGCCGACGCGAGGAAATGGCGCCTGCATGCCGCTTTTCTGGCGTCCCACATGGGGGCGGCGCATGCCTGCCACTCGCCCGCGCGCTGCCGAAATGCACATTTCTCGGCACCCTTCTCGGTGGCTTTGAGGTAACAGGATACGAATTCACTCACTGGTTTGAAGGGGCCCAGGGACACGCAAACAGATACACACAAACCCCCGGATCCCCAATATTTTCAAATATTTCCTGGGTCTCGTCTTCCCCACACTTCTCGGTACCCTTCTCGGTAACTTTGAGGTAGCAGACATGAATTCGGTCACTAGTTCGAAAGGGCACAATGACACACACACACAAACACACACACGCACACACATGCACACACACGCACACACACACGCACACACGCACGCACACACGCACACACACACACACACGGACACACACACACACAACACACACACACACAACACACACACAACACACACAACACACACAACACACACAACACACACACACACACACGCACACACGCACACACGGACACGCGCACACGCGCACACGCGCACACGCGCACACGCGCACACGCGCACACGCGCACACGCGCACACGCGCACACGCGCACACGCGCACACGCGCACACGCGCACACGCGCACACGCACACACGCACACACGCACACACGCACACACGCTCACACGCACACACGCACACACGCACAC
>CAUYUJ010022037.1:38472-120972 GCA_963575745.1 Prorocentrum cordatum
ACGCACGCACGCACGCACGCACGCACGCACGCACGCACGCACGCACGCACGCACACACACACACACACGAAACCCCGTATCTCCCATATTTTCTGATATTTTCTGGGTTCTCGTCTTCCCCCCACTTCCTATACTTTTCCATATTTTCCTGGGAACCGACGATTCATTGTGTTCGTGTGTTTCTGTCCCTCCTGATAATTTGTTTCAAACTGATCTTCGGACCCCTCCAACGGCCCCTCCTGGCGCAACCTCTCCAACTTCGCCCAACCGTGGCACCGAGGGCCTCCAGGAACCGCCCAAACGGGCACCACACCATACAAACAACCCCCGGCCCCCCCAAATCTGAGGAACGATGGGCAAGACGGCACCTAAACGGTGTTTTTTTCGCTCTCGTTTCGTTACCTTTGTCCCCCGTTTTGTCATCAGTCCGCCTTTGCTGCAACACGGGATCGAAACGACAACGGCCCACGACATCGCCCAACACACCGTTTAGGTCCACCGAGAAGGTTCCAATCTGAAGAACGTGCGGCCGCGCCCAATGCCGTGCGCGCCAGAGCGACCGCACTGCGCCAATTCCCGGCAGCCTGTGCTTCCTTGCCGAACTGGAGGAGAAAGAGTGCGGAACAAGCGGACGACGACGAGCACGCAAATGCGAGGCCAGGACCAGCGGGACGAGGCAAACAGGCTGGCAGGCGGGAAGCGACGCGCCTCGCGCTCCAGCCTGGCAAACTCCTCCGTGCCCCCGACCAGGGGCCCACCGCCCGGCTGGCCTCCAGGGCGAAGGCATGCGCGCTCTGCGGGGTAGGAGGGGGGGGCGGCAGACTGCCAGGGTCGGGAGGCAGAAATTTCATCTATCTTGACTCAGAATTTACAACACGGTCGAATAACCATCCTGCCGTCTCTTCCCCAAAGCTCTAGACTAGAATCTTCGTTCCGGGTTGTGTTTCCGAATTCGAGCTACCGTTTGAGTTTCAAAATGTTTCTAAAACCTAGTCAAATTCTTATCTCTCCGGTCTCATTACACATCGTACAAACAGCGGTGCACCATGCAATACCCTCTGCACGCTCTCGCACGCAGTACGTACACATGCACGCGCGGACTGCCGGCCGTGGGACCGCCGGGTCAAGCCTCCAAGAGAAGGAGGTCGCTCTCGTCATAGGCGTCCTTCCCTTGCTGTATTAGTCGAGCTGTATTAGTCCTGTCTGGATGCGCCGTTTCAGTGTGCTGACCAGCATCATGATCCGGGGAAAACTCCAGCTTTCGCTAGATCATCGCATATCATGTAGTGAGTGGTGCAATGAATCAACTAGCAAATGCGATTCGTCAACATTTTTTGTCCCTGAATGATAACATCTACAGTCGCAAAGAGCCCCCCCCCTGACCCCACAACAAAATTGCAAACAGTCCGTGATATGATCGGTCATCAACTCCATCTGTCTGGTGTCGAAATACTCCAATACATGAGGCTGGTGTTTATGCGCGGTCGTGCTTGACCAATCTGTGAACCTATCCAGATGAGCTGCGCGCGCGTCTCCGCATGACATGTGCAATGTGGAATGCGTTTGGTTTTGCGACAAGCCTGGAAATTGGCACCAACACCAGCACAGGGAGTTGCCTCCACATGGGGAAGATGATCCAAGATTTCGGCGTTGGTGGTAATCTAATATCTCGGTCACCTTGGAAACCCGAATATTACCACCATCGCCGAGATCGGGATCGTCCTCCCTTGGTGGAGGCACACCGCCGATATTGGTGTTGGTGTCAACTTCTAGGCCTGCAAGACAAGCTCCGCCGCAGTGCTTCTCGCTCTGAGTGCCTGCTTTGGCTTTCTTGTCCTATCTCATCAGGTGCAGTCTGTCCTCCACGAGCACAGCTGCGCCACCCTCTCGAGGGTCTGCTGCGTCTGCCAGCGACTCAACTCTGAAGGAAGGCTCGGGTTCGCGAGAGAGGAAACCAGCGACGTGTCGATTTGATGGCTCTGCCAACTACTGTATTCATCTGACTATTTGGCTACAACAACAGTTTCTTTGGGAACTCGCAACAAGAAATATATGTGTGCACGCCCATCGGCGACGTAAATTGTCGCGCGCGCGTGCTCTGCGCTCGTGCGCGCGAAATCCCAAGACGCCCCCACTGCCGCAAAAGGTTTCCAAGAGGGCCTGAGGTCACAGACGGTAGCGTCCAGACGACCCTGGGATGACGCCACCCCAACACGACACCGCCATGGATTCTGGACCGTCCCAGGCTGACTCGAAGATGACCGAACACACGAGCCACGAGTGACACCGAGATGGCCCGATGGCAACAAGATGGATCCACGCGCGCCCAGGGTGTCCCCAGAATGAACACGACGGCTGCGCGATCCAAGCATGACCGAGATAGTATCTCAAGATGATCTCAAAACGACCCTGACATGCCAAGAACGCTGCAACTTCGGAACCCCATCTTACTTTGAAACGATCCCAACATGGCGGGATCCGTGGACGATCCGGGATGATTGTTTACCTTATTTTTAATGGGTGTGATTTTAGTCTGGCTGAACTAGAACTATAATATTACAAGGGAATAAACTAGGCGGGATCCCGCCCGGCCAACGGCAGAAGACTACACTGCTAGGCTTCTACGGGGGTAATGGGGGTTCGGGCAAAGCGTCATTTTCTTCCGCTGTCTTCCGCAAGCCTTCCGCCTCGTTTTACTTCCGCCGGCTTCCGCTAGCGAGCGACATGACGAACATTCAAGGAACTTTCATTGGGCCGATGTAGGGTGTTCCACCCTCGCATCGCTTACATACTGAAGATGAACTGTGTCACAACAAATACCTTCTCGGGTTTGACATAACCACAATCGTGAGCATATGCCGCTACGGATCTGGTGAACATCTCCTGGTGTGAGTGTGTCATTGGTTTTGGCCTGCCAGTCTTTGGTTATGTTTACTTTAGTCAGCCCGTCCACGAACTTATCTTGATGAGTGAGGAGGTGCAAACCATGGAGTAGTTCATAAGCCATGCCCATGCGAGTGAAGGGAGGTCAATGCCCTTTCACTTTTCTGGGGCGTTTCTGTCTTTTTCTGTACTCATCGCAACCACATTCTCGACGCTAGAATGCGGATGTCGTCTACGTGTCCGGTCCATGCCATCTTGATTTTGATCTCCCCGAGCCACGTGGAGAAGTCATCGTCGAACGCGCTTTACGCGCCCTTGAGATCCTTCTTGACGAACATCGTCAGAATCAACTGCCATGAGAAAGGCGCGTCTACAGCCCCGTATACGGTTTTAGCAACAGGAAATATAATAATTGGCTTTTGTTGTCGCTGATGTCAACCGTCGGTTAGAACAATGACGCCAGACATTCAATGGTGGTTTGATGCGTACCCTTTCCGTTGTCGGATCTCGAGGCCGAGCTGGTCCACGTACTTCTCCGAATCCATGTAGCTCAAGCCATCAACGAATGCTGTCGACATGTCTTAGGTCTATATCTCCGTGTCTGTCTCGATGATGTAGGGAGGTGCTACCATTCTCTGGAATCGTCTTGAGGCTGCCGAAGTGTGGCGCATCGCATCATGTTTCTGGGGTATCCCAAATGCCGCGTCCATGGAATCTTGACTTGATCTGATACGTTTTGTTCTGATCGTCGTGCATCTTCCTCCGTCCTCGAGCCCATGCTGCATCTACTACGTTGCCGCTGTCAAGATCGTAGCCGTGTTCGTCCCCAAAACATCAATCAACCCTGTGTAGTCGGCCTCAATGTTCGTAAATTTCTACTTCCGCCAAGACGTCGTCGCTCTGAGCGTAGATGGGCGCGCCCGTGGTCAGGTCGGAGTAAAGGCATCTGCACTTCCTGCAAGGACACAGGATGACCCGGTGAGCCGCCGTATGGTCCCAAACTCACTAATGCTGGTCCATCTTATGAAGTCTCGCGGAGATCTCGCCTGCCATGTTCGCCATCAACTTCTGATGCATCGATGTCGTCGTCCTCCGGGATCGGTGAGAATAAATAGTGGGACTGAAAACTGTGAAGGTCGATTGCTGGTTTAGGAAGGCGTGGTCGTCTTCCAGTGGCTTCGGACGCTTGGTGTCCGTGAACACCGGAGGTGATGTAGCTTGGCCCTTGGCTGCATTTGTGTGGTCACCTCTCTTGATGTTCGACGATTACGAAGCGCATTTCTCAATATCAAAACGCTTCTTGTTGTTTTCCCCCACTAATCAACTCGCACTTTTGCTCGTCTTGGTGGCCGGTAAAAGAGTGCCATCGTGGTCCAGGATATTCAGGTGATAATGGATCGTCGTGCCTACTTGCCTCTGCTAGATTGTCTATCTGCTCGTTCATATCCTGCATTTTTCATCGTTCTCGCTGGCGAGGGCTCCTCTTTTTGAGATTGAAGAGCTTCGCTGGTGAAAGATGACCAGGGGGATGCCGCGATGCGGCGATGGTAAGGCTGCCGTCGATGAAGATTTGATAATACCTTTACACGGAGTATTCGGAGGTGGAAGTGGCAATGGTGCTGGCGAGGTCGGCGCTGCTGGTTCGTCGCATGATGCGGATGTACAATTAGGTCGATCGTCGGTAAAATCGATGGTTATTGTTCTGGTCATGGTGTTGTCGGTTTAAGGACGCTTTTGCTTGGAATTGAATGTGGCCGTGGAAATAAGACTGGTTGTGATGGTGCTGCTTTGTGTGAAACCGGTCTTGGAGTTGAGAGCGTCGGGAATCTTAATGGTGCGCTGGTTGTGTGTGGTCTGTCCCTGATCGGTGGTTCAGATTCGGGTCGAAACGCTCTCCTCCGAATTCTCGGTTCTCGCGACTTGGGCTGGTGACCACCGTCGTGGTAATTAAGCTTGAGTCGGTGCTGCCACTGGTATGCCTGTCGGTGGCCCGGCTGGTGGTTGAGGCGGCCCCGCTGGTGTCGTCGTTTCGGCGGTATCCGAGGTCGCGCTGTTATCGTCGACGCTGATGCTCTGCGAGGTGTCGCTGTTGGCGTCGTCACAAGATACTCGTCGCTGTGTCCGCGGAACCTGCGAACTCCGCTATGTTGATAGTCGAGGTGGTGTCGCCGCGATCGGCTGTCGTCCATGCGGTGCCAGAGGAGCTGGCGGTGGTCCTCCACCTAGATCATGTCCTTCTTCAATCGAAGAGATGTCGACGAGAGTAGCCGCGTCCGAAATAACAAGTGGTGATGGTGGAGCTGCTGGGGCCGGGGGTCCAGGAGGTTCTGTAGGTCTCGGGCGTAGTTCGTCCAGAGGAGGGAGTCCTGGTGGAGGCCGTGCTGCAGGCGCTGCTGGAGGAAACGCCTGTAAAGGAGGCTCTGGCGGATCGTCAGGTGGGCGTACTTCGATGTCTGATGGGAATCGTGGTCCGCCGTGGCCGTCTTGGTCAAAATCGATGCCGGGCAAGTCGCCGAAGTCGGATATCCTGTTGTCCCTGACGTCCTCGTACGCCTCGAAGTGCTAGAACGAATGGCGACAACTTGTCGTCAAATCGAAATCGTCCGGCTTGGTGTTTGCTTCTTGACGTCGCAAACCTGCCTGTCGGGGTCGATGCCCCGTGTCGTGTTTATGACGGCGCGCAGCATCTTTGCGCATCTCCCGTAGCATAGTCCTATCGGTTGAGAAGCCCCACTCCTTGTCAACGAACTGCTTCGCCAGTGCCCAAATTAGAATTCATGAGCTCAGCAAAGTTACTGAAATCGTCCTTCTTTTGCCGCCCCGACGGACGATTTCACCGCGCAGGTGGGCCTCGAAAGGCATGCTGAATTAATTCGACGATGTCTAGCAAGTCCTGATGGTCTTCAATTAAAATGTTGTTCCCAAAGTCGTGGCCGTAATGTGCGATGGTTCCGCGGCGAAGGATGGCGCCGGCTGATGTAATCGTATATACAAAATAAGGGTGTATATATATGGGTAGCCGTTCCACATGGCGATGGCCCTGGAAGAATTGTGATGGAACGGGTCGCGAGGTCCACGCCGGCCTTCCTGCCCCTTTTAGTCGGGTGTCCTGTAGAAGTACCATCGTCGCCTACGTTGATCCTGGGCAGGCCCAGCAGTCGGTCTCGTTCTGTTCGCCATCGCGATTCTTTACTCCACTATGGTGCGAGCCCGTCTTGCTTAGACTTGATCCGCATTCTTACGCTGGTCTGAAGCGTTCCATCGTGGCGTCGACCATGTGCGCGGCGGGCGCGCCCCCCTGAACTGGCGCGAAGACTGTCGGGAGCGCGGACATGCGAGACCATGTGTCCGCGGATGCTGGTAGGTATGATTGAGCCGTCTTGTCTTCCATCCACGCAACTTGCATATCGGATGTGCCCGCTTATGAAAAATAGCCACGTCTTGTCCCACAGTAAAGACATTTCGCCTTGGATTCCGTTGGTTGAAGAAGCTGATTCCATCGGCATCCTTCAGCGCAACTATGGAATTTCCTTGTCCAAATCGATTTTTTCAGCAGATGGATCATTTCCGCCGGGATAGCGTGCCAGAAATTGGCATGGAATCCCAAGAACAGTGCTGGACGTCCCTGTTCCGATTGACATTCCTCCAACTGCTCCTCAAACGTCTTCAAGTCAAAGTTCGACTGACTTGTCATCACCTTGCCTGGCCGATCCTTCGATGTGCTAAGTTTGAAATCCGTGGAAGTGCTCCCGTGTGTTTCGGGACCTTTAACTTGCCTCGCGTGACCAGGCTACTGTCCGTCATCCTGGATCAGGTCGGAACTGCAGGATGCTTGTAGTGTCGTGTCGCGTGCGTATGTTTGCGGCGGTTCTTCTCGCGGTGGCGGTGGTGCGTGTTCTGGTGGTTCCAGGACTGGTGGGGATCCTGGAGATGTAGGTGCTTCAGCTCCTGGTCTGTCTCCAACGCGGTTCTAGTTCACATGCGAAACGGCATCCTTTGAAGCAAGTGAGGGGGTGCCTCCGTCTTGGGGCCGAGTTTGCAGCGCTCGCGCGTCCATGCCTGGTCCATGATGGGAGTTCCTCTGGTCGCGTGCCCCCCTTACTGCATCTCGTGGCAATTGCTGTCTAAGAAGATCAATATGTACTTTCGCTCTCGCAGTCCGGCAGACGCCCTTCTTGTCCAACAAGCCATGCGCGTGGTCTGATGCATTGGCGACGTTCAGCGAAGCGAGAACTCCAGAATAACGTCGTCCTTTCTTGATGCGTAACCCTTCTTGGCCCTCATCTCGATGTCGGCACAGATAGGTCATGTTGCCGCAAGTGGCCCTATTGATTTTGAAGATGCCAACTCCGACTCAGACCAGATGCCGCATCTGGTCGAGGTCGCGGCCAGATCGTCGTGGCGCGTCCGTCTACTGTCCAAGCCAGAAAAGGCAGACCTCTTTCTCGATTGACGCTATTGTTCTCGGATATTACCGTTTGGCTCGCCACGGGCCGCGGCGTGCGTTCTGGCGGGGGGAACTTGATCTCCGCTGCGATTTGCTCTCGGTAGCGCAAGCTGGGCCTCTGGTGCTCAAGACGTGGACGATCCCATCCGTATCGGGCGTCTGCCAGAGGAACCGCCGTCATGTCGGATCTGCATGCCAATGGTTTTAGCGCGCCGTTCCCCGATCTGCGTTCTTGCCGGTCGACCTCTCGCGCGTCGTTCTCCGGAAAATGTTCCGGGAACTTCTCGAAGTTATCCGGGCCTTTGCTGATGACAGAGACTTCGTGTAATCTATCTGGAACGCCGACGCGTGCTTTGCCGCGCTTCACTCGGCCGCGCTTGTCCAGGTCGGCCGGCATGTGGCCCCCGCCGTACTTGTGACTATTGAACCTGACCCGCGTCTTGTAGTAGCGCTGCTGCTAGGTCATGCACTTTTGTGGGTGCCCTCTATCGACGGGGAATGCCGTCTCCCTGGGGCCACTGAAGGTGGTCGAAGACGGTAGTGGTAGTGGGCATCCCGAGGTAGGCGTTGCAATCGTCGATGTTCGCAGGTGCCCGGAGTCGCCGTGTGTGACCAACATATTTGAAACCTACTTTTCGCCTCGCAGCTGTTCTCTCTTTTCGTGGCACGTGCCATTCCGTTGTCATCTGGTCAACGGAGTCTTTGATGTCGTGAGACTTCGTGCCCGTTTGAGTTTCCGCTGGTAGATGTTGCGTTTCTGAACGCTTTCCATTCTCGTTGGCGTGAAATGTCGTCGGTCGTCGTCCCTGGTCGGGAGCGGGCGCGCCGTTCATCTCTTTGCCGCGCGACGTGGAGGACTCCAGGTATTCCAATCCTTCGCGCAAATTGCTCCGCTGAGTCGGGATTGTCGCAACTGTCAGTCGGGGTCTGCAAGCGGTGTCGGCTATGGCGCGCTCAATGGTCGTCTCCGATTTGGGCGACTTTCGTTGTCGTCGCGCCGCGCCAGAATATTTGCCTCTCGTCGCATCGCGCTGGCGGACCCGCGGTGCCCATGCTGACGTCGTGTCCTGGTTCCGCGGAAACGCTCGAAATTGCTCTTCCTAGATGTGCTGACGTAGCCGTACTTGCCGTCGCTCCAGTCCTCGTAGTGATTGTTTTCGTCGTCGTCGCCCTCGTCTTCGCAGTGCTGCCTGCAGCGTTGTCGTCGCCCGCGTTTGCCGTTCCGCTCGCCGTTGCCTTTTCTTTGGCCGTGGTGCGACCTGCGAAGAACCCGTCCGTATATGTTGCCACCTTTTCCTGGTCTTGTTCTTGTTCTTGCCTTCGCCCGTGCCGGGTGGTGACCCCTTCTTGCCGTTGCCTTTTTTGGCCCCTTCTGCTGGTCGCCCTTGGCCAAGCAGTTCGGGGCGGGGCCTCTGCGGCGACCGCGCTTGATTGAGCGCCCTCGTCCGTCGCCTGAACCTCGTCCTTTACCTCTGCTGCCCATGTGGGTGCCGTCGTCGCGCTCGCGTTCGCGCTCGCGGTTGGTTGGCTGGTCCTGCGACTGGCTGTGCCATCCGGAGCTCCGTTCAGAACCTTGCCACTGCTGTTTGCCCCGCTGGATTCCGTAGCCGTCTCAGCCGCCGCCCCAATCGCCGCGGTCGCGCCGGGGTCCGCCGCTCCACAATCCACCAATGTCGTCTTGATAACTCTAGACTTGCCCTTTCTTGGCCATTCTGCTCAATCGTCCGGTGATGCCGCCGTCTCGACTGAGGTCCCCATGCGCTCTCAGCTTGATGCATTCGATCTTTTATTGAGGCCGCCCACGCCCAGAAGCCGATGCACGCGACCCCCTGATGGCGTTGATCTCTTGGCCTGGCACCAGCGTGGAACCCTTGATCATTGCAATCAGACCGCTACCGATTCGTCCGGTTTGTTCTAGGTGCGCCACCGTGCCGACATGTTCTGGAAGCACTTTAGCGCCGTGGAGCGCTGCGATCCTGGCGCCAAGCCTGGCGGCGCATCCCGCTTGGATTCTTCCAGGGAGTCCGTGTGCAAATCAAGGAATTACCGATGCTGAAGTTCCTTGATCTGATGAGATACTGTCGACTAGTGGTGCTCGTGTGATTCGGCAGCTTGAAATCTCAGGGTCCGCGCGCTCGCCCTCGAGGGAGAAATCGTGGTGATTGGCGATGTTCAGGGGCGTTCTGCACCTCGTCGCGCAGCGCAAGACCAGATTCCAGACGGCGCAGATGCCCGCGATCCGCTCGATGAGCTTAGTCTCGGGTGTCGCGCTGGCGCGCGCGGGGTGGCTGGGCGCCCCTCTGCCAGAGCGCGCGTCTTATTTATCTTGGGCCGCGATTCGCGTGGCGGTCGAATAAGTGTCCTGTCGCCCCTTATCCAGAAGGCTTTCAGGAACGAAGGCTCTAGACCATGTATCTGCTCTGGTGGCGGGGGGGTGGCTCGGTTGTGCTTCCTGAAGGCCCGAGGCCGAGCGGGGGGGCCGGGGGGGTGGGGAGGGGGAAAAAGAGGATGAACACACGGGGGGGCGCGGACAAAGGGCCGGGGGCGCCTGGGCGCGCGGGAAATCCAACTGTCGCGCCGTTCTCGGCAATCGCGCCGTCCATTTCGGCGCGCCGGTCGCGGCGATCGCTGCGTCATGAAAGGGTTCGCGTGCTGTCTCATTGGGAAATGCCTCCGTTGTTGGAACGCGCGTTTTACGTTTCGTGTCCCCGTCGGAATCTCCACCTGCGGCCGCTGGGGAACTCCGCATTGCGGCGCCGACCATTCCGGGCGCCCGTCGCGAAGACCGTGGCCTTATAGGAACCTTCGCCTACGGCCCCACTTGGGAATTCCGCATGGCGGCGCCGCCAACTTCGGTTCACCCCTCGCGAAGATCGCCCCCCGGTGTGGAATTCCGCCTGCGGCCTTGGTGAAACATATGCATGCGTGCGCACTTCCGCAAGATTGGGCACATCCGTCACACGAACCTCAATTGCGGCCCCAGTTGGGGGCGTCGCACGCATTTCCCCGCGCATTCACGACCGCAGACAGAGCCCCACCGCCAACGGCCCCAGTGGGGGGGTCCGCATGGCGGCGCCGCCTTTCATCTGGATCGTGGCCCCATAGGTAGCCCCGCCCGCCTACAGCCCCAGTTGGGGGTCCGCATCGCGGCGCCGCCCATGTCGGCGCATTTCTCGATCGTGGCCCCGTGTGGAGTTCCATCTGCAAGCCCAATGGCCAAGTCCGCACGACGGCGCTGCCCATTTTCGTCACACCTCTCACGGGGATGGCGCCCCCGCGCGGCTTAGTTCCACGTGCGACCAGAGCAGGGCAATTTGCATGCGCACCCCCTTGACTTTTGGCCCATCCCTTACACGGATCGCGCATGCATCATTGCATCACCAGCGTTGCATGAACCTTCTACGGGTTAAGCCCCTCGCTGGGCAAATGTGCTTAGGATTTTGTTGAACGGTATGGTGGGCCCAACATGTGCCGTCACATGCCAAAACCAACTTTGAAAAAAAACAATGTGTTACAACAACTTTGGGGACAATGCCAAAGGGCGAACTGCCCCTGCGACGACGAGGGCGACGTCCGACGTAGCCGGGCGCCCTCCGCAAAGGTCTCCACCATGGACGCCTTTGGCGACCTCTGCAATCATTGAGCACTATCTGTTTTCGGCTTGTTGGTCCTCCGCTGGGAAGTCAGAAGCGTCGGGGAGCCGGATTCCGTTGTCACTGTGGCTCGAGCCGTTGGGCTTCTGGCTCGAGCACGCCATCTTTCCGAACGAACCTGGGTGTCGCCTGCGTCGTCGGGGCCAGAATGGATGCGGACATGGCAATGACATGGCGGTCGTGCGCGTCCTCGTGTACCGGCGGGTGCTGACGAATCCCGCGAGAAACGTAGCGCAACTGTCACTGACACTGATCTCTGCGAGGGCGCCCAACGCAACAGTGAATATTCTCTGCTAGAGAATTCTGCGAACAAAAGCGACAACAATCGAAAGGAGCCGCGGGGGTGTCGGACACCGAACGGGAAACGGCCGAAACCTGAACTGATATCAGCGTGCGGGTTAAGATATCTCGCGCGAACTAATGTGTTTTGCTTGCTGCATGAAGAGACGCATGAAAAAAATAATACGGACACCGCGAACATACAGCACACCAGACACTTACATTTGATCAGCCAATCCCGAGCGGAAACTGTATTTCCTCGCAATATTTGGCTGTAGTAAATGATTCTAATGAGTGGAAACCCACCTCCCCGCTCAGTAGCCTGCAGCTCCCCGCCCGCCAGGCCCCGAGGAACTCGCATGCCTTTGCGAATGAGGGTCTGCTCGATATCAACTATCACCGCCGCGCGGCTAAAACACGCACGTGACGCATCGAATACTCAATTCTCTGTTGTCTGTGGGGACAAGCAATCCTGGCGCACGGCCCAGCAGTCTGCAGCTGCTTGCAAGGCAGGGCGTGGCGCTCTCCTAATCTGCTCCGCGCTGCGAGATAGATGGGATGCGGCTCCCTGTGGATCACGATCCGTGTGAATGGTTCGCCGAAATCGGGAGGTGGCATGTGCGTGCGCCTACCAGGGCGTTGCGTGGAACTCTGCGTGGAGTTCCCCATGGGGTCACGCAAGACCTGATGGTTGTGTCACAATGGGGGAGAGGGCGTTGGTGTGCCACAGTGCCACGTGCCGATTGGGGCCGTGGATCTCCCTCTGGGGGGCATGACGCGTGTGGGGGGCGTGCCAACATGGGCAGGGGGCTGCATTAGAGGAGCAAACAACTACATGAACATAAACTTTTGGCGGTCCGCGCGGATTTCTTGGATCTGAGCTGGAGCCCCCTCGCTGGCGCGCGGAGCGCGCCAGAGGCGGCGGTGGAGGCGCCGCGGGGGGGGTCCCAGCGCGGATCCAAGAAATCCGCGCGGACTGGCAAAAGCTACTGTTTATAGCGCTGTTCCTTCTTCGATGCACGCAGCTGCGCCCACTGGGGCCGCAAGTGAAGGTTCCCGTGGGGCACGAGACGTGTGATCCGTGTGCCGACCTGGGAGGGAACGGGCATGCGCCCCGTGCCCACGGGGGCCGTGGGTGGAGCGCCCGGCGGGGACCGGAGCGCGAGCGCGGTGCGCCTCCTGCCTCCTGCTCCTGTCTCCTCCGCCTCCTCCCGCTCACTCTGCCTCTTCTTCCTGCCTCCCCCCCTCCTGCCTGCCTCCTCCTCCTATCTCCTCCTGCTCCTTCGCCTCCTCGTGCTCTTCCCTCCTCCCTCCTCCCTCCTCCTCCTTCTGCTCCCTCCTCCTGTTCCCTCCTCCTCCTCCTCCTCCTCCTCCTCCTCCTCTTCGGGTGCGCGGGGCAAGCCGCTCAGACGCCTCAGTGCAGCTCGCCGACAAAGCCAGCGCAATCCGTTGGTCGGATTGCCACCATGAAGTGGGGATCATATCTTTGGAGATTCGGTGGGGAAATCAAATCACAACTGACCCGCCGAAAGGCACCTTCCGCTCAGAGTATTGACTTAATCCCCCTCTGGAGACCGAAAACGGCAAAAGCACACACCAAAACCTAAAAATCGAAGATCCCCAACACTCGACGATGACGATGACGACGGCGGCGACTGCGGACGACGACGGCCCTGAACCTTTCTTCTGGGAGGCGCTCTGGCCAGAACTGGAGGTTTCGGATACTCTCCCGTCTGATCTCTGGATACTCTCCGGGGCAACGGCAAGTGGGGAGACTGGCTGAAGGGAAACTGCACCGACACCCAATCGCCCCTTCATCACAGAGAAGTGCCCGACCATCGGCCCCGCACGGGAGCGTGTGGTTTCGCTGGTCCATCGGCGATGTCTCGCCGGCTCCAGGTCGATGCTGCTCCCTTGAGCCGGTCCCTTCTTATCCTTGCACCTCAGCTGCAGGCCCCTGTGGGAGGTTTTCGGAGGTCTCCTCACCCCCGAAGGCTTGCCAGCAGCGCGCCGAAGAACCGCCAGCTGGTGGGAGCCGTGGCCCGAAAACAGACCAACTCGCATCGAGACAGAGTAGTCATGGAGGCTTCAAGCAATTTTCAACCTTCTGGGGCCCCCACTGGGCCCTGGGACCGTCGAAAAACGGCTCGGAATAAAAAGCTTGTGATCTTTTGGGGCCCACGCTGCACAAAGATCAAGATCGAGGCGTCTGGGCCTTTGTGAGCTGCTGGGGGGACCTCGCACCGCCGCGGCTCCACGGGGTCCCTGCGGCGGCGGCGACGACGACGGCCACGACCTCAGCGACGACGTCGACAACACCAACGACGACGGCTGAGGCGGCGAGAACCTCGACGACGGCGACGACCTCGACGACGTCGACGACAACGGCGACGGCCTCGACGACGGCGCCGACGACGGGCGAGGGCCTGCGGGGCCGAGGGCCTGCCGGAGCCGCGCGTTCATGCCCTGCAGGAGCTCCAGCCGCCGCTCAAGGGCCTCTGCAAGACGAAGCCAGGGCGAGGATGACTTCGGGCAAGGATAAATCGAGTCTCTGAGATCTGGCGGCTCTGGTCAGGGGTGAGCGAGGGGAGGACACGAGAGGGCGAAGGCCTTCTCAGGGGGCGCCGGAGCTTCTCAGAAGCCCTCGCGCCTTCTGAGAGGCTTCCTCCGTCTTCGGAGAGGGCTTCCTGTGTCTTCGGGTGGTGATAAATCTAGGTCGGGCATGTCCTCCTACAGGCGGATTCTGGGCGACAGATGACAAATAGTAAATACATGCCCCCAAATGGTCAAACATACTAGAAACATTCCCCCATACAATTTCAAAACGATGTTTGAAAATTCCTCCTGTAGAGGGACATGCCCGACGTAAGGCTCGGGTACGGCAGGCCTAGGATCGGGATAAATCGCTCCAGAGCGTTCCGGAACGCTCTCAGAGCGTTCAGGAACGCTCTGGAGCGGCCGCGGCGCCCGATACATCCTCCAAACCCGCGGATTCTCAGAGATTTCGAGTTATCCCGATGCGATTTTGTCCCGATCCTGGCGTCGTTTTATCGGGCGCCGCGGGCTTCTCTCAGCGCTCCGGAACGCTCTGAGAGCGTTCCGGGACGCTCTGGAACTGATTTCTCCTCGTCCTAGCCCCGTTCGGGCCTCCCCGCTCGGCCCGAGCGCGCCTGGCCGGCCGCCGGCTGCCCGAAGATCGAGGCTGGGCCAGGACAAGTTCGTCTCGTGCCGACCCCAGCGCTGGTTCCCAGGGCTGAACCTAAACGGTGTTTTACGTTCTCGTTTGGTTTTCGTTTTGCCCCTCGTTTTGTCTCCAGTCCGCCTCTGCCGCAAAACGAAGTCGAAACGAAAACGGCCCACGAAATCGCCAAAACACCGTTTGGGTCCAGCCGTGTTGTTTCCTGACGCTTGGGAAATCGTTCCACCCGGAACGATCGGCCGCTTCCGAAACGTCAGATCGTTCAACGCCGACCGAACTCGGGCCGCCCGCGGCGCTCCACGTTGGACGCCGGCGGCGGGGTCGCTGCAGGTCGACGCGACACGAACACATCGCACCGAGGTCCGTCCTTGGAGGGCCGAGGTCTCTGAGTATTTTTTAGCACTCAGACGTGGCACAGTTCGCGTGACGGTGTTTGTTGATGTAGAATTTTGAGCCTTCTCTTGAAAGCTGGCGGCGGGGTCGCTGCAGGTCGGTCGACACGAGGTCTCTGAGTATTTTTTGGCACTCAGGCATGGCACAATTCGTGTTACGGTGTTTTTTGGATGTCGAATTTTGAGCCTTCTCGCCTCGTCGGGTTTCTGGCACCCTGAGACGGCGCCGTGGTGCTCGCAGATCGTGCCGTGAAGGCGGACGAGGCCTCCATGAGCTGCCCAAGACGGCCTCTACGGGCTAAATCGGGACACTTCTCGTCGCCGCAGCCAGATGCGCTTTACAATTCTAGTCAGCAAACACCCCTGGAATGGTCCCGTCGATATCAAGGATCCCCGAGGCGGATGCGGGCCTCCGGGCCCCGGGACCATCTGATATCGATCCAGGACCAGAAACTGCCTCCAGGGAAGAGGTCGAGTTTCTGATCGGCGGCGACCAAAGGGGAGGAATGAGAAGGAGAAGGCCTTCTCAAAAGGCGGCGGGATTTCTCCGAAGCCTTCCGGCCTTCTGAGAAGTTTTCTGTGTCGTCGGGGGATGTTTCGAAAACTTCTTAGAAGGCTGGGGGACTTCTAAACCTTCTGAGAATCGGCTACACGTAAGAGCGACCCTTGGTAAGAGTGGCCGTTGGTGCGCGGACTACGGGGGCGCAAGGTGGCTAAATCCAAGCGCGCAATCAGCCGCTATCGCGTCGAGCTCAGCGATCGGGGGGGCCCGGGTGAGCCCGCACCAGCGGTCACTCGGGCGAAGGGTCACTCTCACGTCTACAATCGACCCGTATCATAAGGACGCACGATACGGATGCAAGGGCCTTGGAAGGCCGTTTCGGAGCTCCTCGAGCGGGGAGAGGCCAACGAAAGTGGCCCAGGAGAGACCGATGAGGCAAGGATGCAACAGTACCCTTGTGAACATTGGCCATCCTTACTATGCGGGTTGACCGTAGTCGAGAGGAGGCCCGCCCCTTCATCGGCGATGCATCGGCGACGTCGGCGTGAAGCAAATCGGGCTCCGCATCGAGCCACATCGGCGATGCATCGGCGATGTGGCGCGCTCCTCCGACCCCACCTACTCGGATCCCATCTGGGAGAGGCCCAGGGAGAAGGCCCGCCCCTCGTCACTTCCCCCCAGAGATCGCCGCCCGAGGCGCGAGGCGTCCTCGGCAAGCCTTGCGCCCCCGATGCCGCCCCAGCCGCTGCGCGAGGCCCGAAGGCTTCTCTCCGCTCCCCGGCCGGGCGGCTCCCGCAGGCTGGCCGCCGCACGGCTCGAACGTCGAGGCTTCGAGGAGCGAGAACGTCGACGTCGACGTCGTCTCTGCGAAGGCTTTCGGGGCTCTGAGGCCCGACGCCGCGGCACAGGTCGCAATCACCGCTGGAAGCCATGACTGGGAACCTCGGGCCCTGAATTGCAGCGGCCAGGGTGTTCTGTGAGTCCCCTCGGCCGCACAGGCCGTATCACACTGACCCTTCAGATGGCCAAGCAACGCCTGACCTTTTAGCATCGATGGATATGTATGCCATGCGGCTCTACATAATCGCAAGCATGCGCGCACGCATGCTGCTGGACGGGGAAAGGGGTGCCCTCCTCGCACCCTCCTCCTCGCCGCCCGCTTCCTGATCCACCTCTCCGTCCTGCTCTTCCCGCTGCTGCCCCCCGTACGATTTGCGGTTCGCCTGGGGCCCCCCCGCGTTATGCGGTGTCTCCGCCCCGAGCTTCAGGAGGAGGAGGAGGAGGAGGAGGAGGAGGAGGAGGAGGAGGAGGAGGAGGAGGAGGGAGGAGGGAGGAGGGAGGAGGGAGGAGGGAGGAGGGAGGAGGGAGGGAGGAGGGAGGAGGGAGGAGGAGGAGGAGGAGGAGGAGGAGGAGGGAGGAGGAGGAGGAGGAAGAGGAGGAGGAGGAGGGAGGAGGAGGAGGGAGGGGTCAGAAACCAATGCGGGCAACTTGAAGGCTGACCTTGGCGCGTCGGCGGTCGCTCGACGCGCCTCTGGCGCGCGCACTGTCGAGAACGACGAGAACGTCCCCCTTCAAATGAAGGGGCCCCAGGACACACAAATGAATACACACAAATAACATATGCCCCATATTTTCACATATTTTCTGGGTTTCTGTCTTCCAGCCCACTGCCCATATTTTCCCATATTTCCCTGGGAATCGACGATTAATTGCGTCTGTGTGTGTTTTTCCCCTCCTGATCAAAGTCGGCGGGTAAAGCCTTCGCAATATAGTGCTGCCGGAAAAGTTGACATCCGTGGGCTTGCACCTGGATCAAGGTCGGAGAGAACACGACGTTCACGAGCGGCATGGACGCGCATGCGTATTCAGGACAGATTTTGCTGGCGAGATCGAAGGAACGCAACACGAAGTAAACTGGGAGAGCGAATTCGGCGAGCGTGGCACGGATTGAATGATCATTGCCACGCGCGCACAAATCACGTATCAATTCGCATGCGGCTTCGATTATCTCAATCAACGGCCACGGCGATTCTCTTCCTCTGGCTCCCGTGCTTGCCCTTGACGGAACAACAGGTAGAGTCTCTGTATGCCCTTGAAGTGAAAGTGCTTCGTTTGGTTGTTGGCTGGGACCAGCCGGCGGCGAAACCCGCCCACCGCGTGTCCCTTTTGGCGCACCAATGGCCCCATAAGGGGGCTCTGGCCTGGTGGCAAGGTTCGCACGCGGCTCCCCGCCCACCGCACGTCCATCTCGGCGCACCCCTCACACGTTCTGGCGGCCCCATCGGGAGCACCACCGAAGGCCCCAGTGGCAAGGATCGCACGCGGCTCTCAACCTACCGCATGTCCGTCGGCTGACACCATGCAGCGCATGAGGAGAGAATAAACACCACCCTCGTGAATTTCCCAATCGGAAAATGGAGCGCGCGCTCTTTTCTGCCGCTGGCTAGTCAGACAGGCCTAGAAGGCAACTGCTTCCGAAAATGACTGGGTGCATTGGATGATTGGCTGAAGACCGGCGCACGACAGGTGCCTCGAGGAAACCAAGAAGATGGGATTGACCAGCCCGCAGATGGCACGCGTTAAGTTTTGAACAAGTCATCTCGCTGGGCTGCCAGCGTCGCAAACGAGACAGGAAACGCAGACGTAGAGTACTGCCTGCTGACGTGAGGACCGCCTCTTTTCACACAGTTGTTCAAAGCTGGCTCACTCGTTGTGCACATCCCTTACATCACACGTGCAGTCCTTTCTCGTTTTTCCAGATCGCGCCCCGCCCGTTGCCTGGCCAACCTTTTGGTTTGACTGGTCTGCTGTCTGTCCGCTCGACTAGCTCGTTCCTGCCCGCCGTCGTCATCGTCGCGCCAGTCCCCATCGTCGCCTATGTCGTCGTCGTCGTTGCCGCCGCCGCCGCCGTCGCGTTCGTCGTCGTCGTCGTCCTTGTCGTCGGCGCGTGTTCGTCGTCGCTCTTGTCATCGTCGTTTGCTGGTGCGCACGGGTGACAGAGGGGATGCGGGGGGGAAGATTAAACAAGGGCTCCCAACTTCGCGCTTCGCGCAGCGCGAAGCGCGAAGTGCGAATAACTTCGCGCTCTCGCGCCGCCTCCCAGGGGAGAAGAGGAGGATGGGGAGGACCTGGAGCCGAACCGCGAAGCGCGAAGCGCGAATAACTTCGCGCCCTCGAGGGCGCCCTTGATTGAACGGCAAACGGCGGGGCCCGGGTTCTGGAGGATGGGGACCTGACCGCCTGTGTGCTCCGGCCAACATGTTCAGGGGAATCCAGCCGTTGTGACGAGAAGCCTCCTGGAGCCCCAGTGGACCAAGACAGATGCAAACATATATCCTCGAAATTCGATCTTCGAAGTTCGAGAAATTCGATCTTCGAAATTCGATATATCCTCGAAATTCGATATATCCTCGATATATCCTCGAAATTCGATCTTCGAAGTCAGATCTCCCCGCTGCCAGGGCGGATGCTCGCGTGGCTCCCGAGGTGTGCGCTCGCGTGCCCCGGCCTGCTTCAGGGAGTCCAGACAGGCGGCGTCGCAGGCCCTGGTGACCTCTCTCGGGCGCGGGAGGCCGATAGGAGAAACGCATGGGCTCGCCCGCGCGCTGACATGGATTACGGATCGACTGATCGAAGAAGGCACACACACACACACCGAAACGTGAGGTCAATGCCGCGATGATTTGGCGAGGGAGCGCGCCAAGTCTTTACGAAAGCGTGTGTGGGAACTGAACAGGGGCTGCCTGTTCTCGAATAGCAATTGGCTGGAAAGGCCAGCCCAGCGATGAACATTAGCAGAGCCACACAGCATCCCATTGGCGCCACATTCGGCCAGATGATCAGCGCGCTCGTTCAAATATTGCCCGGTATGGCTTTCCACCGTCCTGAAAACAATATGATGACCTGATCGAATATACGACGAACACGAAACACGAATCGAAATTTCGTCCGCCCCTGGGAGCGCCGCTGCGAGCCATACTCGATGATGATAGGTGGTGAAGCTGGCAAAATGGCAGCATGATCACGAACCCCGAGGCAAAGCGAAACATAGATCAGAAAACTCACCAATATTGTTGGAATGATGATCTTCACCGATCTATCCAGGCGCATTCTGGCCCAGGACGATTGGCCCGCAATAATCCCGGAGCGAGGCCGAAGGGGATGAAGCAACAGTAAAGCCCCAACCAGAATGCGCAGCGCACCGCCTCTTCCCCTCCCCCGTTCCCTCATTCCCCCTATCCTGCTTCTTACCCCAGGGGAGCCCAGAATCGAATCGACAAGTCGGATCGGCGATCGAAATAAGTCGGGTCGGCAGACATCGGCAGCCGAGTCGGGAAAAGTCGAATCGGCGGAAATCGGCAGGCTAGTATGTGTCCAATAAGAAATCGGAGCCCAAATCGGAATCCGAAATCGAATCGAATCGGAATCGGAATCCATCGGAGTCGAATCGAATCGAATCGGAGGATTCGAAACGAGC
This sequence comes from Prorocentrum cordatum, assembly GCA_963575745.1. Taxonomy (NCBI): domain Eukaryota; class Dinophyceae; order Prorocentrales; family Prorocentraceae; genus Prorocentrum; species Prorocentrum cordatum. Next base: position 58,305 of record CAUYUJ010022037.1, read on the forward strand.
CCTGTTACCCTGCCCGACCACTTGGGGCGGTTGGACCTGCAAAGCAACAGGTGCTCCCGACTCCTTGGCCCGACTCGCATGCCGCGGCCGCCAGCCTCCGAATTTCCATGGCATCTCGCCTCGCTTCCCAGACAACTGAAGGGGAACTGGGACACACAAATAAATACACACAAATAAAAATATCTCCCATATTTTCCCATATTTTCTGGGTTTTTGTCTTCCCCCCCACTTCCCATATTTTCCCATATTTTCTGGGAATCGCCGATTAATTGTGTCTGTGTGTTTTTTCCCCTCCTGAACAACCTGGCGCCAGAACCGATCCCGCATTCCGCGACCGCCAGGCCCCGGGTGTCCCCGAGCTTCCCGCCTCGCGTCGTCGACCCATGGCGACATGCTCGACGACGAGCACAAGTTCGGGGCATTCGTGCTGCGCCTGGTTGCACAACATACACAGGCAACATGCTGGATTCAACATCGTGAGGCATAGACACTCACGCCCGTGGTGCCATCCTGTGCGTGCGAAGACACATGACTACTCTGGATGGGGTATGTATCAAAAAGGGGTGATTGACCTCCCGACTGAGCTTGCCCAATCCCGCCCCGTCCGTCCTCCTCCCCCTCCTCTTACTTCAATCCCTCTCAACCCGTGCCGGCAACACGTGCCAAATCCCTAGAGCAGATCTAAGGGGGGGCGATTATTGTCCCATCCAGAGTAAGCTATTCGCAACCCAGGCGTATCAGGCATGCAGAACGCCCAGCACTAACAGGAACCAACTTGATACATCACGATCCCACTAACCATACATACATATGTGTATATATATACATCGGCGTGACGAGAGAGGTTCATTTGAAACCTCGAGGGGCCGTTGACGTGCCCAGTCGTCATAAGCCCCCCCTTCCCCCCTTAGAAGCCGAACAAGAAGAGCTTCGTCGGGCTTCCCCCAACGGCGGGATAACTAACTAGGGCCTTGGGGCCCTGGCTGTTAGTAATCTAAAACAGACTCGGAACATGAAAACCATCGTCGGGCTTCCCCCAACGGCGGGATAATTAACTAAACCCTTGGGGCCATGGCTGTTAGTAATATACACCAGATTCCGGGTATGCTCATGACCATTTTGACGTAACAAATAATCATCCAAGCCTTTCCCGGATCCCGGCCCAATGATTCCCATGAGTTTCCACGTGCGGATCAATTCTCCCAAGGGCGTCCCGTCTTTCACCGTTCGGTGATTTCGGGTTGTCACGGTAAAGCATACACAACACAATGACGACACCAATATCAGGCCACCCGAACAGGCACGGCCCCCCTAACACACAACTGATACACATGCCACATGTAATCTGCATGCGTAAACAGCATAGGTGTACATGATACGCGCTCAGCATGCGCAAGGAACAGGCATCACACTAAGACAGCACACACACACACACGCATGAACACAATTTGTGCACACATGCGCACACACATACATATAGGTATATGTACATGCATATATACATATATCACGCGTGTGCGTGAACTTGTACAGACGCATCGGTAACCACTCTCACACGCACACGTGCATCTACACACATATACTTATATAAACGCATGTATATGATACATATATAGAAGGCGAGATATGGAGAGATAGAGAGAGAGATAACGAGATAACGATATATATAGAGAGAGAGAGAGAGAGAGAGAGTAACACAAGAGAACAGGCATGCGCCGGAGCCCTTTTGGGCGCATTGCCTAAATTTCCTGCGCCCGGGTGGGGGTCGGCTCGTGGCCATCTTCGGGGGCACTGCGGACCCTCTTGGGGCCTTGAGGGTCCGTGCGTGGGTTCTCCTGGTCCGTCTTGGGGGCCTCTTCGGCAATTCGGGGGCCCTTGGGGTTCTCGCGGGGACCATCTTGGAGACATCTGGGGCCGACTTCGGCTTCTGGTCGCCCGAAACTGATAGCAACAACCACGCAAGCAACACATACTTTTAGCAGGTAACGCGCGTACCACACAACTTCAACTTCAACTGGCACACACTGGAACCATACGAGAACATGTGCGTGCATAATGCGCAAGTTCATCGTACGGACGAACATCGCGAACGCCCATAGTAAGCATGCACATCTTATACATTCGAAACGTACATAAGAAACGCATGCACTTACCACATGCGCACACGGCATGTACGTAGCACCCCGCAATTGCGGATAAGAGTGAGAGGTGGCGGGGACGTCGGAAGTCTGTGAGGCTTTGAAGAAGCCGGCCGCAAGCGATTCATTTTCACAAGTTACTCCAGATTTCGTAATAAAAGGGAGGGGGTCTGGACCCTCCAAGACAAGCCATTTCAGACCCCCCCCCGTGGGAGAACCCTCCAAAACATCGTCCCCAGACCCCACCAGGCCCTCCAAGATAGCCTGGAAGAGACCCCCCCTGAAATGAGACCCCCCTCCCTTTATTACGAAATCTGGAGTATACAACGAACTCGCCGCAAGCGCTGACTGTGTCGCTGTGGCTGGGTCGCGGGGTGGGTCTCGATCGGGTCGCGGGTGGGTCGCGGGCCGGGTCGCGGGTGGGTCGCAGGTGGGTCGCGGGTGGGTCGCGGGTGGGTCGCGGTGGGGATGACGACAAACAAACAACAACAATCCGCACCGCATAACCTCATTTCGGCCACGCGCCCAGGGACAGTGAATGACTGTTCGGTCCCTTCAGTCGGATTAGATACACAATTGTCGCCCACACATGACATGTATGTTTGTGTCTATACATATATAATTACATATTTATAGCTATACGTATGTATATATATATATATATATATATTTGCATGCATGCATGTCTATAACTATGTATACATATTATCGTCAATGCTAGAACAACACAGCATCACAACGAACACACACAATACGCAAACATCATACGTAACATATGTGCGTAATGAATCGGTGTGCGTGACGACCAGACGCGCATAACTGACGTAGCACAGACATCACATGCATGCATCACATCTGGCACTCGTGCACACATAACATCACACACACGTACAAGGCATTAACGTTTGGTAGCACTTCGTCATTTCAGCGCTTTAGCAGCAACACCTCGCTGACATTCAGCAACTCAATCGAAAGAGCCTCCTGTCCTCATGAGAAAGGGAAAGACATGGGATAACACGGAGAGTGCCTTATTGCCAGAACTCGCTGCCTGCCGATGGATCCCCAAACTCGAGAGGCAGACCACCCTTCGGGAGTGACACGGGGCGACGGATTTAGGAAGGAGACTCCACTGTGCAATGCGCGCATTCGGCCGTATCTCAACGCTCTCTGCAATGCTGCGCCCTCCCCTCGGAGGGACCGCGACGCCCTCGTCTGCTTGGCCTCGGTGACGAAAGGGTGGTGGGCGGCAGGAGGAGAAAATTATATGCAAATGAGGATTGCGCAAACAGCGGACTGGGGAGAATACGCGAGAATGACGAGGGACAGCAGTAGCAAGGCGAGCAGGATGAGGTATGGGGAAGGCGGGTAAATCAGGCGGAATCCACTGGACGGTCTTGCCAGGGTATAGCATGCCGCGACCACGCACTCGTGGAGACAAGAGCTAGCGCCTCTCGAGAAGGTTCCCGCATGCATCCGCGCCTCAAACAGACAACCCGCCCGGACGAACCAAGGGCTTTTCGGCTTCCCCAGATCTCCCTCTCTGCTGCCTCTGCCGGGTACCTTGTCAACAGATCCTTCTCCGTGCGAGGCCACTATCAGAATTACGAGGTACTGGCCATGCTGTGTGAGCTTGCGCATTCCCTGGCCGCCCGAGGTGGCTCCGAGGCAGGGTAGGACAGGGCCATCACCCTTGCACGCCAGGCAAGCGAAGATCCGCAAGGCGGGTTCAGAGGATTTCAGGCCGACTCTATGACTTAGGTCGGGCATGTCCCCCTACAGGCGGATTCTGGACGAAATATGAAGATACACAACAAAAACCAGACAATAGTCATACATACAAGAAACAACGCCCCTCTAAGATGTTTGACTATTTTCGAATATTTCTCCTGTAGAGGGACAGGCCCGACTTAATCCTAGACCCTCCCTGGCATTCGCGAAGAGCACCGAAGACGACCCTTGGCGCGAGACGCCCAACGTTCCCCCAACGTGGCAAGTAGCATTAGGTCGGGCATGTCCTCCTACAGGCGGATTGTGGAAGAAACAATAAAGTAGGTAAAACATATTATAACATAATCAAGCATAATCAAACCATCATCCCCAGACTATTTTTGACAATGTTGGATATTCTTCCTGTAGAGGAACGTGCCCGACTTACGAGTAGCAGCACGGGGGCCTGAACGGAACTTCTGGTGGGCGCCTGCGGGGGGACAGAAACATCGAGAACAACTTGTCGTTGTACGCGCGTTTGCTTCTCCTGTGAGCCCCAAGTCTGAGCCCTATCGCAATCCGGCAAGGCTCTGACGGCCCGCCAAGCGTGCCCGAAGGAACGCCCCAAAGGAGCTCCAAGACCGGCCCAAGAGCGAAGATCCGTGGGTCGCACGCCCCCAGATGGCGCCGAAACAAGCCCGACCGGCTCACAGATGGCACCAAGGCTAGGTCGGGCATGTCCCCCTACATGCGGATTCAGGACGAAAAATGTAAGATAGCCCAACAGAGACTCCCAAATGATCAAAACAAGTCAGAAAGTCGTCCCCAGACTATTTGTTGATATACTTTTGGATCTTCCTCCTGAAGAGGGACAGGCCCGACTTAACACCAAGGGGGCACTGCCGCCCGGAACGACTCTCAGCAGGCCTCGAGGCGGCCCAGGGAGCGCCCCGCCCGACGCGCCCGCCTGGGCAGCAGAGGTAGCGACCTGGGACGGGCTCAAGGACTCCTCCCTTGGATGCCTGGGAATGGGCACCCACACCAACACATGGGTTTGCCTCCACAGGGGGAAGAAAATCCTAGATTTCGGTGTTGGTGGTAATCTTTCGGCCACCTGGGAAGACAGAATATTACCACCATCCCTGAGATCGGGATCTTCTTCCTTCGGTGGAGGCACACCGCCGATATTGGCGTTGATGTCAATCTCTAGGCCTGCGACTCCCCGCCCGACCACAGCTGGCCCCACTCAATACTGGGGAGGCACAGATCGACGGTTCAGAGACGGGGTCTTGAAGCATGCGGCCCTCAAGACAGGAACGGGATCCCAAGCGGAGCCTCCACCGTTTGAGGCAACTCGTCCGTGTAAGGCCCCCTCCCTCGTGGTGCAAGGTCGGAGGGGTAAAGAGGGACAGGTGCGAAGGGCGCAGGGCTCAGGCAAATTGAGAGAGGCGGTGCGTTCTGGGGCACGCTGCAAGCGTTGTCAGAATGACTCTCTGGGCCCAGGTGGCAGCGACGCAGGGGTGAGACAGAGGGGCGTCGGGGCGACGGAGGAGAGAGGACGGCGCTGGCCGTTGCAAAGGAGCCTGCGGGGCCCTGGGGGCATCGCCGGTCCAGCGGGCCGAAAGCGTGCCAGGATCTAGGGCACAACTTGGGAACTCAAGCGCACAAATCCGCGCCCGCAGCGCGGCTCCCAGGGGGGTCCCCTCCTCCTCCTCCTCCTCCTCCTCCTCCTCCTCCTCCTCCTCCTCCTCCTCCTCCTCCATCTCCTCCTTCACCTCTTTCACCTCCTCCTCCTCCTCCTCCTCCTCCTCCTCCTCCTCCTCCTCCTCCTCCTCCCCCTCCCCCCCCCCAGCGGGGATCAGTGGATGGTAGGCGGCAGGCCCCCGGAACGGGGCACGAAACAGGCCCACGAAACATGACACACACGATCCCAACGCGGCCAGAGATGGTCCGAGAACTCCACGAGAACCGGGGAAGGCTCCAACCCATCAAAATCCCGACACATGCAAATACATGGCGCATGTACTTCACAATGCATATATATATATAGATATAGATATACGCGTGCATTTGTATGCATATTTGTATATCTATGCGTATACATATATATATATATATATATATATATGTATACATACACTCACATGTAAAAATATGTGTTATCAATCTCGCCCTTTCGCTTTCGGTGCGCTTTTGACGCGTCCAGGTGGCCCAAGGTCGCTCATTACAGATCCAAGCGGAGTCCAGGAAGGCTCCGAGAAAGCTCATAAGACTCCGCTGAGCGCCCCACGAACACCACACGAGGGCTCCGAATGAGCTCCACGAACAGCCCAAGAAGGGATATCAATTGGTAAGATGCTGCATCATGGCCCCGAAACAACCTGGAACGAGAGGGTGGCCCACACCCATATAAACTAATGCTTTTCAGTAATTTTGGCTGTTTCTCCTTCTCGCTTTCGACGTGCTCCTGAAGCCTCAAGTTGGATCCCAAATCGCGCAAGGTGGCTCCGAGTGGAGCCCACACGCATTCCAACAGGGCACCATCCTACCCATCAAAACACGATACTACAGTGACGCTCTCCCTCTCAACACGGACGCTTCGTTGTCGACGCTGCTGGAAGGCGCGGCAGGGAGATGGGGGGACACGCAGCGCACAGAATGGTGAAATGTAGCTCTCGCCTGGGCGTCACGCATATGTGAGGGGCAACGATCGGGGGGGACTGGCACAGGGGGGGATGCATCGACCTGGATTGGGCGATACCTCGCTGATAGATCGGCGATAGGCCGCCGATAGTGAATCCGCACTTTCCTTGGCAGGTTGGGGCTATCGGGCCCCTATCGGCGATCAGTGGGCGATTGGGGGTCGATGCATACCCCCCTATGCCATTCCCCCCCTATCGTTGCCCCTGAAGATGGTTTCTGTAGAATGCACTCCCGTTTTGGGCCCGGCGCACCTCCGTCGCTCGACAACAAAATATGTCTGCCGCGGGGCTGTGCGCGAGCGGGCGCAACAACGCCGCTCTCGCACGAACGCCGCGAGAAGATTCCGCCTGACAGCAGCGCTCCCTCTACAGTCGGACTTGATTGGACAGGACGCGCGAGAGGACACAAGACCCTTCCAAGGGCCACATTGCCGCAGGAATGTAGGAGGCAGGGGTCGCGAGACACAGGACACCAGGGTACTCTTGATTTGGGCGGGTCGACCTACTAATCAGGGCCGACTGTAGGGCGCGCGGCGCGAATGCTGCGTTCACCCATTGTGCCGCACGTCTTGTCCGCGCGCGAGCGGGGAGCCCCTCAGTGGCCCGCCGCCGCGAAGAAACGCGACCCATGGCTTCCCCGCACGAAAAGTCGTCGGAAGCGATGGGAACGCTTTCCCTTCGCCAGGTGGGAGCGCACGCTGGTCTCAACATCCAGCTGTGCCAGGACCGATGATTTTTCCATGTTCTGAGGGAAAAGGTGGGAGCGAGCGCTGACTCGTTCGGGCTGACTGGCTTGATCCTCATCCTCACTCCCATTTCCTCGTCCTCTCCCCATGTTCCTCGTGTATCCTCCTTCTGTGCTCTCCTTCTTACTTTTGCTTCTACCACCTTACCTCATTTTCCTACTGCCCTCCGCACTCCGACGTCGCAAGTTTTCTGGGAGGAGAGAAGAATAAGGAGGAGGAGGAGGCGGAGGGGGGAGGAGGAGGAAGATAAGGATAAGGAGGAGGATGATAAGGATGAGGAGGCGGGGGAAGGATCGATGATCTGGGTTTCTGCCCTTCTTGATGTTGTTTCGGGGCTCGGAGCGCCCCCCTCCTTTTCAGGACCAACTTCTGCGTTCTGGGGCCGTTGCTACTGTTGATGGCCCAGAGCCCGATGCGGCCGCCTCGGTTTCTTCGTGACACAAGAGATCTGAGCCGCACTCTTCAAAATATCGACTCCCCTCTCCCGGGGTGACTGGTCAGACTCTCGAGTGGAATCCAGCTGTGGCGACAAAGAGCCTTCTGGCGGCCCAGCAAGGGCCAAACACGTCGGCCCTGAAGAACTCCTCCTCCTCCTCCTCCTCCTCCTCCTCCTCCTCCTCCTCCTCCTCCTCTTCCTCCTGGAGGTCTCCTGAGATCTCTCAAGGCCCAGGCGTCCCTGCATTCCCCCAGAGGCCCCTGGAGGCTCAAAACGATGCCCAAATCTCGATGCTCGATCCCCCTCCTCCTCTTCCGCCAGGCCTCCGAGGGCCACCTCGCACGCCTCCCAGGGCCTCCAGACGCAAAGACCATGACAGGCGCATCGTCCATGAGCGAGTCCCCTCCGGCTGCTCCTCCTCCTCCTCCTCCTGCTCACCCTCGGCGGCATGCGGCGCCCCAGAGCCGCCTCCGAGGAGCTGTCTCCTCCTCTTCTCGCCCAGCGCCTGCCGCGCGCTGGCGGAGGTGGAAGGCAGCGTCCCCGGTGACATCTTGCACGAGCGGGAGGCGAGAAGACAGGAGGAGAGAGGGAAGAGCATTCAACCAAAAGGTTCAATGCGATGCCGTCCACGCGGCTCAAACACCAAGACCACCAACCTGAACGATGAGATTGCGAAAACAACACCGTCAACCCTGGTTTATCTAGCCTCGTTCAAAACCTGTCACATGTAATGGGAAGCTACATTTAAACCCTGCATGCGAGAAACAAAACACGCCATCGCCGAAGAGATCAGTGTGTAGCACTTTGTACACTCCCGCAGGAGGACGAGAACGGCAAAGGTAAACTGATATGTAAGTGGGGGGTGCAGAGCAGCGTCGGCAACGGTTGGAGGAGCGCCAAGAGGAGCAAGAGCTGGGAGCAGGGAAGAGGGGGAGAGGAGGGCTGGGCGAGTACGATGAGGGAAGGTCGGAGGAAGGAGACGAGAAGGGGGCTACTGGAGGGAGAGGGGTATTTTGTTCGCCGCCGAGCTTCGCCGTAAGCGCGCGTTTTCCAAGAAGAGGGGGGGAAGGGGGGGAGGCAGACGCGAGGGAGGGCGAGGAGGAAACAAGGGAGAGACGAGGAGAGGAGGAGGAGGAGGAGGAGGAGGAGGAGGAGGAGGAGGAGGAAGAAGAAGAAGAAGAGGCATGGGGCACGATGGAGGAGGGAGTGAGGTTATCCGGAGGAGAGGGGGCGAGCCCGATAACCCAGTTTGTTGCTGGACCCTAAACAAACAGTCTCGTAGAATTTCCAACCGAAACAGGCTTGAACGCATGCCAAGAGGCTCGGACAGGAGCGACAGATATGATGGGAGCTGTCACTTCTCAGCCAGAATGAACTATGCAGTGGTCACTCCCGTCAGTGTCCACCACGAATGCAGCCCCAGACACTACGCTGGTTGACTGGGCACGAAAACCAAGAGGCTGCGAACCTGCAGAGTTTGCAAACTCCCGCAGTACATAGATGCAACACCACCTCTGCACGTGCAATGAGCGCACGACAAACTACGCTATAGGAATCGCAGCACGGCAATCAGAACGATAAACGCACTTACACGACCTGGCTGACGCCTCGGCCAGCACGATCACGCATGCCACCAACACCGAGGCTGCCGATCGTGAATCCAGCTAGGCTCAACTTAACCGCATCACACTGGCTTGCCGTGCCCACAGAAAGTCCGCCCGAAACAAGCCTGAGCGCAAACCAACTGCGCCTCTGCACCATCAACATTTGGCAACAACGACAACGGAACTTGCGCACAATCAATCTTGCATCGCACGACCCGTCACCGATCATGAGGCCGTGACCCATCACAGCGGCGTTCTCAAGCGAGGCTGGAACAACATCCCCCACATTCAGAACGACCGTCTAAAGAGGAACCGACCACATGCTGCACGCAGAGGCTCGGATAGGAGCGAAATTTGTGATGGGAGTCGTCAATCCCAGTCAGAGCGAACTAGGCAATGGTCAGTCTCGTCACTGCCCACCATGGCTGCAGCCTCAGATGGTATGCTAATCGGATGGGCACGAAAACCAACAAGCTGCGAACAACCTGCAGCGTTTGCACATTCCGACAATACATAGATGCACCACTACCTCTACACGCGCAATCAGCTCGGGACAAACTACGCTATAAGAACCGCAACACGGTACTCAAAGCGAGATGCGCACTTGCACGACCTCGCCGACACCCTGGACAGCAAGGTCACGCCATGCACGCAAGGACCACCGAAGCTGCCGAGCGTGACTCCAACCTCCGCAACACACTGGCATGCCGTGCCCTTCCAGGATTGTACATCAGAAGCAAGCGCGAGCGCACAGCGACCGCGCCTCTGTACCACGAGCATTTGGCAGCTGAGACAGTGGAGCTTGCATCATCATCAGCCTTGCATCGCACGAACTGTCAGTCATCATGCGGCACTGGACCCACCACATCGACGTTCTCAAAGGAGGCCAGGGCAACGCCCCCTCATCCAAACCGACCTTCCAAACATGAACCGCCCACACGCTGCACACGGAGGCTCGGATAAAAACCAACGATGAGATTGGAATCGTCACTTCTCAGTCAGAGTGAACTAAGCAATGGTGAGTCTCGTCACTACCCACCACGAGTGCAGCGGTACGCTGATCGACGGGGCACGAAAACCAACACGCTGCGAACCTGCAGCGTTTGCAAACCGCGATCGTACATCCGCCACTATGCCCTCTGGAGCGTTGAGACGTGGTAGAATTCCAAGTGCAGGCTGGCAATGTGTCTGTAATCGTGTCGGCCAAGGCAGGCCACCAAGGCCGCCGCGATGGCCTGAGATGCCTCCAGATCGGCACAACATGGCCCCATGACAGCCCAATCTGGCCTCGAGACGGCCTAAGGGGCCCGCCCCAATACTGCCCTAGAGGGCTCCGAGCGGATCACCAGGAGGGCCCGAAGGGGAGAAACTCAGTGATTGCCCGTTGGTCTTTCCATGGGTTTCGTGTTCTCGCTGTTTCTCACTTCTGCCAGCCCAAGACGGCCGCAAAGGCCTCCAAGATGGCCCCAAGAAGCCCCTCAGAGAGCCCCAAGAGGTCCTCAAGATGGCCCAAGAGGCCTCCGATACGACCCCAAAGCGGCCCAACAAAACACCAAACATCCTTGAGATGACCCTTCAATCCCAAGAGGGCCCTTAGACATTCCAGAGAGGCCCCCAAGACGGACTCCGAACGCGCCAGACTGCCCAAGAGCGTCCTCAGACGGCCCAAGGAGCCGCCAAGAGGCCCTGTGAGGGCCCTCAAGACGCCCCAAACAAGGATCCAAGAGGCCCCAGAGAGGCCCCCAGAGGAGGGAGGAAAACGACGATGAACTCGAGGAGAGGCACCTGGCTGCATGTGTAGAGGTGTCACTGCGGTATCCAAGAGCCTACGGCGAGGTCCGCCACCGTGCCAACTCAACACTCTTAGTGGCGAATGCTCGAGGTCGCACAGAAAGCCGTAACGTGTGACACCTCGTGTCCTCAAGCTGGGTGGGGGGAACCATATCACGTGACTCGCTCTTCTGCGTCGTGTCGAGCTCGGAAGAAACTTCGCTGAACTAATCGTCGCAAGAACGAGATGCGCACGTTCACGACCTCGCCGACACCCCAAACAGCACGGGCACAACCTGCATGCCGATCTTTACTTCAGCTCGGCTCAACTTACACGCATCACATCGGCTTGCCCTTGCCCGCAGAAGGCCCACCCGAGACAAACGTGAGCGCAGGCCAACTGCGCCACTGCGCCACGAACATCTGTCAGCAGAGACAGTGGAACTGACGCCGCATCAATCTTGCATCGCATGACCCGTCACCGATCATGAGGCACGTGACCCATCACAGCTCTGCATGTGCGGGCAGCTCGGAACACACGGAACTGCAAGGATCGCCGCACCGCAATCAGGCCCAAATGCGCACTTGCACGACCTCGCCGACGCCCTGGACAGCAAGGGCACAGCATGCCTGCCAGGACCACCGAGGCTGCCGATCGTGGCTCCAGCTGCGCTCAGCTTACCCGTAGAAGGTCGACCCGAGACAAATGTGGGCGCAAGCCGACTGCGCCTCTGCGCCACGAACATTGGGCAGCAGAGACAGAGGAACTCGCTCAGCATCAATCTTGCATCGCACGAGCTGTCACCGGTCCAGAGGCACGTGACCCATCGCAGCCGCGTTCTCAAGCGCGGCTGTAGCAGCATGGCCCGCATCCAAAGCGACCTTCAAAGGAGGCGCCGCCCACCTGCTGCACGCGGAGGCTCGGATAGGAGCGAACGATGAGATGGGAGTCGTCAATTCCCAGTCAGAGTGAACTATGCAATGGTCAGTCTCGTCACTGTCCAATCTCGTCACTGTCCACAAACAGCCCCCTGAAAACTCCCCGTCGATGAAAATCAAAAGTAATGGCAAGGAGACTGAAGAGGGCCCCTGGAGGGGCTCCAGACGGCCCAAGAAAGAGAGCCGCAAAACAGCCCAGCAGGGTCCCCAGACTTCCAGAGGCCTCCAAAATCGCCCAGACGGACCCAGACGGCCCAGGAGGCCCCCAAGACAGCCCGAAAACGGCCTCAAGAGACCCTGAAGAAGGCCCACTCGGAACCCTCCTCAGGCCGAAAGAGTCACCCAAAGACTCCAAGGCGGATCCCGGACCCAGGGGTGGCCAATTGGGTTGCGACGGGGGGAGTTTTGGGGCCAGAAACCCTGTCGTCGGTGCACAAAGCAAGGTGGAGTCACAGCACACTGGTTGGTGCATGAATGGACGAACTGAACACGTTGCGGGGGGGTACGCCGCACTCGCAAAGAGATACACTATGAGAACTGATCGCATTCCCCATGGGAAAAGCGAGGAGGCTTGCAAAATAGCGCCGTCAACCTCTCAAGGCAAATTGTGCTTCCTCGTGTTCGCCACGACGCACGACGCTGCATATGATAGAAACAATTAATCTGGACAACACCTGGACACCCAATTCAGATTTTGGCCCCCCCCCTCCCAAAGATCTGATGGACTCCCGGTTCAGATTCTGGGCGCCTTTCCCAAGGGTCTGATGGACTTCCGGTTCAAATTTTGGGCCCCTCCCAGAGATGTCATGGACTCGCGGTTCAGAGTCTGGGACGGACTCCTGGTTCAGATTCCGAGCCCCCTTGCCACGGATCTGATGGACTCCCGGTTCAGATTTTGAGCCCCATCCACGGATCTGATGGACTCTTGGTTTAGATTCTGGCCCCCCCCAAGGATTTGACGGACTCCCGCTTCAGATTTTGGGCTCCTTTCCTTGGGTCTGATGGACTTCCGCGCTTCAGATCCTGGGCCCTCCCAAGGATTTGATAGACTCACGATTCAGATTCTTGGCCCATTTCCAGAAGGATTGGCCAGTGAATTAGATGCATCCTTTTACGTTCAGCAGCTGGTCGCTCCACCTTGCGTGCACATCCTTGGGCACTTGACCAGATAAGTGCGCTCGAGGCTGTTGCGTCTCTGGCATGCGCGCCAGTCTGATGCGTCTGCGTCGGAAAAAATCAATGCCACGTCTTGTTGTTCACTCTTTTCCCTCTAGGGGCAGCGAGGAATTTCGCTACGCCTTGTGCGCGCACCCTTGGAGTACTGACCAGGCAAATATGCGCCAATCGATGTGTCTCTACCAGGATACCTTGTTCATGTTCGCTTCTCGGACCCACGGAATCAGGTTGGTACGTTGTACGTATGTGGCGTGTCGAACGGCGACCGACCGTCCCCTCCAAAGAAAAAGAGGGGAGCAAAAAGAGGGTGGAGAGGTCGAGAGGTAGTGAATTTAGTAGGAGAAGCCGACTGGTGAAGAAGGGGAATGCGAGTTCCTCGAGCTGGCTACGAAGCAAATTGTTTGTCCTTGTTGTCTATTTGTTTCGTCACCCCATGCTGGGTGGAATCTGGTTGGCTATTCGGGCCTTCTGTACCAGGGTGAATTAGGAGGAGGAGCAACAAAAGGAGCAGGAGGAACAGGAAAGTAAACGCAAGTGGAGAAGGATGACAACGATGAGGGGTTTGGCGTCACCATCTCGACTTTGCCCCCCCCCCCCCCGTGGTTCGAGGGGGTCCGCTGGAACGTCTAGCGCCTTCTGCCCCCTTCGCCCCGTTCCTTCTATTTCTTCCCGCCTTCCTCCTCTCACATCCCTCCTCCTTCCTCCCGTTCCTCCTGCCTCGGGACACTTCTGGGGCCGTTTTGGATTTGTCTTGGGGGGCTCGTGGGCGATCTATCTAGGCCGTCTGAAGGGTCTTTTGGGGTTGCCTTAGGCTTGGCGCAACCTCTTGGACCATCGCTGGGCCCTCTCCTAGGGTATGAAGCCTCGCCGGCCGACCTCCTGAGGCGTCAGAGAGGAACCGGCTCCTATTATGCCCACTTGTGCTCATCTTGGGGCCCTCTGGGTGGTGTTGGGGCCAGACTGAAGGGGGGCTGTCTGGGTCGCTCAGGCGACCGGACTAGTGAGTATTCGAAGTACCCGAATGAGCAACGACAACTAATGTTTAGAGGCACCAGGTCCAACTCTCACCTAGACGGGGGGGGCCGCGGAGAGGTGGCGCCAGCCACTGTACGCAGCGTTTCTACGTTACACGTGAGCCCGAAGCCACCGCGGGCGGTGGCGCTCTGTAGCACTGGCGGCCCAGCTCGAGATGCGGGGCCCTGACAGCCCAACTCGAGAGATGCGGGGCCGCTCTGCAATCCCCGCAGGCCCGGTGTGAGGTAAGTGAGCGGGGAGAAGAGGGAACGAAGCGGAAAAGGGAAGGGCAGGGCGGGGGAGCTTGAGCGGATAACACAAACACAACGCGTTGTCTTGGGACGGCCCCGCCTCACTCTGCACCGCCCCCCGCCCCTCCCCCCCACCGACCAATGGACAGGCGGGGGGGGGAGGTGAGAGGACCAGGGCCCGAACAAGTCATTGTAAGATGCAACGCGCATTTAGAGGCACCAGGTCCAACTCTCACCTAGACGTGGGGACGGCGGAGAGGTGGCGCCAGCCACTGTACATAACATTTTCTACCTTGCACATGAGCCCGAAGCCACCACGGGCGGCGGATATCTGTGGCACTGGCGGCCCGGCTCGAGATACGGGGGGCCCTGACAGCCCAACTCGAGAGATACGAGGCCGCTCTACACTGCCCCCTCCACCGCATGTCTTGCTAAAGCGCCTGGCTGTCGGAGGCGCAGGGGTCTGGGCGGGTTGGTCGCGCCGGGCCTCCAGACGCCGCCTTTGGGCTCACGAACGCGCCCGATGCCAGAAGAAACACAGTGCACAGCAGCTGGCCAACGCGTCGAGACTGATAGAACTGCTGGCGTTCATCGATTGAAATCAACCTCGCACTCTGGCCTTCAAGGGGCGGGCGTCCTTCTTCATCGACATCTTGGCGCCCCGCTCGATCGCGTCGCGCGGGAGCGCGGCGCGAACTGTCGACAGAGCGTGTAACTTCAGGTCTCTGAGCACGCGCGTCTCGCTCGCCCATCGTCCGCCTCCCTGATGGCCCGCGCTGTCCTGTGGCCGGTCGCCGCGTAGTGGCTCGGCCCCGAGCCTGGCGGCGAACGGCAGGAAGCCCTCGACGCCGACGCCGTCGCGGGCCTGCTTCAGGGCGCATCGGTAGGCGACCGCCGAGCAGTCGAAGACTCGGTCCCTCCAGCGCCCTCGCGGCCTTCCTCCGCGCGAGCGTGTAGTCCACGTGCGCGCGGTCGATCTGCGCGCGCTGCCTCATGTCCGCCTTCGTCCGCTCGCCCTGCTCGGTCACTCCGATGCGGGGGGCCGCGATCTGCTCGCCTGTCGCGTCGCCGTCGACCACGCCGTCCGCGGCTCGCCTCGAGCACGCGGTGCAGCGCCCAAATCCCCCGGACGCGACCGGCCTCGCACCTCCGCGGTCGGCGAGCGCCGGTCGACAGGGACTGTAGTCCCCGAGACACGTCGTCGACGAAGATGACGTACTCGCCCCCGCATCGCCTGACCCTGAGCTCCTCCTGCGCGTGCCAGAGCCGTCTTCGAGGGCTCCTTCGGCCCGAGGGGTGGCTGGCTCGATCGCCCAGCCGCCTCGAGGAAAGACGTCGGCAGCTCCTCCGACAAAGACAGGTCCCAGCGACAGCGGGCCTGAGTCTCCGATATCAGCTGCTCCACCGCCCTCTCTATCAGGTCGGCCTCCCGTCTTTCCTGCGCGTCCAGCGTCGCGACCGCGTGGCGCTCCGCCAGCGTGCGAAAACGGCCGCTGGCATCCTTCCCACAGAGGCTCGCGCCATGCCGCGAATGCTCGCATGGCCGCTCGCACCGCTGCGTCGCCTGGGCCGTTCCCGTGAGCGTCGTCCTCTTGGGCGCCGGGCAGCCCCGCATGCGCTGCGGGGAGATCGCCCGATAGGCTCCCGCCTCGGCCCCCTGGTCCATAAGCTCCTTCGTCATGAAGCTCGAGGGGAAGGGGGGGCAGCCGGGGTCGGCAGGGCGCTGCCCGGCGCCAATGCTCGCGCATGCCGCAGCCGAGGTCGAGGGCCGCCATCCTGCGGCAGAGGATCAGGATAGGGCGACTCGCGACCCGCCGAAGCAGACAACGGAGCCAGTAATCCGCAAAAGCCCGTTCCCCCAGCTCGCCCGACTGCGAGCTGAGTGCCTCGCCGCCGGCGCGCCGGCGCGCATCTCCAGCAGGTTGATACGTTCCTTCTCCTCCCAGCGTCAGCGCACCACCTCCCTCCATCGGCTGATGTCGTCCCAACGCTCGTGCACAGGCGGCGCTCGCGCGCGCGCCTAACTCCGCGTCGTCGCCCACGCGCCTGAAGACCTCGCCCTCGCACCGGGAGTCCGCAGATGTTCCAGTCCGCGCCGTCCAGCCTCCTCGCGCGGCGTACCGGGCTTCTCGGCGCTGCTCCTCCACCGTGCTCGAGGCAGCAATGATGGCCCCCCCGTGCAGACTATCGCCGAACATCGTCACAGTGGCGTCGCGGGGCGTCGCCAGGTCGACCGAAATCAGCGGCACGACAGCCGCTGCGGCCGCCACCTCTCGCGGCACCTCCCGCGGCACCTCGCGCCCGGGCCCGCCGCGAAACTTCGTGCACCGCGAGTAGACCTCCGAAAAAATACTCAGCGCACCTCGGCAGATCAGGAGGCCCCAGGACATAATGCCCACGATCCGCGCCATCACGTCGGGCAAGTCACACCTGCTGGTCAGAATGTCCTGGGCGCCCAGGACCGCGAGCCACATCTTGTCCTGATTCGGGGCAAACCGAGCGCCTGCGGAGTCGCCCCCGATCATGATATCCACCGAAGAGCATGCATCCTTGTGCACCTTGAACCCCGCAGCTATCACCAGGTCATCTCCTCGGACACGCCCAGGAAGGACATCGCGCTCGCCCCCCCCATGGCGCGCCACGGCGGAGCACGCCGCCGAGTGTTGGAGCGCCTCTGGTCGAACACTAGGCGGAGCGTCACCTCCGGCCCCCCGTCGATCACCTCGGCCTTCTTCGCCGCGCAAAAGAGCCCGACCTCGTCGACCTTCTCGGCGGTGCGATGCAGCATCCTTGCGAAGGCCGTCCTCCGTGATAGCTGCAACGTCTCTCTCCTTCTTCTTTCGGAAGCGCGGGTCCGCGGAGTTGCGCATCTCGCATGCCGGCGCGCAAGCGTCGCCATCCTCCTTCGGCATCTCCTCCCGGAACTTCTCCTACTTCTGTGCCGCACGAGGCGGCGCAGACCTCGCGCTCGCAGGTCTGGCCCCCGGCGGAGGTCGGGCGACTCGATCCCATTGGGCAGGGGGCGTCTCGCCCCTGTCTGGCAGCCGCGCCCGCCCGCCAGCACTCCTTTTCTGAAGTTCGGCCAACCTCTGCTTGAAGGTCGACTGGGACAGACTGCCCGCCGCCGAAGCGGCAGGGCGCAGCCGCAGAATCGCGGCTCCCTGACCAGGCGTAATCGACGGCGGCAGCTGGCGACGAACCTCCCCAAGCACCCGCCGAGAGAGGTCCCCATCCAGGTTGTCGGACATAGCCCCCTGTCCCCAGCGCTCGGCCAGCTCCAGGAGACTGTCGCCCAGGCTCCCGCGGTGGAGTTGACGCAGCGCCAAAAGA
The DNA here is from genome assembly GCA_963575745.1 of Prorocentrum cordatum. Lineage (NCBI taxonomy): Eukaryota > Dinophyceae > Prorocentrales > Prorocentraceae > Prorocentrum > Prorocentrum cordatum. The sequence goes on from CAUYUJ010022037.1 coordinate 76,118, forward strand.
GAGCTGCTGGCCCGCCCAAGGATCTCCACCTCCTCCTTCCATCGCGAGAACGCCCGACGAGACGTCGAGCTCGGGCGCTCTGGGCGCGTGAGCAACGCCACCTCGCGCCGCCGAGACATGGAAAACCCAATTCGTCGCGCATGGGCTCGCGTGGCAACCGACGAAGATGTCGCCCGTCAGCTGCGGCAGAAAGATGGAGACAACGAGGGATGCCGGCGGGGAGATCGATCGCCCCGACAGCTGCTAGGGCCGGCCAGCGCGTAGCTGAGCGGCCCCAATTGAAGCTCCTTGGTCGTCGCGGTGGGGCCGCGGAACCCCCGTCCAGGTTGGTCCGCGCCTTCGTCAGCTGCGCGTCCCGGCCCATGGCCTTCTGCGTCTCTTCCTCGGCACTCATCACCCGAGTCGTACCCTCGTCTGCCAGCGGAGGATCCAGCCGTCGAGCCGCCCCAAGTCCACCTTCGACTGCCAGCCCTTGGCGTCCTTGGGTCGGCTCCAGCCGTCGCGGCACTGCGCGTTGCGGTGCGCCCACGCGATTGCATTGCCCTTCCGCGCCGGCCGCTCGAAGCTCGCCAGGTTCAGCAGGCCCTTCTGACGATCCGTCAACGGCGTCGTGTCCACCGCCGCGAACGCCGCGATCATCTCCCGCGCCGTGCTGCACTCCGTCAAACCACGATCCCGGATGAAGTCCCGAGCGCACGCCTCCGCCGTCCTCCCCGACGAATAGATCTCCGACAGCACCTCCGAGGATATCCGCTGGCGATAACCTTCGGGCATCCGACAGTTCCACTCCTCCGGTGGGATCTCCTGGCAGTCCTGCAACTACTCCATGAACGCCTGCTGCGGCAGCTAGGCCTTGAACCTCATCCGCTTGATGGCAAGCTCCACCGCCTCCGGGGCGCCGGGCGCCATCCTCTTCTTCGGCGTCTCCATCGAGATCGGACCGGACGTCTTGGTCGGCGAATCCATGGTCACAGCGCCCGATGACGCAGCGCCCGAAACCTCGATCGTCGCCAACCGATCTCCGACGCTCACGTTGGCGGGCGCCTCTCCCTTTAAGCGAGCCTCGAACTTGTCCAGACGGGCGATCATGCTCTCGATCGCCTGCCGATTGGCCTCCTCCGCGGCGCGATCCCGTGGCCCGAAGGGCGACTCCAGCACGTCCCGACGCAGCTCTCGAGTCCGCTCCGCCGTCCTGCCTTGTGAGACTCCGCGAGGTCGCTCAGCTGAGCCAGCGCGGCCGCGTCCACCACGGAAGGCGGCGAGGCTGACGGCCAGGGCGACTGTCCGGACGAGGTGTGACCAACGACCATGTCCACGCTCGAGGCCGAAGACGATCCGATCGAGGACTTTCCCGGCTCCGCGTGGTCGGGCCACTCGTGCGCCGCCCAAGCGGTGAGCAGCCCCATCGCGAAGACCGTGGCCAGCCACCGCTGAAGAGGCATCAACTTCTGAACCCACTCCTTCCACTCCAGACAGTAGCTCACCCACTCCTGCACAATATCCGGGCTCTCCACGAAAGCATCCTTCGCCGCGACTAGGTAGCTCACCAGAGCCACACACACACACGCACCTCCTTCATGTACTCGATCACCCCGAGCAAGGCCAGCGCCTCGTACAACACGAACGGCGGCCAACGCGCCCGGGAACCGTCTCGGACTCCTCAAAGACCACTTCAAAATCTTGAGAGAAGAGGACCCCGAGCTGAGCAGCGCATACAGCACATTCACGGCGATCGCCTGCTGACCCGCTCGACCTGGACGGTATAGCGGAAGCGATGGGGCCGTCCCCGCGCGCGCCCCCTCCGCCGCCTGCTGGAGGTCGGCATCGCGCTGGGATGCAGCCAGCGGCGGCGTCGGCCTCCACCGGATACCCGCCACCGGATCCCCGAAGATGGTGGTCTTTGCGGTGGTGCAGGTCAGCCCGAGACCCAGGTCTGGCGTCAACACTACCCAGATGTTCCCGCTCTTGCGCCTCACCAGCTGCACCTCGACGCCGTCGGTCGCCGTCTGCCGGCAGAGCTTCCGTGACCCTGGCTCAACAGGCATCTGAACCTCGATCGCGTCCAGCTCGTCCTCTCCCTCCTGATCCACGATAGGGTCGCTAACCAACGAGAAGAGCGACTAGATCAGCAGACCGTGCGAGCCGCGACCGAGACGCGCCGTCTCGCAGCCCACCTCCAGCCCACAGCCCAGCGGTTCGAGCGCACCGCCCTCGCAGCTGGAGCCAGTCTCGATCAGCTCTCACGAGGAGCCCGTCGAGCAGCTCGAATGGCCAGAGGCGCTGCCGCGCGAGGGGCCGACGAAGAAAACCTCGGGCTCGGTCGCAGGACTCCCCGCGAGCGTGCTCGAGCCAAAGAACTTGACCAGCGAACGCAATAATAACACGTTATCTTGGGACGGCCCCACCTCACTTTGCACCGCCCCCCGCCGCTCCCCCCCACCGACCAATGGGAAGACGGGGGACGGGGAAGGTGAGAGGACCAAGGCCCAACAAAAATCATTGTAAGATACAACGCGCAACGTTCGCCTCCCGGGTCTCTCAAGAATCCTCATCGGGGCTGTCGCGACCAATCTTGGAGGTGTTCGGGCTGTCTTGTGGCCCTTTCGGGGACCTCCTGTCGCGTTTTCTGCCCTCTTGGGCCGTCACGGGGGACTCTGAAGCAGTTGGGGGGACGCTCTCCTAGGGTTCTCTTGCACTGTCTTGGGGCCCGCCTTGGGCCGTCTTAGGGTGCTCTTGGGCAGTCCTGGGGTCCTCTTGGGAAATTCTTGGGACATCTTGGGCCGACTCGGAAGGCTTCAGGGCAAGCTTGGGCGGTCAGAAGGGCATACATAAACAACGGAACGAACATTGAACAACCGAAGGGCAACCAGAACAAAAAAACATACCATTCTCAAAACAACGCGGAGGTCCTCCGTAGATCCGCCGGCCCCCTTGCGGGGCCATCAGGCTGCGAGGCTTGAGCTTGCTGCTCCCTGTGCCAGTTCCAGTTTCCATTGGTACAGTGCTGCTTTCTGCTTCTCACTGTAAATTGTTATTGTCCGCGCGAGGTGGGGAAACCGAAAACCAGCATGGCTAGCGCCCCCCGGGAGGGTTCTTAGAATTCCCAGGGGGGTAGAAATTTACACCCCTCACGCAGATCGGCTGGGCCAGGGTCCAAAAGCAAAAAAAGGATTTGCCGCATTCCTGAATTCTGGTGGCATCCCTCACGCAAATCGGCGGGGTCAGGGTCCAAAAACACAAAGGGTTTGCACATTTCTGAAATTCGGTGGCACCCTTCACGCAAATCGGCGGGAACAGTGTCCAAAAACATAAAAAGGATTTGCCGCATTTCTAAACATTCGGTGGCACCCCTCGCGCAAATCGGCGGGGTCAGGGTCGAAAAACACAAGGGATTTGCCACATGTTTGAAATCCGGTGGCGCCCATCATGCAGATCGGCGGGGCCAGGGTCCAAAAACACAAAGGATTTGCCACATTTCTAAAAATTCGGTGGCACCCCTCGCGCGCGTCGGCACGGGGGCGCGACGGCCCCTCCCGGGCCTCAGGAGCCGCGCCTCGCCGCCTCAGCGGGGAGAGCCCGCCGAGGAAACGCGGGACAGAGCTCTCCGAGTGAGCCCCGGGCTTCCTCGAGTGGTCCTTCCCTTCTCGGGTGCGCGCTCGCATGGGTTCCAGATCCGTGGATCCGGCGCGCGGGCGCCAGATCACGGATCGGGGGGGGCCTTTACCTTGGGATCTGAAGCCGCTGCCGCCCGATTTGGCGACGAAGACGGGGAGTGAGAGAGAGAGAGAGAGAGAGAGAGAGAAACACTGTTTTCTCCACGGTGCGCGGGCGAACCTCCGACGCACCCTCCTGTCTGAGCCTCGACGTCCGCGGAACAGCGCGCTGCATTGAGAGAAAGGGACGCTGGAATTCATCAGAAAGGGACGCTGGAATTTATCACATATTCTCTACACCTTTCGCAGGGGACCACTCTGCCTCGCCAGAAAGCTGGCATCTAAAAACCCCCTTGGGCTCGAAAGCTCCGCTCGACACGAGCGGCCAGCCAGGTCGACCCAAGGCTCATCATCCACTTCGAACTCAAAACGCAATCTTTACAAACCGTGCGCTGCCTGAGGCGGCGCTCGATATCGCGAGCGCCTCGAATAAATTTGCACCCCCTATCCAGGTGCAGCGCGTGGCTGTCGCCCTCCAAGTGGTACACGTGGTCTCCTCCGCGCAACCTCGGTCTCTCACGCCCCAGCCTCATCTCAGCTGGCACCAATGCTCTGCTCCTTCTGTCAGTCGCAGCTGGCGGGGACTCGATCTTGCAGCGACCTCCGAAGCAACGGCAACCCGCCGCACAGCCCATCACGAACGCGACAAGCCAACTGAGGAAGACCAACATGGGCACAATCATGTAGCCGTAGTCGTCCTCACTGCCGATATTGTCAACTGCTTCACCCTGCTGAGCCTGGATCGCTAGGCACAGTGCCAAGATCTCCGTGTTGAGTGTCGGGCTGCTTGAGACCTTTCCGCCAAACTGCGCGCCACGAGCCGTGCGCGCCACCATCTCGATCACCGCATTCACCTCGACCTCGCGAACTGCACCGAAGTCTCCGCCAGGGCGCCGCAGCCGAACCTGCTTGCAGATCTGCTCGTGCACCTCAGCCGTATGTGACTTCGTTCCGATGTCCGCGGGGTTCTCCACCACCTCCAAATTGAGCAAGCGAGCCGCTTGCTGGAACCACAGGGCCCTCGTGTCCAAGCGACGCACCTTTCCGACGCCCTGCCTCAGGGACATTGAGCGCGCTGCCGAAGGGTCCGTTTCCAAAGTCCACTCGGTATGGGACCCGAGCCAGGTGAGCAGGTCCCTCAGCATCTTGCCATCCATCGCCACGGTACTCAGCGCGTAGACCTCGCTCTCATCCGAACTCGCTGCAATCAGGTCCTGCGTCCTCACAAGTGTCGCCAGAATAACGCCGCCCGCGTGCAGCGCGCCACGCGTGGTACTCTTGCGCTTCGCCTCATTGCCTCCGTGGTCGCTGTCCGAGAACGTCCTCAGGCGGGCGGGGGGGGGGGGCGCGCGCCCAGGTCAGAGGTGCCGGCCAGGTAGCGCCCGAGTCGCAGCAGCTTCTTCCAGGAGCGCTCCGTCGGCGCTGCCAGATCAGCAGATAACGTGCCCACGGCCCTCTGGATGTCGGCGCGGTCCTGAGCCAGGTAGAGACCACTCCCCACGCACGACTGATACCTCGCAACCTGCTTGTCGACCAGCGGCGGGGAGTGCTCGACGGTCTCCTCTGGCCCCAAGTTGGGAGTCCTGACTGGGTTAGCACCCCTCGACCACAGCTCGGCGATGGTGTTGCTGCTGTGCTTCTCGTGCGCCTTGAGGAAGATGCCCTCGTTGGGCTTGATCCTGATGCGCTTCAGGTCCTCGAAGCTGCCCGCCTCGCCCTTGCGCCCCGCGCAGTGGAAGTCGCCCATGTGCAACTCGAGGCTCAGTCGAGTCACCGGCTAGCGGTGGAACTGCGGGCAGGCTTCATTCCGATTAGGCCCGCAGTCCAAGAGATGGTCAGCCGCGTGGCCAATCCACTCACGACTCGCAGCCCTCCTGCCAGGGAGCTGCTTCTCAAGCTTCCAGACGACGTTCGCATCGAGGCCTGCCTTGGCCCTCGCAGCAAGCCTCTCAGGTGGGGGATCGCCATAGAACTCCTCCTTCTCAAGTACTTGATAGTGCGCGCTCGTCACACGCCAACTGCAATCGCGAGCGGGTCGTCTGGATCATCGTCGTTCTTCAGGCTGAGAAAGTCGATGGCGCGACTAGTCAGGGATGTCGATCCTGGCGCGAACAGGTCGTCGCGCTCCTCCAGCCAAGCGAACCCCCTGCCCGCGAGCCTGTGCTTGAGGACCCCTGCTCGATCCTTCTCCCACTTGGTGTCGACCTTCTTCTTGCCGTAGGAGGCGTCCCGAGGGTGGGCCGAGTAGATGCCGAACTCGTCGCAGAGCTTCGGGCCCTTGTCGATCGCCTCCGCCGCCTCCTCCATGGGGAAGCCGCTGCTGTCCCAGTGCGTGAGCTCCTCAGCCGTCAGGGGCGTCGTGTAGTCCAGCTGCTCGCTGATGTCCTCGATGGCGCCGACGATCGGATCCTCGACGCGCGCCCTCTTCGCCTCGTGCCACCCATGGATGGCGTCGCCAGTCCGCGGGCCCCCTCGGAGCTTCCAGCCCGGCCCCCGCCCCTTGGTCGAGGCTCTGGAGTCCGAGGCTCGGGGGCCTCAGGTAGGGGCTCTGGAGCCTGGGCCTCGCGGCCCCGGACCTCGGGGGCCTCTGCCTCGCTCGGGCCCGCCCCCGGGGCTGCCCCGCCGGCGCCCGCGCCCGTGGCCTCCAACGGCGTCGGCGCGGCCTCGCCCGTGCCGCCGTCCATGACGAGAGAGCGAGACATGCGTGCGATCCTCGCCTTCCAGGGCTCGCCGCAGACGTTGAGCAACAGCTCCTTGTCGTGGCGCTCCCCCTTCGGCATCCTGCGAACGGTCCTGCAGGTCGCCTTCCCAGCCACCGTGAGAATGATGCGCTCGTCGTCGGTAGTTGTCTTGCCGACCTAGATCCCATTCGCCCAGGCCGTGTCAGCTTTGGTAAGCCTCGGGGCGGAGCCTCCCATCGAGCGTCGCTGGCCCGTCTTGGAGACGGGAATTCTCGCCATCACCGTCTTTGCGAACGGCGCCGCAACGCCCGTGTAGTTCGCCCCGTTGACCGCGAAGTACGCCGCGTAACCGTCGGCGCCCCTGCTGAACCAATTCGTCACGTTCGCGGCGTGGTGAGCGAGAAACGGCCAGAGAGGAGAATGAGGTGCGAGACGGATCCCGTAGTTCATCTCAACCTGCGCCCTGTTGGCCTTCAGACGCCCACGCCACCATCGAATCCGAGTCTCGATGAAGCTCATCGGCTTGCTGTCTCTCGTCTTGCCCTGCGAAGCCCTGGTCTCGGGGCCCCTCTCTTCGCGCTGGCGACCTTATCCTGGCGCGCCTTAACCGCAGGCTCAGCGTCGCATCTGAGCTCTGGCTTCTGGGGGGCCAACTGCTTCATGAACCTCATGAGCTGCTTGGTCGCGTAGTCGTCGGCGGCCTTGTTCCCAAGCGCGTCGCCGTAGAGAAACCCCGTGCTGCGATCCGCCGCCACGAGAAACGTGCCAAGACCCTTGTCGGCCTCGTCGCACGCGTTCTTGGTGTCCTGGGTACCGTTGAAAACCCAGTCGAAGAAGATCAGCTCATCCCTGACGTTGCCCCGTAGACGGGCTGCATGGCGCGTGGGTCCTCGGGGCCTAAATAAGCCGAACGCGCCCGCGGGGCACCGCTTCTTGAACGCCGCGTGGCCGGAGGCCTCGTGCTGCTCTCTCTCGATCTCCGTCGGGCTGAAGGGCCCCTTCCACGACCTTAGCCTCCGTCACAGGCTGACCGTCAACCTGCTGCTGGTATCGTTCCCCAACCGCCTTCCTAAACTCGAGATCCTGCTCGTGCTTATGCTCGCGCTGAACCAGGCGAGCCCGCGACTCCTTCTTCGTGCCGTAGACCGCGCCGCCCAGCTCCTTCAGACGAGCTCGCAGCAAGTCAACTCGAGAGCCTGGTCTCAGCTCTGCTCCCGTTGGGCCCCTCACTGTCTTCTCCTCTGCCCTCGGAGCCGGCGGACCTTCTGCTGGCCCGGCCGCTGCGGGAAGGCTCCTCTCGGGAGCCGCGGGGGCCGCGCCGCCGGGCCCCGACGAAGCCGACCCAGCGCCCTCTGCCATGGGCGCAGGCGCGATGGCCCCGTCGGCCTGGACGGCCCCCTCGCCCCTCATCTCCGCGTCCTCGCTCGCCGCGACGATGCCCGTCGCGACCTTGGAAGAGCGACTCCCTGCCGGTCGCTTCACCTTCTGGACCTCATGCTTGGCATCTTCCATGTCCCTGTGCACGCTCGCTGGCACTCCAAACGTGTTCCTCTTCCGAACTATCGGAGCCTCCGCGCGAGCAAAGGGGCCGATCTTGAAATCGGCCCGGCAAGCCACCTGGCCCTCCCATCGCGACGGGAACCCTCGATTCGCCGTCGAGAGAAATGTTCTGCTTCTTGGCGGCTCTTTCACCATGATGTGCCTGGCGAAACCCCGTCTCGCACAACGCTCGTCACTTTCGCCGTCCAGCATCGAGAAATCATCGACGCCGTAATCTGGAGACTTCGCACCACTGCCGATGGCCATCATCACCTCGTCATCGCAGGGGCGGTACAAAAACTCGTCCTCCAGCTGGCTGTTGACCGTGTCATGGCCGTCGAAGTCCAACTGGTCCCCGATCGAGTCGTGGAAGCAGCAGTCCACCTGGTCGCCGACCGAGTTGTGGAAGCCGTAGTCCACCTGGTCGCCGACCAAGTCGTGGGAGCCGTTGTCCACCTGGTTGCCGATCGAGTCGTCATCGTCCTAGCTCTCGAGCGCCATGCAGAAGCCGCGCTCGTCAGAGTCGTCCTCGCTCGCCACGATGATCGCCTGGACCTCGCTGCTGCTCGACGAGACTGGCCTGGCCCTTCTTCTTCTCCTATCGGTCGTTCTTGAACTTGAAGCAATTCAGTTTGATGTGGCCCTTCTTCTTGCAGTAGTGGCAAGTCTTCTCCGCGTCAGGGTTGCTGCCTATGCTCCTGCCAGCTCCACCGCCGCCAGAGTCGCCTTTACCACCGCGATCCTTGCCTTTGCCTTTTCCGTCCTCTCCCTTGCCCTTGCCGAGCCAGCACTTGTCAGCAGTGTGACCGAGCTTCTTGCAGATGGTGCAGCGGGGCTTGTCGAACCCGATGGCGTCAACACTACCAGCGGCATCCGCCTGCATCGGCGCCGCTCCTGACCCTCCGGCCACCTCAGGGGGCCTCGGGACAAAAACCTCCACATTCCTCTCCATGCAGTGCTCGCGAATCCTGGTCCGCATCACCGCGTAGTTCTCCCGGACCTCATGGCTTGCACCGTCGAAGACCTTCCTGATCGGAAGCGGCGCGTAGCCCAGGACGGTCGCGCACTTCATTATGTCCGAGATCTTCTCCTGGTTAGCCAACTTATACTGCGTGACCATCTGGTCCCAATCGTGAAGGACTTCCGCGAAGCTGCGCCTCGAGTGATCGTCGCTCGTCCACCACTTAGGCTGCACAGTCGTGGTAAGCAGACTGTGCTCCGATGCGCCGCCCTGGGGTCGATAATCCGCATAGATCTGCCCCAGCGCCTCAAACCTATTTCCAGCACCAGCAAGCTTCGTCATAGTCTGAGCCTTTCCTCGCATCTTCATGGCCAGGAACGTGCCCAGGTTGCGCGATAGCTCGCGCGTCTCCCCATTCGTTATGCTCTCGAAGCTGATGGGGCCGACGTGCGTCACCGCTACATCGTAGAGGTGCCTCCAGCCCATCTCGGTGACCTCCGCCTCCATCGTGAAGAACCAGCTCACGAACTCGCGTTGCCGTAGAGAAACCCCGCGCTGCGATCCGCCGCCACGAGAAACGTGCCAAGACCCTTGTCGGCCTCGTCGCACGCGTTCTTGGTGTCCTGGGTACCGTTGAAAACCCAATCGAAGAAGATCAGCTCATCCCTGACGTTGCCCCGTAGACGGGCTGCATGGCGCGTGGGTCCTCGGGGCCTAAATAAGCCGAACGCGCCCGCGGGGCACCGCTTCTTGAACGCCGCGTGGCCGGAGGCCTCGTGCTGCTCTCTCTCGATCTCCGTCGGGCTGAAGGGCCCCTTCCACGACCTTAGCCTCCGTCACAGGCTGACCGTCAACCTGCTGCTGGTATCGTTCCCCAACCGCCTTCCTAAACTCGAGATCCTGCTCGTGCTTATGCTCGCGCTGAACCAGGCGAGCCCACAACTCCTTCTTCGTGCCGTAGACCGCGCCGCCCAGCTCCTTCAGACGAGCTCGCGGCAAGTCAACTCGAGAGCCTGGTCTCAGCTCTGCTCCCGTTGGGCCCCTCACTGCCTTCTCCTCTGCCCTCGGAGCCGGCGGACCTTCTGCTGGCCCGGCCGCTGCGGGAAGACTCCTCTCGGGAGCCGCGGGGGCCGCGCCGCCGGGCCCCGACGAAGCCGACCCAGCGCCCTGCGCCATGGGCGCAGGCGCGATGGCCCCGTCGGCCTGGACGGCCCCCTCGCCCCTCATCTCCGCGTCCTCGCTCGCCGCGACGATGCCCGTCGCGACCTTGGAAGAGCGACTCCCTGCCGGTCGCTTCACCTTCTGGACCTCATGCTCGGCATCTTCCATGTCCCTGTGCACGCTCGCTGGCACTCCAAACGCGTTCCTCTTCCGAACTATCGGAGCCTCCGCGCGAGCAAAGGGGCCGATCTCGAAATCGGCCCGGCAAGCCACCTGACCCTCCCATCGCGACGGGAACCCTCGATTCGCCGTCGAGAGAAATGTTCTGCTTCTTGGCGGCTCTTTCACCATGATGTGCTTGGCGAAACCCCGTCTCGCACAACGCTCGTCACTTTCGCCGTCCAGCATCAAGAAATCATCGACGCCGTAATCTGGAGACTTCGCACCACTGCCGATGGCCATCATCACCTCGTCATCGCAGGGGCGGTACAAGGACTCGTCCTCCAGCTGGTTGTTGACCGTGTCATGGCCGTCGAAGTCCAACTGGTCCCCGATCGAGTCGTGGAAGCAGCAGTCCACCTGGTTGCCGACCGAGTTGTGGAAGCCGTAGTCCACCTGGTCGCCGACCAAGTCGTGGGAGCCGTTGTCCACCTGGTTGCCGATCGAGTCGTCATCGTCCTAGCTCTCGAGCGCCATGCAGAAGCCGCGCTCGTCAGAGTCGTCCTCGCTCGCCACGATGATCGCCTGGACCTCGCTGCTGCTCGACGAGACTGGCCTGGCCCTTCTTCTTCTCCTATTGGTCGTTCTTGAACTTGAAGCAATTCAGTTTGATGTGGCCCTTCTTCTTGCAGTAGTGGCAAGTCTTCTCCGCGTCAGGGTTGCTGCCTATGCTCCTGCCAGCTCCACCGCCGCCAGAGTCGCCTTTACCACCGCGATCCCTGCCTTTGCCTTTTCCGTCCTCTCCCTCGCCCTTACCGAGCCAGCACTTGTCAGCAGTGTGACCGAGCTTCTTGCAGATGGTGCAGCGGGGCTTGTCGAACCCGATGGCGTCAACACTACCAGCGGCATCCGCCTGCATCGGCGCCGCTCCTGACCCTCCGGCCACCTCAGGGGGCCTCGGGACAAAAACCTTCACATTCCTCTCCATGCAGTGCTAGCGAATCCTGGTCCGCATCACCGCGTAGTTCTCCCGGACCTCATGGCTTGCACCGTCGGAAACCTTCCTGATCGGAAGCGGCGCGTGGCCCAGGACGGCCGCGCACTTCATTATGTCCGAGATCTTCTCCTGGTTAGCCAACTTATACTGCGTGACCATCTGGTCCCAATCGTGAAGGACTTCCGCGAAGCTGCGCCCCGAGTGATCGTCGCTCGTCCACCACTTAGGCTGCACAGTCGTGGTAAGCAGACTGTGCTCCGATGCGCCGCCCTGGGGTCGATATTCCGCATAGATCTGCCCCAGCGCCTCAAACCCATTTCCAGCACCAGCAAGCTTCGTCATAGTCTGAGCCTTTCCTCGCATCTTCATGGCCAGGAACGTGCCCAGGTTGCGCGATAGCTCGCGCGTCTCCTCATTCGTTATGCTCTCGAAGCTGATGGGGCCGACATGCGTCACCGCTACATCGTAGAGGTGCCTCCAGCCCATCTCGGTGACCTCCGCCTCCATCGTGAAGAACCAGCTCACGAACTCACCATGTGCGCCTCCGAACGTGTCGCCGGCCCGTATGTCCTTCAGCGCCCACATCTGATATCTGCCACCAAAAGTCAGCGTCGCCATCGTTGCTTACCGCGCCAGCTGCCTCAGCCACTCGTCGCTGCTCACCGCGCCTGCTGCCTCAGCCAGGCGCTGCTCTTCACCGCGCCTGCTGCCCCAAGCCATGCGCGAGCCGTGGAACGCTGCCTCAGCGAGCTCTCGGCTCCGCTACCATGTTTTCTCCACGGTGCGTGGGCGAGCCTCCGACGCACCTTTTTGTCTGAGCCTTAACGTCCGCAGGACAACACGCTGCATTGAGTGAAGGAGGCACTGGAACTTACCACACATTCTCTACAAACGGAAAAAGCGAGAGAGAGAGAGAGAGGGAGAGAGAGAGAGAGAGACAAAGATACCGAAAACGAGGGAGAGAGAGGAAGGGAGGGAAAGCGGGACAGAGAAAGAGAGAGATCTTCAGAGAGCGAAACCACACACAAAGCGCATCTATATAACAATGTATATATATGTATATGTGTATATATATAGAGAGAGAGAGAGAGAGAGAGAGAGAGAGAGAGAGAGAGAGAGCGAGAGAGAGAGGAATATAGAGAGAGAGAGAGAGATAAAAGAGAGAGAGAGAGAGAGAACGAGAGAAAAACAAAAAAAAACACAGATGTTGCATGGAAGCCGGGCCCGTCGCTAATCCACACGCCTTGATCTACGTTTGTTTTTCCTCGGCCCTGGTCCTCTCATCCCTCTCGCTTCCTGACCCGTCTCCTCCCCCGCCCCTCTGGCCGAGAGTCCCCAAAATGAGGCGGGACGCGCCTTGTCTAGCAACGCCAGGTCTAGCGTCGCAGCCTGGCGCACAGCAGCAGCGGCGGCAGGGAAATAACCAGGTGGAGACGTGGAGCAGAGCAGGAGGAGGGCGCAGACAAAACGACAGCGACGTCGACGACGAGGGCGAGGAGGGGCGAGGGCCACGGCAGCGGCGTCGCGGATGGCAGAAATCCCCCCCACCACGGGAGCATATATCTTGAGGACTGCCGCTGCGGTGGGCTTGCGCCAGATGCACGCCGACCTCAACTGACGATTGATCTGCCGAGTACGCGAGGCCAGCATCCACATCCACTAGGCCCCAGGCAGCCCAAATGCCTCTGTACCCACTGCATCCAGAGGTCCAGGGCAACCAATCGTCTTCCAAAGGGACAGGAGAGTCCAGCATCGAATCGACAAGTCGGATCGGCGATCGACATGGATCGGATCGGCGGGAATCGGCAGCCGAGTCGGGAAAAGTCGAATCGGCGGAACTCGGCAGGCTAGTAGGCCTCCATTGAGGAATCGGAGCCCAGATCGAAATCCGCAATCGCATCTAATCGTAGTCGGAAGCCATCGAAATTGAATCGAATCGGGAGGCTCGAGATGAGTCCTGAAGGGATGGTGATGGTCCAATCGGGGGTGGACAGACCCCCCTTTAGCAAAACGTGGTTTAGTGAAAATGACCTGAGGCCCAAACCTGGCGGGCGCAAGCCTGGAAAATAGCGGCCACGGCGCCCTCTCGAGAACCGAAAACGGACAATTCACTAATCGACGTGTCACTGTTGGGGGTTCTGTCCACCCCCGGTCCAAGTCTTGCTTCGGAGATATACACCACGACCTTGCGAGCATCAGGCCATGCAGGCCCGCCACGGCTGGAGCGTGTTGTGTGTGGCACGAGGCAGGCCGCGTGCGGCGAGGGCTGTCCCCGCCGTCTGGACGAAACGCTGCAGCGGCGTCTTCCGTCGACGCGGAGGCGCTATGGCCTCACGCGTGTGCGCCTGTGTTTGGCTTCGCGCGTTGACGTGGTCTGTCGAAAACGACCGTGCGCCAACCACAGCATAGCGGTCATGCATGGCTGGCCGAGCATCGCTGAGGGTTCTGACCCGTGCTGTCTCGCCACCCGAACAGGACACATGACGGCTCGTGGCAGGGTGGCCCCAGTGGATGGGTCCCACCCGCCCTCTGGGAGCAGGTGGTTTAAGGGGATCGTTCTTCCAACCCCCTTCTTCCCCTGGGTTATCTCTGCTCGCGGTGCGATCTATATTCCGTCCACCACTCGACCGACCGCTCACTGGGAACCATGACCCCCCCTCCCTACCACTCTGGACAAAATGGTACAAACGCCCGTGGCGGCAAACTCTGGATTATGAGCAAGCGCCGGCCATCGCTTTGCGTCGGTTTTTGGCAAGGGGTGGCGGGCGTGTGACTCTATTGTCCGCTGTTCGCTCGCCCGCCACTGTCCCGATTCGAAGCCGAGGTGAGCTGATTGCGGGTGCGCACGCCGTATACCATGCTGGGATGGTGTGCGTGTGTGTTGTGTGCGTTGTGTTGTGCTGTGCTGTGCTGTGCTGTGTGGTGTTGTGTGGTGTTGTGTGGTGTTGTGCTTGTGTGTGTGTGTGTCGTCATGTTGCCCGATCTGTGCTGACGCGTGCACTGGCGCGTCGGTTGTTGCCTGGCGCACTCTGCGCGCTCCGCGCACCTGCCGAGGCTGGAGCACGTGACATCGTTGGGGCACGTGGCGTGTCTGGCGCACCAAGCGCGCCTGATACGCTTGGGTGCCTGGGCCACGTGGCGCTCCTGGTGCGCGCTGCGCACCTGGCTCGCGTGGTGCGCCTCGCGGGCGCAGCGCGCATGGCGTCTGTGCTGGTTCGCGATGGCTGTCCATCCGATGGCAGCCTCTGCCCATGCTGAGTCGATGGCTCTACTTCTAGGGTGGGAGGGCGGGTGGGCGTACTTCACCTCCCCTCCTTTCACCTAGGACTGGAAATGAGGGGGGAGTCACAATGCGTTAGGGCATCCAGTCCAAGGAGGCTCAATATGGCTCCAGGATGACCTCATATTGCCCACAAACATTTTAGGATGGCTTAGTCTAGCTCCCAACATGCCCTCTAAGAGGCCTCGAGAGCGCCCCGTGGCGGCTCCAAATGGAACCAGACAACTCCGCTGTGCATCGTCTCTGGATGGACTGGTGGGGACACGCGAAGCTTCAATTTCTATGCGGAAGCAGAGGGCGAGGACAGAACGAGGTGCAGCTCGGAGAATAAAAAACTGACAGCTTCCCAACGATTGAGAAGGGGTCTCCACCATGCAAGAACTGTTCAGACCGAAAGGGGGATCCGAGAACACCTGGGATACGCACTGAGGACCCCGAGAAACAGCTGTACGGCAATGGTGGGACCCTGTCCAAACGACCAATCCTTGATGCACCATCGGAACTCGCCGGCCCAGCGGGCCAGAGGCGTGCCAAAGTCTCCGGTGAGAGGTCCATCATCTTTCTTGCCCGCGCGCGCGTGGCGACCCCTGGGGGTCCCCGGACGACAAGTACTCCGGGAAGGTGCGGGGCACTGGTCGAGGCAGGAAGAGCAGGAGGAGGAGGAGGAGCAGGAGGCGGAGGAGGAGGAAGAGGAGGAGGAGGAGGGGGAGGAGGAGGAGGAGGAGGAGGAGGAGAGGAGGAGGAGGAGGAGGAGGAGGAGGAGGGGAGGAGAGGAGGAGGAGGAGGAGGAGGAGGAGGAGGAGGAGGAGGAGGAGGAGGAGGAGGAGGAGGAGGAGGAGGAGGAGGAAGGAGGAGGGGAGGAGGAGGAGGAGGAGGGAGGAGGAGGAGGAGGAGGAGGATGGCCGAACTCCTGGGCGCGGCCCTGCAGGCGCCTGGAGCGCTCCAGGAGCCGCCCCCAGGGAGGCGCCAGACAGGTGGCAGAGGCTCCAGGGGCTCAGGCCCACAGAGCGCTCCAAGAGACGGCCCCGAGCTGGCCTCGAGGCGGCCCAAGGAGGCGCCGAGAGCGCACGAGGGGGCTCCAAGAGAACCCCACAGGGGCCCCCAGAGGTAAACATCATGGATCTTGCTTTGGTAATCGACAGATTTTTTGGGTTACCGCCTTTTCAAGCGACCGCCCAGGACGGCCCTCCAAGAATGCCCAAGAGGGCCTCAAGACAGCCGACGAGTCCTCCCAAGAGGGCTCCAAAGGCTCCCAAGAGGGCCCCAGGAGGAAGAACCCGAACAGACATGTCGAGCCTTTCCCGAAACTCGGCCCCCGAGACCGCCAGTAGGCTCCCAAGAAGCCTCTAAGAGGCCACCAAAGGCGCAAAAGCGTGTCCCACCGGGCCCCGAAGAACTCCCAGGACCCCTTCAAAATGCTGCAATGAGGCCCCCGACAAGCCTCCCGAGAGCCAAGGAAGCCTCCCAAAGAGGCACCTTGTCTACGACCCAGTTTGCTCCCAACTGTGCACCAAGAGGCCGTCGAAAGGCCTTCTCCCTCTTCTCTTCCACCACCGGGCACGCCGCTACGATGGTGATATATGTTCCGACGGAATGCCCGAAGCGATGAAATAATGGAACTTGGCTGCAATACTCCAACGTGTAGGATCGCTGGGCTGCAAGCGTTCTACGTGCGAGAACTCTGGTGCCACTGTTGATCGCGATGCTAATGCAGTCATGCCTTCACGAACATGCCCCGCTTGGAGGCCGATGCCATTTCACGCCTGTGTCTGCCCGTCGGGAACAAAAAACTGGCCGCCCCTCCAGACCCAGCCCCACCCCTGGGCGATCTCCTATCATGGTGCAAAATAGGTATATCCACATGTATACATCCATGGATGTGTACATGTAGATTCCCAAAACAATGCTTGTAAGTAAAAACTCTCCCTTCCCTTCTAAGAGACTGGGCTCGCCTGCTGGCCCAGCGGCCCCGTTCCGGTCCGTTGCCACACTATCTTTCCTAATGCAAGGCTGGTCTGTTGGCCCGGCGGCCCCGTTCCCGTCCGCCGCCGCCGCCCCGCTGCATCCCCCGGTTCGAGTCGCACGCCATCCACTGCTCTTCATTGCTTTGCATCGCATGGCACTCCTTTGCAATGTTTTGCACTGTTCTGCGCCACGCAGATGGCACCACATGGATTGCACCGCCTATGTTGCACCACATTGGTTGTTTCTCCTTTTAAAAAAATAGAATAGACTTTACCCCCCCCCCCGGCGTTATCCGCCCCCCCTTCGGGTACGTAAACCATTGATGATTCTGACCACATGTCCATCCGAAAAATGAATTTACTCTGTCCCAGGGGGGCCGGTATCGGTTCCCCTGAGATTCCCTTGTAAAAAACAATACGCGGGGATATGTCTTGTTCGAACATTGGACTTTTTCAGGCATCCCTTGCAACAAATGCGACGAAGTGCGCACGCGCGCGTCGTCCCGCGCGCATGCCGAAATCCTTCAAACACCTTCGGTGTCGGAAGGATCTCGCAATCGAGTTTCCCCCAAAACATACAAAACAATTGGATTTCGCAACACTGATTTGCTAAGAGAGCTTACGCGCGAGCTCGTGCGAAATCTCCAGAAAACCATCGGTTTTTCAAGATTTCACAAAGTGCTACCAAACGGGCTTCGCGCGCGCGCATGCCGAAATCTGTCGAACACCCTTGCGCGTGTGCCGTCGCGAGAATCCTCTACAAAAGATGGGACAAAGTGCAGACGCGCGCGTCGTCGCGCGCGTATGCCGAAATCCTGCAAAACCCATCGGCTTCGGAAGGACTTCAAAATCGTGTGTCCAGAAAACCTACAAAAACACAAGATTTCGCAACATGGATTTTCAACAAAAGCGTCGTTGGCGTCGGCGTCGTCGTCGTCGCCACCGTCGTCGTCGTCGTCGTCGTTGTCGTCGTCGTTGTCGTCGTCGGCGTGGTTGACGTCGTCGTCGTCGTCGTCGTCGTCGTCGGTGTCGTCGTTGTCGTCGTCGTCGGCGTCGTCATCGTCGTCGTCGTTGTCATCGTCGTCGTCGTCGTCGTCGGCGTCGGCGTCGTCGTCGTCGTCGGTGTCGTCGTCATCGTCGTCGTTGTCGGCGTCGTCGAAGTCGTTGGAGACGTCGTCGGTGTCGTCGTAGTCGTTGTCGGCGGCGTCGTCGTCGTTGTCGCTGTCGTCGTCGGCGTCGCTGTCGTTGCCAAGTGCCATTGGTTCCCACCGTCACGGTCTTAAGAGATTTTACAAACCATGTTGCGGGTGGATGGGTGGGATGGTTGCGCGAGCAGTGGAGTGGACAACTCACTGCGAACGGAAATTAATTGCACCACCTAGATTGCACCGCATAGATTGCAAGAACTCGCTGTTTGGGGTCCAAGCTGGCTAATATGTAGATGTGTATATCCGCCACCATGCCGCGGGGCACGGAGTGGGCGTGTCCTCAGGTCCTTTGCCTAATCACTTCCCGAAGACGTCCCAAGAGGCCCCCAATCGCCCCCCCAGAGGCCTCAAAACGACCCCAAAGACGTCTCACGCGACATCCCAACGAGCATTCCAAAAGCCTATGACCCACAACCGAGGCACGGTAACGGGATGGGCCGAATACAGCAGTGCATAGAAGCATATACTTTTTTTGAATGTGCTTGTTTGTATGCGTGCATGTATGCATGTACGCATGCATTCATACATGCATGTATGTAGGTATGTATGCATGCCTGCAAGAATGTGCGTATGCATATATGCACGCACGCATGCAAGCACGAATGTATGTATGTGTGCATTTAGTTATGCATGTATATTGGTATAGTATGTCAGTATGGATGCATGCATGTCTGTATGTATGCATGCATGGTTGTATGACTGTAGCTATGCGAGCATATATACATATGCGTGTGTATGCATGTATGTATGCATGCATGTATGTATGAATGAATGTATGCGTGCATGCATCTATGCATGTATGTATGCATGTATGTTTGTATGCATGCATGCATGCATGTATCTATGTATGTATGCATGCATGCATGCATGTATGCATGTCTGTATTTATGTATTTATATAGGCACGTGGATGCATATATGCATGTATGTATGCATGTATGTGTGTGTGTGTGTATGCATGCATGTATGCATGCATGCATGCATGCATGCATGCATGCATGCATGCATGCGTGCGGGCGAGGCGAAGCTGCGTGGGCGGGCGAGAAATAAGTCTCCTGTAGCTGAGGCGCGGCCGCACCAAAAGTCTCCGTTCCGGCAACCGGTGCCCCGCGGTGTCCCGCCGGTGTCCCGCTCGGCGGCTGGTGGCGCGCGGTGTCCCGTCGGTGTCCCGCCGGTGTCCCGTCGGTGTCCCGATGATGATGATGATGATGATGAGGAGGATGTTGGTGATGTTGACGATGATGATGATGATGATGGTGATGGTGGTGATGATGATGGTGTCCCGGTGATGATGATGATGATGATGATGATGATGATGATGATATTGACGATGTTGATGATGATGGTGATGGTGGTGATGATGATGGTGCCCCGATGATGATGATGATGATGATGATGATGTTGATGATGCTGATGTTGCTGATGATGGTGCCCCGATGATGATGATGTTGATGTTCCTGATGATGTTGATGATGATCGCATTATTTGATGATGATGAAGATGACGATGATGGTGTCCCGATGATGATGATCAGGTTGATGATGATGCTGTTGATGATGCTGGTGATGATGATGATGGTGCCCCGATGGTGATGATGATAATGATGATGGTGATGACGATGGTGGTGTCCCGATGATGATGTTGATTATGATGAGGTGATGATGATGATTTTGATGATGGTGGCCAAATGATGGTGATGATGATGCTGATGTTGATGATGATGATGGTGTCCCGATGTTGATGATGATGGTGATGATGATGATGGTGACGATGACGATGGTGTTCCGATGATGATGATGATGATGATGATGATGATGATGTGGCTAATGATGATGATGCTGATCATGATCATGATCATGATGATGATGATGGTGTCCCGATGATGATGTTGTTCATGATCAGGATGATGATATGATGGTGATGATGACGATGGTGGTGGTGGTGTTCCGATGATGAGGATGGTGTCCCGATGATGATGATGATGATGATGATGATGGTGACGATGATGGTGTCCTGATGATGATGGTGGTGTTGACGATGATGATGTTGATGATGATGGTGATGAGGTGATGATGGTGATGGTGTCCCGATGATGCTGATGATGATGATGATGATGTTGATGACGTTGATGACGATGATGTTGATGATGATGATGATGACGACGTTGATTGTGATATCGATTTTGACATCGATAGTGAGATCGATAGACCGAATGTGAGATCGATTGTGAGATTGGTAGTGAGATCGATTGTGAGATCGATAGTCAGATCGATTGTGAGATCGATCGAATGAAATAGATCGAGTGAGATCGATTGTGCGATCGATCGGGTGAGATCGATCGAGCGAGAACGATAGTGAGATCGAATCGAGTGAGACGTTGGTTCCTCCGCCCCCCCGAACCTCCTTATCACCCGAAGGGTGGTTGTATAGGTATATGTATGTATGTATGTATGTAAGTATGTAAGTATGTATGTATGTAAGTAAGTAAGTATGTATGTATGTATGTATGTATGTATGTATATATGTATGTATGTATACAGGTGCGTGTATGCATAAATGTATGTATGTATGCATGTGCGTATATAATTGTGTAGGTATATGCGTATGCATGTACGTATGCATGCATGCATTCATTTGTGCATGTCGGACGTTGGGCGGTGAGTCCGACGTGAAACAGAGACCCCCCTACCGGGAAATCGATTTCGGTTTCGGGTTCGCGTCGTGCGTGCCGTGCGTGCGTGCGTGCGGGCGGGCGAGAGGAAATCCTCCTGTGGCTGGGCCGCGGCCGGACCAACTGTTTCTCCTCCGGCGGCCGGTGTCCCGCGGTGTCCCGCCGTTGTCCCGCTGGTGTCCTGAAATCCTCCTGTGGCTGGGCCGCGGCCGGACCAAATGATTCTCCTCCGGCGGCTATAGTGGCCCGCGGTGCCCCGCCGGTGTCCCGCTGGTGTCCCGGTATCCTCCTGTGGCTGGGCCGCGGCCGGACCAAATGTCTCTCCTCTGGCGGCCGGTGGCCCGCGGTGGCCCGCGGTGTCCCGCCGGTGTCCCGTGGTGTCTTGTGGTGTCCCGTTGAGTGAGATCGACAGTGAGATCGATAATAAGATCGATACTGAGATCGGTTTGGTGCCCCGAGGTGTCCCGTGGTGTTCCGTTGAGTGAGATCGATAGTGAGATCGATAGTGAGATCGACAGGTGTCCCGTGGTGTCCCGTTGAGTGAGATCGATAGTGAGATCGATAGTGAGACCGATAGTGAAATCGAGAGGTGTCCCGCGGTGTCTCGTGGTGGCCCGTGGTGTCCCGTGGCGTCCCGTTGAGTGAGATCGATAGTGAGATCGATAATGAGATCGACAAGTGTCCCGTGGTGTCCCATGGTGTCCCGTGGTGTCCCGTGGAGTGAGATCGATAGAGAGATCGATTGAGTCAGATGTTGGTTCCCCCCCCCCGCCACCCTCCCCAACCTCCTTATCACCCGAAGGGTGGTCGTATAGGTATGTATGCATACATGCTTGCATGCATGAGTTCACATGATGCGTTTCCGCACACGGCTGCAAGGAGCTACCCAAGAATCACCTACCGCCCCTGCCAATCCCGCCCCACTTCGACTGTGCTGAGCTCTCCCTGGCTTCCCGCGCCACTTCGGAGCTCCTGGGGCCCCCCTTCGGCCTCGTGACGGGTGCCCCCCCACCTGGGCCTCCCTGGGCATCCCGGGGACACCTTGGCCCAAGGATGCCCCCGGCGACGCCCGGCCCCGCTCCTGGCAGCCACCGCCGGGCGCCAGACACCCCCCCCCCCGGGGGCGGGCGGCGCGCGGCCGCGCGACCCGCGCGGGAGGGCGCGCGGCGGTCCTGCGCGGCCCCCGGCGGCCCCGCGGGGGCGACCCCGGAGGCGACCGGGATGGCGCCGCCAGAGCCCCGCGTGCCTGCCGCCTGGGCGGGCGGGCGCTCAAGGGGGGGGGGGGGCGGTCGGGGGCCGGGCGGCGCGGAGGCTCGAGCCTCCGCGCCTCGCGGCGGCCGGAGGCGCCCGCGCAGAGGTCGAGGAGAGCGCGGGGCGGTGGAGTGTAGGGGGGCGGGAGTCAAGACAAGTCCACAGGAAGGATGCGCGGTGAGGATGCAGAAGCGCCCGGCGGCGGCGGCGACGCCGACGATGGCGACGGCGGCGGCGCGACAGCAATGGGGCGAGGAGGAGAGGAGGCAAGTGGAGCATCCAGGTCTCTGGCCTGGTGTTTTTGCATCGCCGCGGGTTCTGCATTTCCTAAATTATTCGACCGCTGGAGGCGTGTGCTCGGGCTCTAGGGTGGTCAACCAGCAACTCGGGGTGAAAGCTGTCCCTGAGGAAGCGGTCGGGACTTCCAGGAGGCAAGTCTAGCGACGAAAAGAGAAGGGGGGGGGGGCTTACGTGCGAGACGTGGCAACCTTACGCGGCTGGCTGCTCACGCGGCACCGCTTTGAGAAGATGGAGTTCACGCAAGACCTTACGCGGGCAGCTTATGCGCGAACATCTACGCAGTAGTTCCCGTTTGTTTAAATCGCCTAGGTGGAAGAGGAACGAGGACCAGGCGGAGGAGGACAGAGGAGGTGAAGGTGGAGGCGGGGGGCGAGGTGGGGGGAGGGGAATGGTGGACAAGGGGAGAGGGGATTTCTTTTGTTCCTGACCCCTCCTCATGCATCTCCCTCCCCCCTCTATGCCCTTGGACATAAGTGACTTGGCGGCTCAACTCATCAAAAAACAGTCTCTTCCCCAGACCTCCGACGGCGTGATTTGTTGAGTACGGGACCTCAGAAGCATCTGATCCCTTTCAGCAGGCCGACGTTCATCCTGAGTCATGCTTGAATGTCGCAGGATCTGCGGGCTCCAAAGGCCGATGATGGGGACACACACCATGCTTGTTTTTTTAAGACGTTGTGACGGTGTGGTGAATAACCTGTTCTCCCTCTTTGGGCACCCGTTTGCCCCTCTCCTCCCATCACTCCCTGGCTGTCTGCGCCGGGGCGCTGGGATGTGAAAGACGGCGCAGGTTGATTCGAGGTCGCCTCCAAGGATTGCGCAGGATGGCTCGAGTTGGCCTAGATGGCCTCAAACATGACTCCAATGTGGCCCAACACGAGGTTGCCCCGATGATAGCGCATGGTGTTGCAAGTTGGTCGAGATGGTTCCCAAGGTGGCACAAGCAAACCCCAACCTTCGAGGAATGCACCTCAAGGGAGAATGCCATCGAACGGCCCAATATGTTTCACCGCTCTCCGCCTTTGCACTTTCTCGACTTCTGATGGGCCTCCGAGGCCTACAGATGGTCCCGAGATGGCCGACTAGGCCCCGACAAGCTGTTCGGAAACAGGTTGGTAGAACGTAGAAACATATACGGCAACATAGAGTGGCCTTCCGCCCACCAGCATTACAAGCAAGCGCATGGGATACTGTCGATTCTGGAGGTTGGAAGGCACTTCAAGCACTGACAATGGGGACCTGGACATCCAACAACACTTCATGTCAGTGAGTGGCCTGTGACAGAGGCTCAGCGGGGCCTCACGAGAGCAGAGCCCCCCAGAGATCCAGATCGCATCCCACGATAGTCTCCAGTGGGCCTCAAGAGAGAGAGAGAGAGGCTTCAACATGTGAACATGCCATTGGTGAGAGGAGGGGGGGGGAGGGCTTCCAGCACGGCCCAAAGAGGGCCACCGAGAACCTCAGCAGAGCCCCCGAGTCGGCAACCAGCAACAGCCGAGACTCGGCTGGGGCCCCCCTGAGCTTCTTGGAGGCCTGACTTTCTCTTGGTGGACCGTCGGGCGGCTGAGTTTTTCAGGAGGAAAAAAAACACACAGACACAATTAATCGGCGATTCCCAGAAAACATGGGAAAATATGGGAAGTGGGGGGGAAGACAGAAACCCAGAAAATATGGGAAAGTATGGGGGATACTTTTATTTGTGTGTATTTATTTGTGTGTTCCAGTTCCCCTTCAGTTTTGCTCTTGCCCTGCGATCACTGCGCCCTCCTCCGCGGCTTCGGGAGCACACGCCGCGCTCGCTGCCCTCTTGCCTGGGCCGCCGCACCCCGCGCGAGCCGCGCCCCGCGGCCCCGCGACGCGCGACCCGCGGCCTCCCTTCGCGCCCCCCGCGCCGCGCCCACTGGAGCAGGGCAGCTGTACCCTGCCCCAGGCCGCGGCAGGAGGAGGAGGGGGAGGACGAGGAGGAGGAGGAGGAGGAGGAGGAGGAAGAGGTGGAGGAGGCGGTGTAGGAGGAGGAGGAGAACGAGGAGAACGAGGAGGAGGAGGAGGAGGAGGAGGAGGCGGAATGGGGAGGAGGAGCAGCAGAAGCGCGAGGATCTCCGCGCCCCCCTCGGGGCGACCCGAGGGCCTCTGCGACGGCCCCCTTCCGCTGCGGGCGCTGGCCGCACAGAGAGGGGAGCCCTCCCTTCTTGGAAGAGCTCAGGGCAGGTTCACGGACCGACCTCGCCTGCAGCGTCGTGCCGCACCGCGGCGTTTGTTACAGTCGGGGCGCTGACCCAAGGAACCCTGAATAAGGAACGGGGCCCCTTTCTCCCACAAGTTGAACTTCGATCTCCCATGGAAAACCTCAGGAAAACAGAAGGCAAACTGTCGAACAATCCTGCGCGGAACTCGTTCGCGCGAGGGTCGGCACAGGCGACCCCGCGTTTCTGCGTCGCTCAGCTGGCCAGTGCGTCGCGGGCAGCAGCCACCCTCGAGGGGAGGGAGGGAGGGAGGAGGGAGGGAGGGAGGGAGGGAGGGAGGGAGGGAGGGAGGAGGAGGAGGAGGAGAGAGGAGGAGGAGGAGGAGAGGAGGAAACACCGAGCCCCTCCCCAACGAAAAGGGTTCCTTCTTCAGGGCCCCGGCTGTACAGGCCGCACGGCCTGCCCAGCGCCGGGTCCGTGCTCCTCCTTCGCACCCCGTCTCTGGCGGGACGGCCGCGCGCGTTCGTCGCCGGGGTGTGGGCCGGGTGCGCACCTCGGCTGCGGAGCAGATCGGTGGCGGGGCGTTGTGTCCAAACTCGAGCTCGAACGCGCTTCCCAGGCGAGGTTACTGAGCGGTGTAGGCGATTGCCGCTCGAGCTTGCACCTGATCTGTCACCGGCTCGTGCAGCTGAGCGCTCTGGAAGAACACGTGGTCATCATCATCATCATCATCATCATCATCATCATCATCATCATCATCATCATCATCATCATCATCATCAGCATCATCGTCATCATCATCATCATCATCATCATCATCATCAGCATCATCATCGTCATCATCATCATCATCATCATCAGCATCACCAACATCATCAAGGTCATCCTGATCCTGATCCTGATCATGATCCTGATCCTGTTCCTGATCCTCCTCCTCCTCCTCCTCATCGTCATCATCACCACCATCATATCCATCTACATCAACATCAGCATCAGCTTCAGCAGCAGCATCAGCATCTACATCAGCATCATCATCGTCGTCATAGTCGTCATCATCATCATCACCATCACCATCACCATCACCACCACCACCAACCATCACCGTCACCATCACCATCATCATCATCATCATCATCATCATCATCAGCAGCACCAGCACCAGTACCAGCATCAGCACCAGCACCAGCATCAGCATCAGTATCATCATCATCATCATCATCATCATCATCATCATCATCATCGTCATCATCATCATCATCATCATCATCATCATCATCATCATCATCAGCATCATCATCATCATCTGCATCGCCAAGTGCGTGACGCAGATCGGTGGCGGGGAGTCGTGTCCAATCGCGAGCCCGAAACTAACCAATCTGTGTCAACACTTGCTCCAAACACGTGTGCGATGTCCACTGCCATTCGAGAGAACACTTGTTCGACAAGTGATGCTCGGATAACCCAGGCCGTGTCCCCTATGCCCCCTTCACCCCGCCATACCGCGCGGGGGCGGATACGCGCGGGCAGCGAAAAAGGAGGAACTCCGCGCAACTCATCCGATCGAAGCTACAGTCGCCGAGCAGTATACTGCAACCTCTCATCAGCGCGGTGATGCCATTGCAAAGGGCTGCGTGGACTGCTACACCATTCGCACTGAATGGGGTACCCCTCTTTGCTTCGCTTCTGCTCATTCGCTTCTCTTCTCTTCTCACGGCGACTCGCCTGTGTATCGTCTCTGGATGGGCTGGTGGAGAGACGCGACGCGTAGACTCTAGAGAACCAGCGCCAATTCGCGACACCAACATCTGGCCAAACCAGCGTGGCTCTCTCGGGTCTGCGCTGGGCCCTCTCCGCTCGCTCCTCCGTCCCATGCGCGCCCCGCGCGCCGGAGAAGGGGTGTGGGGGGGGTCCCAGTGCCGACCCGACACAAGCGCGTTCCACTACTCGCGGGGCAGCGACTCGCAAAGGGCCTGGATCCGCCGCGCGAGACTCACGATCCATTAGTTACATGGATCGGGGAGACGTAAGACCCGGGTACGGGGGACTCGGAAATCCCCGACGAGGTCGTCAAGAAAATGACGAGCCCGAGCCTGCATTTTGACGAGGCCTCCCGCTGCAGACATCCCACGAAACTCCTCCTCGTCAAAATCCGAGGCGCGGTCGTCAAAAAACGATGGCGAACCCGAGTCCTGGCAAACCCAGGTCTTACGCTCCCCCGAATGGAGGAAGCCGTGTTTCTTCTGGGGCGCTTGCGAAATAGGCACTTTGCGAGTACCGGAGCGCGCTCGGCGAGGCCCATAGGAGGTCCGCGCGGACCTCCCAAGACTTCCTGCTCGTGCTGTCTGCTTCGTCTCGCAAGCGAAGCGCCTCCGCCCTGCCTTGGGGAACTCGGGGGCGCCACACTCGCCATCGCTCGGACGTCCATTTCCCTCGCATTTTTCGGTTTCGTGCGTGTTGTTTTTTTTGCTCGATGGTCCAGGATGGTCCTGGATGGTCCTCGCCGAAAAAAAAAAATGCACACGTCCGAGCGATACCAGGCACAGGGGGGGGAAGCTCGCGAGCCGGGGCCCCCGCTGCACGTGCGCGGCCCAGGCGGGGGGGGGGTGCCAAGGGGCGCCCTGGAGCAAGACGCGGGGGCCCCGAACTCCGGGCAGAGACCATGTCCCCGGCCATTCGAGAGCCCACAGAGGACGTGCGCGCCCAGCTAGGCACACGAACACGGCCCCTCGATCTGCGAGACCGGCCGCGTGGTGCGGAACTTTCGGGCGATGCGTACCCTCGAGGCCAGCGAGGGTTCATGTACGTGTGCATCCTCCTTTCGCTCCTGAGCCATGCTGTCCGCGCCCCCTTCCTGCCACCTCCCCGCCCTCCGTGGACGGCCCCCCGATGGAGATGCCGAGCCTCCTCCCTGTAACTATGAAGGGGAACTGGGACACACAAATAAATACACACAAATAAAAAAAATCCCATATTTTCTCATATTTTCTGGGTTTTTGTCTTCCCCCCCACTTCCCATATTTTCCCATATTTTCTGGGAATCGCCGATTAATTGTGTCTGTGTGTTTTTTCCCCTCCCTGTAACCAGGCGGGCGGAAAGAGACCCGAGGGCCGCCGCGGGCCGCCCTGCGGCCAGCCCCCGCCCCTCGCGCGCAGGAGCGGGCGGGCGGCCGCGGCCTTCCTCGCCCTCGAGGCCCGCCGGGCCTGCCGGGCGCTGCCGCGCCACCGGCCGACGCTGTCGGCAGGGAGCGCCTCGAAAGCATCGCGCCGTACTTCGCTCTTGAGGCCTCCCGCACGGGGTCGGAGGATCGCGCCGCATCGCTGATGCGTCGCCGACGCATCGGCGATGCGTCGGCGACGTCTGCGGTGCATGGGCGTGGAGAACATCGGACTCCACATCGAGCCGCATGGCCGATGCATCGGCGATGCAGCGCGGTCCTCCGACCCCATCTACTCGGACCCCATTTGGGAGGCGTGGATGTTCGCTGTTCTGAAAGCCGGGGGGGTGTTTCCGCGCCTTGTGCCGTCCTCAAAAACGGTCGGGGACGAGGCACTGGTCCCGCGAAAAGGGCCGAGAAGTCTGGGGGGTGTTCCCAGACATCCGACGCCCTGTTTTTTCGCAGCGTGGCTCCCGAGAGGTCTGGACCTCTGTCTGGGGACAACATTTTTGAATCCCGAGTTGATTATCAACGGTGCGGGGGCCCAATGAAGGACCCCAACGGTCCAGAACCCTCCGTCGCGATTTTTGTGCAGGACGTGATGGGGTCAGGGTCTGGTCTGGGCAGCTACTGCTGGGAGAGACCCCCGTCCTCGATCCATGGGCTGAAAGCCTACGAGAGTAGAGCGACGGCGAGAGAGAGAGAGAGAGAGAACGAGATCGAGAGAGGGAAATACATATGATATTGAGCAGGGAGGAGGTGAGAGCGAGAGATGTAATGATAACATGATAATGATAGAATTAGTGAGGCAGAGCGAGAGAGACAGAGAGAGAGAGAGGAGAAAGAGAGAGAGAGAGGGATAACGAAAAGAGGCAGAGAGAGAGGAGAAAGAGAGAGAGAGAGAGAGAGGGAGAACGAAGAGAGAGAGAGAGAGAGAGAGAGCGAGAGAGTGAGCGAGAGAGTGAGCGAGAGAGTGAGCGAGAGAGTGAGCGAAAGAGAGAGAGAGAGAGAGAGCCAGCGAGCGAGCGAGCGTGGGGTGGAGGCGAGACATCGGACACTGAAAGCTGGGTGCCACGAGCGGGCCACCGAGGAGGAGCCGCCAGGGGGGGGGGCGGGCACGACGGGGCAGCGATGGGGGCCGCCGAGGAATCACACGGGCGCCCAGACGGAGCCACGACGGGGGCCACGAGGGTGCCTCGAGAGGGCCACGAGGGGTGCGGGCACGAGGGGGCCCCGAGGGGGGCTATCAGGGGACCGCCGGGAGGTGACGAGAGGGCAGCGGGCGAGCCTGCCGAGGGCGCGCATCGGGGCATCGGGGCATCCTGCCAGGTTGCCACGGGGGGGGGTGGGGGGCTCGATGCACTGCAATACAGTAGGGGCCAGACCAGAAGAAACCTTCCACAAGAAACCCAACCCTGAAACCCCAGGAGGTCCTTCGATTTTTGGTGTGGGAACGTCACGACTCCCATGGCAAAACCATAGAAACCCAAGAAACCCAGGGCGCCCTGGAGGCAAGCAGGGTGTTTCTTGGCATGGCCCCCTACTGTACTAGACTCCACTGCATCATCGCGAGGATGACGAGGAGGGGCGAGGGGCGAGGGTGAGATGGGCGACCAGACCGATGGCAGAGAGGTTCCGCAAGCTTCTCTCGGCCTGACAGGGTCGTTCCTTGGCTCACTTGGCAAAGCTTTCTGGTCGGCGGGGCAGCCGCCCCTCATTCAGGCTCGACGTCAAGAGATCGGTGCTCGAAGACGCGGCCAGCTGGTTGCTTTCCGCCCCCTCCCCCCTCTTCTTTTCTCGATCGTTCGCTCCCCCTCTTCTTTCTCCTTTCCAGCTCTACCTGGTCCCGGTCCCTACTTAGCTGCGGCCTGGTGCGCGAGGGCGCGGATCTTCTCCTGGTGCTGCTCCTTGGCCTCCGGATGGTGGGGCCAGCGAAAGAAGAGCGCGGAGGGGTGCGGGGAGAAGAAGGCAATCTATGAACTTGGGCGGGGGGGGTGGCAGACAGGATGATGCACGCGACATTGGGGAGGGATAAGAGCTGGAGGAGGCCCAGGAGGACGGCGAGGATACAGAGGATGTGAATGCACAAGAAGCCCACCCCAAGAGGCCCTACCCCGAAATCCGCCGAGGTTTCTTGCACTGCGGCAGCAAACGCAGGCACCTGGGGTACCGTGGCCTGAGCGGTTTCTCTGATCGCCTGCGTAGAGCATTTTGGCGTCAAGACACCCAACGCACCGACGCCCAAGCGACCCAAGGTGTCATGTCATGCCATTTGCAGTCCTGGGGAAGTTGTCTTGAAGACAATTTGGGGCCGTGGTGAGGCCGCCCGTGGGCAGTTTGGGAACCGTCTTGGGCCCTCAAGGGGCCCTCGTGGGCTGTCAGGAAGCCCGTCTGGCTTGTCTTGGAGCAGTTTCCGTTTTTTTTTTTTGTTGTTTGTTTCTCCCCCCCTAGCGATATCGGACGCTCCGAAGCCTGAATGAACGAGTATCCGCACATGTTTGTTAACATTAATTTGGCGACGTACCCAACCCTTGCGCAATGCGGGGCAGGAGTAGCTTGGGAGATTTGACGAGCGACGTGACATGGACGCACATACTTCTGCGAGCGGCATTCGGAAGGTTCGCAGGTCCCCAATCAAAGGGAAACACGATGAGTAACTGAGTGAACCCCTGAGTCACTAAGGAAGACGCAAGGTCCGAAAGGAGACGGTGGGCAAGGGGTCTGAAACGTCGGCGGGGCAGCAGCAACATGACATGGCCCCCCAAGGACGGAAAGGCCCCGCGCAGGTCTGCGCAGTGCCTCACTCCGCTGGACCCACCAGCAGCCTTCGAAAGTGGCGAGCCCACCAACAGGAAGAGGTCCAACTCGGCCAGGTCCAACTCGGCCGGTCCGACTCGGCCGGTCCGACTCGGCCCGGTCTGACTCGGCCCGGTCCGACTCGGCCCGGTCCGACTCGGCCCGGTCCGACTCGGCCGGCCCGACTCGGCCCGGTCCAACTCGGCCCGGTCCAACTCGGCCTGCGTTCCAGCTGCTGCGCGGTCACCGGTCCGACTCGGCCGGCTCGACTCGGCCCGGTCCGACTCGGCCGGCTCGACTCGGCCCGGTCCGACTCGGCCGGGCTCGACTCGGCGGGGAGGGCGAGGAGACAGGTGAGTGCGCGCGCGCGCGTGTGCGTGCGTGCGCGCGGTGATGACGCGACGTTCAATATCAGCAAAGCTGTGTCCCTCTTCTCCTATTTCCCCTCCCCTCGGCTCTCCGGCTCCTCTCTCCTCTCCTGCCTCCCCCCTCCTCCATCCGGATCAAACTTCAACCCAAAAATCGCCGCCAAACCGAAAAAAAAGGAAGGGCGAAACCGGAAATTCCGGAAGGGCGAAACCCGAAAAACACACCGAGCCCAAACCCGAAATCCGAGCAGGGCCCAAAAGAAAAACCTTTGGAGGCGCCTCCCGAGGTCACCGGGGGCACTGGGGCTTCCTTGGGAGCTCACAATGGAGTTCTGAATCGGGTGAGGGGTGCCACGCCATGGGTGTACGGGACGCAGACGGGCGGTGGCACCGGGGCCTTCGGGGGCGCTACCGCTGGGGCTGCGAAACGCGTGATGTGTGTGTGTGTGTGCAGAAATGTGCATGCCGAGGGGAGGGTTCTGAAGCCGAAGCCCCCCCTCTCCCCTAGCGACAGTCCGGAGGCTCCGGGCCCCATGGGGGGGAGGAGGAGGAGGAGGAGGAGGAGGAGGAGGAGGAGGAGGAGGAAGGAGGAGGAGGAGGAGGAGGAGGAGGAGGAGGAGGAGGAGGAGGAGGCGAGGAGGAGGAGGAGTGAGGAGGAGGAGGGAGGGGAGGAGGAGGAGGAGGAGGCAGGAGAGGAGGAGGGGGGAAGGAGGAGGAGGAGGAGAGGAGGAGGAGGAGGAGGAGGAGGAGGAGGAGGAGGAGGAGGAGGAGGAGGGGAGGAGAGGAGAGGGGGAGGTGGAGAGGGAGTGCGGAGAGGAGGAGGAGGACGACGACGACGATGGGGAGGGAGGAGGATGAGGAAGAGGAGGAGGAAGAGGAGGAGGAGGAGGAGGAGGTGGGAGAAGGAGGAGGAGGAAGGAGGAAGGAGGAGGAGGAGGAGGAGGGAGGAGGAGGAGGAGGAGAGGGAGGAGGAGGAGGAGGAGGAGGAGGAGGAGGAGGAGGAGGAGAGGAGGAGAGGAGGAGGAGGCAGTAGGAGGAGAGGAGAAGGCGGAGGAGCAGTAGGAGGAGAGGAGGAGAGGAGAAGGAGGAGGAGGAGGAGGAGGAGGAGGAGGAGGGGAGGAGAGGACGAGGAGGGAGAGGTAGGAAGAGGAGGCGGAGGTAGCAAAGAGGAGGGGGAGGAGGGGAGCACGAGGGGGAGGAGGAGGACGAGGAGAATGAGGAAAATGAGGAATATGAAGATGAGGAGGAGGAGGAGGGAGAAGGAGGAGGAGCAGTAGGAGGAGGAGGAGGAGGAGAAGGAGGAGGAGGAGGAGGGAGGAGGCAGGAGGGGGAGGAGGAGGAGGAAGAGGAGGAGGAGGAGGAGGAGCAGCAGCAGCAGGAGGGGGAGGAGGAGGAGCAGGAGGAGGAGGAGGAGGAGGAGGAGGAGGAGGAGGAGGAGGAGGAGGAGGAGGAGGAGGAGGAGGAGCTGGAGGAGGAGGAGGAGGGAGAGGGAGAGGAGTAGGGTTAGTACTTGATTGTAGGGCTGTGGGCGTAGAGCTAGGGTGTTAGGGTATAGTGGGTTGTAGGTTAGGGTTGTAGGGGTTGGGCTCAGGGTCCGCCCGCCCGTTAGGCCACTGGGAACCTCTGGAGGCTACCAGAGACGTCTGGGACGCCTAGTTCACCTAGCTTCGCGCTGAGCGCCGAGCGGTGCGGTTGTCTTCGCGCCCTCGCGCCGCTTCTGGGAAAGAACACCTCTCCAGCCCAAGCCGCGACGCGCGATGCGCGGTTGTCTTCGCACTGCTGCGGGGTACCTAGGCTCATGAAGCCGTCAGGGCAGCTTCTGCAGACAATCCTCTTGGCTTGCTACTTAGGGTACTCCTTGGGCCGTCTCGGGGGACTCCCGGGTCCCTCGTGGGCCGCCTTGGTGCCCTACGACCGACCCTCCGGGCCGCCCTCATGCCACTCCCTCCCTCCTCTTCCGCCCGAGGCCGCACCCTCCTCTCCATCCCCTCCGTCCCCTCCTGTCCACCTCCCTCCTTGGCTGCACTGATCCCGGCCCTGCGCGCCTCGTCGCACGCTCGTCGTGGCGCTTCTGTGGGCTGCCAGCCGACGTCAGGTGCTGAGGTCCCAGCGCGGCGGCGCCCACCCTCGGGCGCACCCGGTGCTGGGGAGTGGCGCCGAGCTGCACCGGGGCACGCCGGAGCACGCCCAGCCTGCCAACAGCAGCTGCCCGCTCCTCCCTCCCTCCCCTCGGCGGCGAGCCCAGGGGGGAACTGCGAGGGAGAATCGACTACACGTAAGAGTGACCCTGGGTAAGAGTGACCTGTGGTGCGCGGCTTTGGGGGGGCCGCGGGGAGGCCAACTCCAGGCGCGCTAGCCGCTGCTACCGCTTCGCGCCCGGCCATCTGGGGGCCCCTCTGTGCCCGCACCAGAGGTCACTCCGGCGAAAGGTCACCCTTACGTCTAGTCGAGAGAGGGCCTTCTCGGAAGGCCCGGAGGTCCCCTGAGCACCAAGCTGCAAGCTGCACGCCGGAGCACGCCCAGCCTGCCAACAGCAGCTGCCCGCTCCTCCCTCCCTCCCCTCGGCGGCGAGCCCAGGGGGGAACTGCGAGGGAGAGGGCCTTCTCGGAAGGCTCGGAGGCCCCCCGGCCCATATCGACTCGTGGCCTCCCCCGGCCTGCCCCTCCGCGCCGCTGCCTCCCGCCGGCGGCCCCCTCCTGCCCCCCCCCCGGTGGCCCGCTCCCCGGGGGGTCGCGGCGCGGAGCCTGCTGGCACTGGCGCTGCTTCTCCTCGATGATGCTGGCGATGAAGGCCTGCTGCTCCTCGCGAGGAGCGACTCGCGCGCGCCTCTGCCTGACTTGTCGAAAGGGCTGCCTCGTGGTCTCCTCCCCCGCCTCCTCCTCCTCCTCCTCCTCCTCCTCCTCCTCCTCCTCCTCACTTGTTGCAAGAGCTGCCTCGTGGTCTCCTCCTCCTCCTCCTGCTCCTGCTCCTCCTCCTCCTCCTCCTCCTCAGGATGCGGATAATCGAGGAAGATAAACATGAAGGAGGATGATTATTCACTGCGTGGAGCTCCCCATATGTGCATCTACTCGCATGGACCTGTCCGCCGTGAATGTCTAGGCGCAAGAGCTTTCGAATATTAACGGCTTCAGTTGTGCGGTCCTGGACATCATCTAACTGAGAAATGAACTTGAGTGTGAATGAGCCGCAGTAGTACGAGCGCGTCTCGTGCATGAGCCTGGGGCCCTCCTGGGGCCTACCTGAAACTACTGGGGCTTCCTGGCTCTCCATGAGCCTCTTGGGACATCCTGGGACCTCCTAGAAGGTTTCGTGCCCCCGGGAGAAGCGCATCAATAGCAACAGACACGTACATAAAACATTGCGGATTAGAGCCACAGGAGAAGGGCAATCTATAGGAACACGCGTAAAACACCAAGGACTCGTGCCCCAGGAGAGGCCCAATACCTAGGAACATGAGTAAAACATTTAGGATTGTGTACACAGGAGAAGGACCATCTATAGAAACATACGTAGAACATCAAAGAATCGTGCTCCAGGTGAGGCCCAATCGATAGGAGCATACGTAAAAAACATGGGATTGGAGCCACTCCTGTTGCCTTCTGAGGCCTCCTGCTCCTGCGGCCTCTCGGGGCCTCCTGTTGCCTTCCGAGGCCTCCTGGCGCTTCCTGTTGCCTCCTGGGGCCTCCTGTGGTTTCCTGAAGCCTTCTAGAGTTTCCTGGGGCCTCCTGGAGCCTCTTGGGACATCCTGTGGCCTCTTGAGTCTTTCTGTCGCCTCCTGATGCCTCCTGGACCTCATGTGGTCTCCTGGGGCCTCCTGGAGCCTGTTGGAGCCTCCTGTGGCATCCTGAAAAGAATCTGCGCCCACGAGCCTGGCCACCAAAACAAGCAAACCGATCGAGACATCCTCAAAATCTAGCCCACCTGGGGGGTGAAAATGAGCGCCTCGCTCGAGACATCCTCCAAATCTGCTCCGAAAGCGAAGGATGCTGGGCCCAGAAACAAGCAAACCGCCTGAGACATCCCCACAAAATGGCCGCGAACGAGCCCGTGCAAACACCCCTGGCGGCTCCCCTTAGGGGTGCTGAAATGAGCGCCTCGCTCGAGACATCCTCCAACTCTGCTCCGAAAGCGAAGGATGTTGGGCACAGAAACAGGCAAACCGCCTGAGACATCCCCACAAAAATGGCCGCGAACGAGCCCGTGCAACCACCCCTGGCGGCTCCCCTTAGGGGTGCTGAAACCAGCGCCCCGCCGGAGACATCCTCACAATCTGCTCTCCAAGCGAAGGATGTTGGGCCCAGAAACAAGCAAACCGCCTGAGACATCCCCACAAAATGGCCGCGAACGAGCCCGTGCAACCACCCCTGGCGGCTCCCCTTAGGGGTGCTGAGTGTGAGTAAGTCTGTGTATGAGTAAGTCTGTGTATGAGTATGTCTGGGTATGAGTAGGTCTGTGTATGAGAAAGTCTGTGTATGTGTACGTCTGGGTATGAGTAAGTCTGAGTATGACTAATACTGTGTATGAGTAAGTCTGGGTATGAGTGAGTCTGTGTATGAGTACGTCTGGGTGTGAGTAGTATGAGTAAGTCTGTGTATGAGCAAGTGGGAGTATGAGTAAGTCCGACAGGAGGGGAGGAGAAAAGAGGAGGAGGAAGAAGGAGGAGTAGGAGGCGTCCAAGTAATAACAAGAACCCCATCTTAGGATATGGGGAACAAACATGTGTCTGGACGTCTCAACCTTTTGTGGGGGGCATCAGACACCCAGAGGCATTCGGAGCAGACCTTGGGCGACTCGAAGAGAATCCGACAATTCTTTTGTGTGGTACTGCTGGGCCGTCAAAATACTACCGAGGTCCCAAATCCCAGGACCGTCAACACTCTACGAACTCAGGATGGATTCGAGATTTCTAGTTCGCGCGCGCGGGGCGGCTCCTGGGGGTGCCCGGACGAAACATATTCTGGGCGGTCCGACCTTTATGGTTTTTCCTTCTGGGCGTGGCTTTCAGGCGTCCCAGAGCGCCTCTGGAGGGCCAGAGTCCGCAAGACGGTCCAAGAGGGCTCCGAGTCGCCGACCGATCGGTCCAAGACGCCCAAGATAGCCTCCAGACGGCCGCAGATGCCCCCAAGACGCCCAAAGCGGCCTCGAAGAAACGTCTCAAGAGGGCACCAGGAGGCGAAAACTATAGATGTCCCTCCCCTTCAGTTTTTGGAGGATTTTGGCGTTCTCATATGTTCGGCTTCCCGACTCTCAAAGACGGCCCACGAGGCCCCAAATATCGCCCTGAGACGGCCCAAGAGGTCTCCAAAAGAACCCCAAGAGGGCTCAAGAGGGCCCCAAGAGGGCCCAGGAGGCCTCAAAGACGGCCCAAGACATCCCCAGGACGGCCCCAAGAGGGGGCCAGACGGGAAACCCGAAGGACATCTCGAGCCCTCGGCCCCAAAGAGGCGCCCAGGAGGCCTTCAAGAAGCCCCCAAGAGCTCCCCGAGAGGCTCCGAGAGGCCGCCAAGAGCCTCTGAGGCCGCCAAGAGCCCCCAAGAGAACCCCACAAGAGGCCCCCAAGGCCCCCCGGAGGCCCCAAAGAGGGCCCGGGGGGGCAAAAAGTAATGTTGCCCTATAGGTTTTTGAAAGTTTTTGACCGTCTCGCCCTCTTGGCTCTCCAACGTTCGAAGGGAGCCCCAGAGGCCTACAAGACCGCCCCAAGACTGCCCAAGAGGCCTCTAAGAGGGCCCTTAAAGGGCCCCAATGCGGCCCACGAGGGCCCGAAGACCGCCCAAGAGGCGCCCAAGAGAGCCCAAGAACGCCCCACGACGGCCCCAGGTGGGGCCCACGAGGGAAACCACGAACCATCAATTCGAGCTTTCCGCCCCGAGAGGCCCCAGGAGGCCCCAAGAGCGCCCGAAGCGGCCACGAAAGCGCAGGCTAACGCCTGCGATGGCACAATACGGGCCGGCGGAATGAGCGAAGCATCTAAATAACACCTGTCCTGGAAAAGGGGTTGAGAGCTTCAGGAGCTTGTGGCTTGAACAGGAAGTCCAGTCGTCGGTGTGGATCCTCCTCCACCGCCCCTCCTGCTTCTTCTTCCCCTCGTCCCTCTCTTCCTGATCCTCCTCCTCCTCCTCCTCCTCCTCCTCCTCCTCCTCCTCCTACCTCGTCAGGGCGCTCCCGGGCAAACGAGGCCTGCTCAAGGAAACGTCGCTGGCAACCAGCATCGGCAGCGGCGACGACAACGATAGCAACCGTGGCCAGACCAGCTCCCAAAAAAAAAAAAAAAAAAAAAAAAAAAGTAAAATAAAAAAAAAAAAAAAAAAAAAAAAAAAAAAAAAAAAAGTAATAAAAAAAAAAAAACCCAAAAGAAAAAAATGAAAAAAAAAAATAAAAAAAAAAAAAAAAAAATAAAAAAAAAAAAAAAAAAAAAAAAAAAAAAAAAGAAAAAAAAAAAAGCTCCCAAAAGCTCTGAGGCTACACGCAGAGGAAGATGCGGAGGAAAACGAGGGAGAACTGGGACGGAACACCCCTCCGAAAGGTCCATCCTGGCTGCCGGCTTCTCGGCTACGGGCATGCCAGGAGGGAACGAAACACACAGACACAATTAGTCGTCGACTCCCAGGAAAATATGGGAAAATATGGAAGTGGGGGGAAGACGAAAACCCAGAAACTATGGGAACACATGGGGAATCCTGTCTATGAATTTGTGTGTCCCAGGGCCCCTTCAGCATAGGAAAGCCCAAGCAAGAGTATCCTCCTGTGCGGGTTTCTGCATCGCTGCCTGCGACGGGACGGGGGCGGCCGGCGTGCCGCCCACGTCCCGTCGCATGCAGCCCAGCCCACCAGCCCACCTGCGACCTCACGGGGCTCATGGTAACGTGTACCAACAAATCTGGCGTGGGCCTTTGCTGCCCGGTATCCGCTACGCCCCCGATGGGCCGTAGCGCGACATGGAGGGCCATGGGTGGGGTGGTGTCTACTGTTTTTTGGTCGAGCCCCCCCCCCCCTCCCAAGCCGACCGAAAACCGCGCACCAAAGGTCACTCTGGCGAGGGGTCACTCTTTCGTGCAGCCGAGCTCGTCTGTCCCCGGATCGATTTTCGGTGGCCCTGGGAAGGAAACGAGACGGAGAAGGCAGAGGGGAACACGGCGAAAGGAGGACAAGGATGCAGAGGAGGGAGGATAATGCGACCCCCTCGTAGAGAGCATCATTCATAGCATTACAGCCGCCCTCCTCTCCTGCTCATTTTCGCCTTACCATCGAATGTTGCCATTCCCACTTGCCAACACCTTATTCCTCCCTCTGGGCTTACAGCAATGCACCGCTCTTGTTGTATATGAGAATGAAGCATGTGCAATCTATCAACACATGCACATGAACATATGTGAGCATATGGGCGCAGACTGGCGACCTTGCACATACGCTCGTTCGTGTCAGGTTCCATGTGTGACGACGGCCTTGCATCTGTGCACACGTGCGCATACGCACACGCGTGCATCCACACACCTCCCAGCTCGGGCCCCTGACTACCCGACACCCGCCGAGAGCCCGCTGCCACGCCGCGGGCACCCGCGGCGGTCCCTCTTCTCGGCAGTGGCCCTCTCCAGCTCCTGCCGTCGGGTATGGGCGCAAATGCCCGCGGGGAGGCCCCCCCCCCGGAAGGGGCTATAGGACGAAGAGAAATCCGTTCCAGAGCGTTCTAGAACGCTCTCAGAGCGTTCCGAAACGCTCTCAGGCCGCGGCGCCCGAGACATCCTCCAGAGCCGCTGGATCTGGACCATTCCCGATTTGGCCTCGTCCGATGTTATCCTCGTCCTAGCCTTTTCTTACCCCCCCTTTGGCATCGTGAAGGAATCGCAACGGCACGTTGTGACCACTGTCGGCCTCTCGGGGCCCCTGCCGGGGCACGGTGGCGCCCACAGAAACGACTCGGGAGGAGCAGCCGCCCCCCCCCCCCCCGGGGAAGGGGTCTGGTCCAGGCCTCTGGTGGCCTACGTCTTCAATCAACGTTCGCCTTCGACCCGGTCGACGGCTTCCGCACATTCAGTTTTCAATGTGTGTGTGTGTGAATATACATATATATATACAAGACTGCATTGGCGCTTCGCGCCCTGCACCTTGGTCCGATAAGTGGACGGTGCAGGCAGACTGAGAGAGGTAAACCGATCAAGACAGACATCGTTTCTGGTGGCCGAGGTCGCCATGATAGTGGTTACATTGTTCTTCTTGTTCCTTTCCTATGTTTGTCTTCGTACATTGTCTCTTCCTCATTCTCGAATGAATTTGCACGCGAAGGATTCTTCGTCCTCGTCTGATTCGTTCGCGGAAGCTCCTTCGTGGCGAATCTCTGGAGAGGTTCGCGGAAGGATTGTTAGGGCTCCTTGGGAGCCTTTGGGCGACCAATGGGGAAGTCCTCGAACCACCATACCGGGAGTCGTGGTTCCAGATCACGTGTTGCAGTCTCGGGGAAGTTGTCTTGAAGACAATTTGGGGCCGGGGTGAGGCCGCCCGTGGGCAGTTTGGGAACCGTCTTGGGCCCTCAAGGGGCCCTCTTGGGCTGTCAGGAAGCCCGTTTGGCTTGTTTTGGAGCAGTTTTTTTATTTTTTTTCCTAGCGATATCGGACGCTCCGAAGCCTGACTGAACGAGTATCCGCACATGTTTGTTAACATTACTTTGGCGACGTACCCAACCCTTGCGCAATGCGGGGCAGGAGTAGCTTGGGAGATTTGACGAGACGGCGGCGACGTGACATGGACGCACATACTTCTGCGAGCGGCATTCGGAAGGTTCGCAGGCCCCCAATCAAGGGAAACA
The DNA here is from genome assembly GCA_963575745.1 of Prorocentrum cordatum. Taxonomy (NCBI): domain Eukaryota; class Dinophyceae; order Prorocentrales; family Prorocentraceae; genus Prorocentrum; species Prorocentrum cordatum. The sequence goes on from CAUYUJ010022037.1 coordinate 115,304, forward strand.
CGATGAGTAACTGAGTGAACCCCTGAGTCACTAAGGAAGACGCAAGGTCCGAAAGGAGACGGTGGGCAAGGGGTCTGAAACGTCGGCGAGGCAACAACAACAACATGACATGGCCCCCCAAAGACGGAATTCGGAAAGGCCCCGCGCAGGTCTGCGCAGTGCCTCATTCCGCTGGACCCACCAGCAGCCTTCGAAAGTGGCGAGCCCACCAGCAGCCCTCGAAAGTGGTGAGATTTTCATCCCCCCAAGAACGGGTAGGTCCCGCTCATATCCGCGCGATGCCTTACTCCGCTGGACCCACCAGCAGCCCTCGAAAGTGGCAACAGTTTCGCAGATCGCAGCCCCCCCGGGGACGGGGAGGTCCCGTTCAGATCCGCGCGGTGCCTCACTCCGCTGGACCCACCAGCAGCCCTCGAAAATGGCGACAGCTTCGCAGATCGCAGCCCCCCAAGGATGGGGAGGTCCCGTTCAGATCCGCGCAGTGCCTCACTCCGCTGGACCCACCAATAACCCTCGAAAGTGTCGACAGCTTCGCAGATCGCAGCCTCCCAGGGACGGGGAGGTCCCGCTCAGATTTGCCTCGCTCTGCTGGACCCACCAGCAGCCCTCGAAAGTGGCGACAGTTTCGCAGATCGCAGCCTCCCAGGGAGGGAGATGTCCCGCTCAGATCTGTGCGGTGCTTCACTCCGCTGGTCCCACCAGCAGCTCTCGAAAAGTGGCAACAGTTTCGCAGATCGCAGCCCCCCAGCCAAGGCAACTTGTGCATGCCGCCTCACCGCTCCAGCGACGGTGAAGAGCCAACGTGTGCATGCCGCCGCACGTCCATGGCGGCACACCCGTGATCTGGATTATGGGTTGGGGGGGCCCTTCGGGGTCTCGCGGCTTGTGGGGGTGAGAGCTCTGGAGGTGTTAGGACTCCCAGGACTCACAGGGCTCATGGGGCACCGTAGTGGTCGTAAGGCTTGTGGGGGCGAGATGCCTCATATGGCTGATAGGGGTATGGCCTCTCGGGGCTCTCGTGGGGCTCCTTTTGAAGCTCTTTTGGGCTGGCGGCTTGTGGGGGTGAGAGCTCTGGAGGTGTTAGGGCTCCCAGGACTCACAGGGCTCATGGGGCACCGTAGTGGTCGTAAGGCTTGTGGGGGCGAGATGCCTCATATGGCTGATAGGGGTATGGCCTCTCGGGGCTCTCGTGGGGCTCCTTTTGAAGCTCTTTTGGGCTGGCGGCTTGTGGGGGTGAGAGCTCTGGAGGTGTTAGGGCTCCCAGGACTCACAGGGCTCATGGGGCACCGTAGTGGTCGTAAGGCTTGTGGGGGCGAGATGCCTCATATGGCTGATAGGGGTATGGCCTCTCGGGGCTCTCGTGGGGCTCCTTTTGAAGCTCTTTTGGGCTGGCGGCTTGTGGGGGTGAGAGCTCTGGAGGTGTTAGGGCTCCCAGGACTCACAGGGCTCATGGGGCACCGTAGTGGTCGTAAGGCTTGTGGGGGCGAGATGCCTCATATGGCTGATAGGGGTATGGCCTCTCGGGGCTCTCGTGGGGCTCCTTTTGAAGCTCTTTTGGGCTGGCGGCTTGTGGGGGTGAGAGCTCTGGAGGTGTTAGGGCTCCCAGGACTCACAGGGCTCATGGGGCACCGTAGTGGTCGTAAGGCTTGTGGGGGCGAGATGCCTCATATGGCTGATAGGGGTATGGCCTCTCGGGGCTCTCGTGGGGCTCCTTTTGAAGCTCTTTTGGGCTGGCGGCTTGTGGGGGTGAGAGCTCTGGAGGTGTTAGGGCTCCCAGGACTCACAGGGCTCATGGGGCACCGTAGTGGTCGAAAGCTTTGTTGGGGCGAGATTGGCCTCATATGGCTGATAGGGGATGGCCTCTCGGGGCTCTCGTGGGCTCCTTTTGAACTCTTTTGGCTGGCGCTTGTGGGGGTGAGAGCTCTGGAGGTGATAGGAGCTCCCATGACTCACTAGGGCTCATGGGCACCGTAGTGGTCGTAGGCTTGTGGGGCGAGATGCCCACATGAGTGGGAAGAGGTATGCCTCTCGGGGCTCTCGTGGGGGTTGTGCTGCTTTTGAAGTCACTTTTGGGCTGGCGGCTCTGTGGGTGAGAAGCCTGGCAGGGTGTAGGGCTCCCAGGACACACATGGGCACATGGGGCACCGTAGTGGTTCGTACGGCTTGTGGGGGCGAGATGCCTCATATGGCCAACAGGCCTCATATGGCTGATAGGGGTATGGCCTCTCGGGGCTCTCGTGGGGCTCCTTTTGAAGCTCTTTTGGGCTGGCGGCTTGTGGGGGTGAGAGCTCTGGAGGTGTTAGGGCTCCCAGGACTCACAGGGCTCATGGGGCACCGTAGTGGTCGTAAGGCTTGTGGGGGCGAGATGCCTCATATGGCTGATAGGGGTATGGCCTCTCGGGGCTCTCGTGGGGCTCCTTTTGAAGCTCTTTTGGGCTGGCGGCTTGTGGGGGTGAGAGCTCTGGAGGTGTTAGGGCTCCCAGGACTCACAGGGCTCATGGGGCACCGTAGTGGTCGTAAGGCTTGTGGGGGCGAGATGCCTCATATGGCTGATAGGGGTATGGCCTCTCGGGGCTCAAAAAAAATAAAAAAAAAAAAAAAAAAAAGGAAAAAAAATAAAAAAAAAAAAGCTCTGGGCGGGCCCTCCCTGGTGGGCCGTCCCGGGACCCTCTTGGGCCGTCCTGGGGGGCTTGGGCCGTCTTGCGGCCCTCTTGGTTCTTCCTGTGGGCCTCCTGCGGCCTTCTTGGGGCTCTCTGGGAAGCCTTTTGGTGCTCTTTGGGGCCGTCTTGGGGCTCTCTTGGGTCGTTTGGGAACCCTTTTGGGCTGTTTTAGGGTTCCCTTGGGGCCTTCTTAGGCCGTCCTGGGGCGATCTTGGGGGTCTCTTGGGCCGTCTTGGACGCGGCGAAGGCCAACGAAGCGGATATGCTGTAAGTCTACGTTTTCCTAAAGGAATGGGGCGATTTTGACCTCTTGGGGGTCTTTTCTTTCTCCAGACGAGAGCGAGCGTGGGGCCGCAAGCCCCAAAGTTATGTGCGGACGTCCCCGCGCGGGCCCAGCACGAGCCCGAAATGGGCCTCCAAAAAATCGGCACCTGACCTGGCATTCCAGGTGGCCCTCCAGGCCCAGAGAGTCCACGTGCGGAAAGCCCCCTCGAGAGGAGGGCGGGCGGAGCCGAAATCTTGAGGACAGCAGATTGTTGGATTGCGCGCGCGCGATGAACCTGGCGGATGTCGCGAAAGAGTGCAACTCGCAGAAACTGTAAAGAACAGTCAGACAGGCCGGCTGAACTAAAAAGCGGTGATCTGCACGGGCACCAAGTGAGGCAAGGTCAGCACAGCGCGAATGGACCCCCGCATCAGAGCGGACGGGACTTGTCGAACCGAAGGAAGGAACCCGTACCTCCCTCCCTTCTCTCATGGACCCCCCATCCCCCACTGTAAGTGGCGACGGACGGATCAAGACATACTCTGCTCGCGTGCCGTGCCCTACACGGGCATTGTGGAGGAGAGGCGGAGGGAGGGAATAAGAAGTGACATGTGGAAAACAGAAACAGGGATGGGAGGAGGGATGGGGGCAACGAGGACCCAAACCACAGTATGGTTGGGAAAAAAGAAGAAAGTGCGGTTGAGGCCTCACTCTAAGGCGCTGGCGGCTTTACACTGGTATCCAGCTGAGGCCCCAGAGATGTCACCACGCTCACATCTGATCCATGAGCTGCTGCTTTTTCGCGTCGAACTCTTCCTGAGTAAGCGCACCTGCATCGAGCAACTGCTTGAGCGACATGATCTTCTGGGCGACGTCTTGAGCCCCAATGACAACGGCGGTCGCTGGGGCCGCCATCATGTGTTGTCCTGGCGCGCCATTGGGCGGCCATGACAGACTTGCTGGCAAGGTAAAAATGACGTTGTAGCCCCAAGGTGGCCCCCGAGGGCGAAATCGTAACATCAAAGGCTGCCCTTCCGAATCCACCCAATTCTCCTCGTAGCCCCCCTCCGTCAACTCAATGCGAACCCCAGTCAATCCCAGACTGCCGGGAAGCTCCTTCAGCTTCGCGTTGAACTTGTGGATCTTCATCTTCAGGTAGCACCAAGGACAGGAGAGGATTCCCAGCGTGGCGCCGCAGAGCAAAGAGGAGCAATCTGCAACACAATCTTGCCGGTGGGGTTGGTTTGCTAACAAGGGCCGGAGGGCGTCCATGATCTTATTGTAGTCGCCCTCAGGCACGTCTGCCCCAAGTGCGGGCGCCCACGGCGGGAATTGATGGTTTTTGCCCCGCGCATTCGAACCGCCAATGTTGGCCCAGATCTCCTTGGGGTTCATCGGGTTCTGGTAGATGCGGCCAACATACATCACATTTGCCATTGCAGCGGAATTGGCAAGGATGTCCTCAGACTGGCGACGCGGGAACGACTGAAGAAGGCAACTTGGGTCAACGTGAACTCCTTGAGCAAGAAAGCCCCTTGAGCCAAAATGGCTACGGACCTCTTGGGGGTCTTCTTGGGGGCCTTTGGGGCGTCTTGAAAACATCTTAGGCCGCCTTGAAGCCACCTTAAGGCCTCTTTGAGCGCTCGTGAGCCGTTCTGGAGTGGTCTTGGGTTGCCTTGGGGCTTCGCGGGACCGTCCGGGGATGGCGGGGAGAAGCTCCCGAAACCGAAATTCGAATTTGACGTCGGTGGGAGCGCCCACGGCCGAATTTATGTACGGGGGGGTCAGGGAGGGTTTTCCGTTGTAAGAATATCCGAAGAGGAATATCGGCGCACTAGCCGGAGGGGAGGAGGGGGAGCGGACACAACGGCACGATGTCAGGCTCAGCGACGCAATTGTGAAACCACTGAGCCCCTCGGCTGCACATATGCGTCTGCCAACGCAAGAAAAACGCCGACCGTTGTGGTCGCAATCCGCAAGAGACTGGGTTCCGACCCGAAGAGCCCCGCCCCCCCAAGAAACAAGTGGCACGTGTGCCATGGCTCTTGCACAAAAAGGAAGGGGGAGGAGGAGGATGTGGAGGAGGAGGGGGGGGGGGAGAGGATGCCATACATCGCAGAAGGAGTGAACAAAACAGGGCCTCAAGAGGGGCTCCAGAGGGCGAGCGCGAGGAGACTCCAAGGGCCGTCCCCCGCAAGATGGCTTCAAAGACCTATGGCGGGTTCCCAGGGGGCCGCGGAGGGGGCACTGGGCGGGCGCTGGAGCCGCGGGGGGGGCGCTGAGACGGCGCGGGGGAGGGGGCGGAGCGGGGGAGGGTGTGCGGTGCCGAAATAAAGTGGTCGGGGCGGAGGGGGCACTGGGCGGGCGCTGGAGCCGCGGGGGAGCGCTCAACGGGCAGCGGGGAGCGGCGGAGCGGGGGGGGGCGGTGCCGACATAAAGTGGTCGGGGCGGAGGGGGCACTGTGGCGGCGCTGGAGCCGCGCGGGGGCGCTGAGGCGGCGCGGGGGAGGGGGCGGAGCGGGGAGGGGGGGTGCGGTGCCGAAATAAGGTGGTCGGGGCGGAGGAGGCACTGGGCGGGCGCTGGAGCCGCGGGGGGGCGCTGAGACGGCGCGGGGGAGGGGGCGGAGCGGGGGGAAGGGTGCGGTGCCGAAATAAAGTGGTCGAGGCGGAGGGGGCGCTGGGCGGGCGCTGGAGCCGCGGGGGGGCGCTGAGACGGCGCGGGGGAGGGGGCGGAGCGGGGGGGGG
>CAUYUJ010022037.1:123472-155972 GCA_963575745.1 Prorocentrum cordatum
CTTCGACGCGCCGGAGGCGTGGTCGGCCCCTTTCCAGACGGCGTTCGCCCAGATTCTGGCGCCCAGGCAACGCCTCGCTCGCGTGGAGCGAATTCTCGGCGACTTTGGAGCGGTTCCAAGAGGCTCTCTTCGGCGCGCCGGAGGCGTGGTCGGCCCCTTTCCAGACGGCGTTCGCCCAGATTCTGGCGCCCAGGCAGCGCCTCGCTCGCGTGGAGCGAATTCTCGGCGACTTTGGAGCGGTTCCAAGAGGCTCTCTTCGGCGCGCCGGAGGCGTGGTCGGCCCCTTTCCAGACGCGTTCGCCAGATTCTGGCGCCCAGGCATCGCCCGCTGCGTGGAGCGAATTCTCGGCGACTTTGGAGCGGTTCCAAGAGGCTCTCTTCGACGCGCCGGAGGCGTGGTCGGCCCCTTTCCAGACGGCGTTCGCCCAGATTCTGGCGCCCAGGCAGCGCCTCGCTCGCGTGGAGCGAATTCTCGGCGACTTTGGAGCGGTTCCAAGAGGCTCTCTTCGACGCGCCGGAGGCGTGGTCGGCCCCTTTCCAGACGGCGTTCGCCCAGATTCTGGCGCCCAGGCAGCGCCTCGCCCTCCCGGGCCTCGCGGCCAGCACCCGGTGCACGGGTGGGGCGAGCCGCCGAAAGAGATGATCGGCAGCATCGACCACGGTCTGGCCACCAGAGGGGGACCAGGACGAGGCACCCCTCTGCCTGGCGGCAGAGGCCACGCCGCGGCTGCGGCACATCGAGGGCACCCTCAGCAGGGCCGCAGTGGCCAGCGCTCGGTGCACACTCCCGCCCCACCGTGCGAGGGCTCCATCGCGCTGACGGCCAGGGCGCACGCGCCGGCACCCGCAAAGGCGCGGACGCCGGGCGGTTGCCGCACTGCTGCCGCGGCTTCTTCGTCCGCGGCGGCTGCGTGGCGAAGGCTGGAGAGAGCCTGCTGCGTCGGCTTCCCGAGGCAGCCGGCATCCCGCTGGCAAGCGGGACCGCCATCGTCGTCTGATGCCGCCGCTGCCGCCCTCACTCGAGCATCGGGCTCGAGCCGCTTTCTGGACGCTGAGATGCTGGCCACTCGATCCAGCATGTTGGAGAACACGTGTGGTATACTGACACGCAGATCTGCGCGGGCTTCACTCTCCTGCCGCCCTTGCTCTTGCTCTGCCCTCGTACCCTTCTCCCGCTTACAGTGGCGGTCGATCCACGAGAAACCTTCCACGAGAGACCCAAGCCTGAGAACCCAGGACGTCCACTGATTTTTGATGTGGGAGCGTTGCGCTTTCCATCGCAAATCCATCAAAACCCAAGAAACCCCGGGCACCCTGGAGGCAAGCAGGGTTTCTTGGCATGTCCCTCGTAACCTTTCTGGGCCAGGCGCCAGGCTGGTCCACCAAGGGGGCCCGGAGTGGGCCCCTCCCGTCTCTTTTTGGGGGGCCTTCTTTGTCACAGGGCACACGGTCTGCTGCGGCGGCGGAAACCCGCTTCCCGCGTGGCGAAAGCTGGAGTGAGCCTGCTGGGCCAGCTTCCTAACGCAGACGGCATGCTGTTGGCAAAGTGGATCGTCATCGTCGTCTGATGCCGCCGCTGCCGCTCTCACCCGAGCATCGGGTTCGAGCCGTTTTCTTAATGCTGAGCTGCTGGTCAGTATATCGGGGGTGCAACGGAGGTCTGAACAACATGAGCATCGATCCTCTGAGCGCATGCCCGCCGGCTGCGCCGACAACGCGGTCACAGCGCTCTGGACGGACAGCGTCGCGTCCGCAGCAAGGCGGCCAAGGCAAAGTGACGCGACGTCGGCCCGCGCCATCAGCATGGTGCGCCCCAATGTCCGGCGCCAGAGCCGCGACGCTGGGCCGCGCTCCCTTGATGGGGGCGAGCTCCGCAACCTGCATCTCAAGGAGCGTGGCGGACTGCGCATGCAATCGCCCGTGCGTCTCGAAACTGAGCGTGGTAACCTCCTGGCCGCGCGGCCTTGTACCGCAGGCCGGTGCGTGCCGCAGCCGCTGCATCCTCACGCACCTGCCGCATCGCATGAGGATGCTACTGTTGCTGCTGATGACGATGACGATGGCGATGACGATGACGATGACGATGATGATGAAGACGATGATGATGACGACGATGATGATGATGCTGATGATGGTGATGATGATGACGATGAACAAGGAATTAATCTCCCAAGCAGTGCTTGCCCGCAGGGGTTCTTACATCTGGTCTATCGAAATGGGCCTGTGTGTCAATCTGGCGGCTCCGTGGCGGTCGTCGCCGCCCCGTCGCCGCCTCGTCGACGCCCGTCGCCTGGGCTCTTGTGTCGGTGGACCGGCTCCGTGCCAGCCGTCGCCGCCTCGTCGCCGTCCGTCGCCGTCGCCGTCGCCATCGCCGTCGCGTTGCGTTGCTTTGCGTTGCGTTGCATTGTTTTGCGTTGCTCTTCGTCGCTCTGCATTGCTTTGCATTTCAAAGCAAAGCGCTGTATTGCCTGGCCTTGCTTTGCATTGCTTTGCGTTGCATTGCTTTGCGTTGCATTGCTTCGCATTGCTTTGCCCTGATTCGCATTGCTAACCCGTGCTTAGCATAGCCCTGCGTTGCCACTGCATTGCTTTGCATCGTGCTTCGTTGCGTTGCATTGCTTTGCATTGCTTTGCGTTACTTTGCATTGCAAAGCGAAGCCTTGCATTGCTTGGCCTTGCTTTGCATTGCTCTGCGTTGCAATACTGTTCATTGCTTTGCCTTGCTTCGCATTGATACGCCGTGCTTAGCATAGCCGTGCGTTGCCACTGCATTGCTATGCCGTGCTTAGGTTTTCATTGCTTTGCAGTCCCTCCCCCCTTCCGCCCTCCTGCTTTGCGTTTCTGCCAATCGCTTTGCATTGTTCCCGTGGCTTTGCGCTGCGTTGCGTGGCTTTGCATCTCACAGCGTTGCTTTGCATTGTTTTCCATGGCGTTGCATAGCTTTCCGTTGATTTGCGTTGCTGTACATCGCAACGCATTTCTTTGAATTCCTTTGCGTTCCGTTTCTTAGCATGGCACAAAAAGGAAGGGGAGCGAGGAACGAACGTCGCCGCGGGAGAGGGAGGGATCAAAAGGAGGAGTATGAGGAGGAAGCGGGCGAGGAGGGGAATGATAAAGTATGCGGTTTTCTGATGATGGCCCTGCGTGCCACAGCGCTTGCGTACACGACAGCACGCCTAGCAACAGCTCGACTAAGCTCGGGAACTATTCAATGACCACCGCAACGCACAATAAGCACCTGGCCATTGCTACGGCGTGCAACGCATTGCTCTGCATTGCTTTGCATTGCTACGCCGTGCTACGCATTGCTTTGCATTGTTTTGCGTTGCTAAGCCGTACATGTAATTGCTGTGCTCTGCACTCCACCTCACCCTCCCCGCTGTGCGGTGTAGCGCATTGTCGTGCATTGTTCGAGTCGGGCGGCTCGGCGTTGCGTTGCATTGCTTTGCGTTGCATTGCATTGCGTTGCACTGCTGTCCAGGGCTTGCCTTCATATCAAACATGTCGCCTTGGCATGTGTTCTTGGTGGGGAATTGTCATATGTCCACGCGGCCGTTTCATCAGTATGCTTGCACTTGTGGGGTTCTTATGCGCTTCTAATTCCGAAACTGTGCTTGCACTTATGGGGGTATTACTCCTTTTCGAAGGAGCTGGCCCTGGTTGTCGTTCTGGCGGCAATGTGGTCGCCGTCGCCGCCACGTCGGCGCCTCGTCGCCGCGAGTTGTCTGGGCATGGATGTCGGACGCTGCGCTTGCTGTCGCAGTCGCCGCTCGTCGCCGCCGCCCGTCGCCGCCCGTCGTCTGGGCCTGAACGTCGGCCGCTGCGCTTGTTGTGGCCGTCGCCGCCCGTCGCCGCCCGTCGCCGCCGTCCGTCGCCGCTTCATTCCAATGTTGCGCATTGATTTGCATTGCTGCGCATGGCTTGTCATCGCTTCGCGTTGCTTTGCATTGCTTTGCATTGGTTTACATTGTTTTTGAATGGCATTGCTTTGCGCAACATAGATTACACGGCCCATATTGCAGCACATAGGTAGTACCACCTACATTTCACAATATATCGATTGCATACCATGTCTTGCACAGACTAAGTGTATAACATATTTGATACAACGTAGATAGCACAACATCTATTGTACAAGATGGGTTGCACCACATTGGCTTGACTCACTTCTATTGCACCGCATAGATCACACATGTATTGCACATCACAAATTGCACACCATAGTTTTCCCTTGATGAATTGCACCACGCGTATTGCACCACATAGATTGCTCCAGACACGTTGCACAACAAATACCGTACCTCATAGATCGCACCACAGATGTCGCACAGCATATATTGCACCGCATCGGCTACACATCGTATACTGTACCACATAGGTTCCACTATACATACATATATATACTAGAACCATCGCGCGCGCTTCGCGCGCGCTCAAGTTCTAGCCCAGGCCGGGGGGGCGCTGGGCGATCTTGGACAACGCTATCAAGCACAGGCGCGCGACGGCATCTGAGGAGCTTCTGGGGTGTTCCGCATGCTTCGTCAACTGGCTGTTGGAGGCACCTCTTGGGTGCCTCTTGGGGGGGCGTCTGAGGGTCCCTTGGGGGCATCGGTTCTGCAATCTGAAGCCGTCATTGGCCGTCTTGGCTGCGTGGAGGCCCGACTTGAGGCCACCTGCGGCCAGATTGAGGCAATCCGGAAGCCTCCCGGGGGCCTCCTGGAAGCAGTTTTGATGCATTTGGGGCACTCTTGGGCTATTTTCAAACCTCTTGGACGTCTCCCAGGGGCCTTTTGGGCCCTCGGGGAGCTTTTGGGGTCCTCGTCGGACCACTTTGGGGCCTCTTGCAGCCTCCTGTGGGCCTTGTGGGGGGGCCGCTCTGCTGTTGGGTCGCGTTCCCCTTCTCGGGCCTCTCTTAGGGCTCTTGGGGCCCTCTCGGGCCGTCTTGGGCGCCTCAAGCACCGCCTTGGGGCCCTCGCGGGCCGTCTTGGGGCCCTCTTGGAGGCCTCTTCCTCTATGTGGGAGCGGTATTGGAAGCCTTTGGGGCCGTCTTGGAGCATCGGGATGCCAAAGGCCGAAACAAAAACGTCAAAACCCAATCGTAAAACAATGAGTTGTGCGTCTTGGGGCCATCTTGGGAGATCTCTTGGAGCCTCGTCGGTCCTCTTGGGAGCTTCTTGGGGGCCTCTTGGATCCGATTGGGGGCCTCCTGGGACTTCCCGAGAACCTCTCGGGGTAGAAAGCTCGGATTCTCGGTTCATGTTTCCCTTCTTGGGCCTCTCTTGGGGCCGTCTTGGGGCCCTCTCGGGCCGTCTTGGGCGCCTCAGGCACCGCCTTGGGGCCCTCGTGGGCCGCCCAGGGCCCTCTTGGAAGCCTCTTCGGCTATCTTGGAGCTGTCTGGGAGGCCTCTTCCTCCTCCTCGTCCCCCTCCTCCTCCTCCTCCCACTCCAACTCTCTCTCTCTCCTCCTGATCTTCCTCCTCCTCCTGCAGCGTGTTCCGGAAGGCTCCCGCCGGAACATGCTGTGCACAAGTGCTGTCACTGCTCCCGCCACCGTGCCCTGGGTGGTGGGTCAGAGGCCTCATGGGTGTTGGTTTGGATCTCGTGGTTGGCCTGTCGGGAACATCGTGAAGGCAATTTCGCAGCTTCTCGGTAGCCGTTTTGGGACCGTTGCGGGGCCTCCTCGGGCTGCTCTGTGGCCTCTTTAGGCATCGTTTGGGCCTCCTGGGTGCCTCTTGGGGGCCTCCTGGGGCCTCTTGGGGGCTCCTTGGCCTCCTGGGGCACTCTTCAAGCGGGAGGGTCGAATTTTGGAGTCGTGGTCCCCCTCTTGGGCGCATCTTGGGGCCGTCTTCTTGTTGGGCTGTCTTGGGCGACTCTGGGGCCGTTGGGGCCCTCTTGTCTTGGGGCGCTCTTGGGGGCCTATTGAGCCGTCGTGGAACGTCGGACAGCCGAAAAGGCTGGAAGGCCAAAATCGTTCGAAAACCTTCGTAAACTTGACGATTTCGGCCTCTGGAAGCGCTCTGGAGAGGCGTCTTGAAGCGTCGTGGAGTGCCTTGGGGGGCCTCTCGGGCCGTCTTGGGCCTATCTTGGGCGTCCTGGAGCGGTCTTTCGGCGACTCGGGGCCCGCTTGGGCCGTCTTGGGAGCCTCTGGAGGCCCTCCTGGACTATTTTGGACCTCCCTGGCCGCCCCTCCTCCAATGGGGGGTCGGAGGCGGCGCCCTCCGAGGCCCAGGACGCGGAAACCCTTTTTAAAAAACACAAGGAAAATGAGCCCCAGTAACCCCATGGAGGCTTTTCGGCGCTCTTGGACCGATGGGAGCTCGAAAACGCGAGAAGCCAAAAACATTGAAAAGAACATTGAACATATACGATTTTGGCCTCTCCGGGCCGTGCCGCGATACCTATCAGACTTCTTGGGGTCTCTTGGAGGCCACCTGGGAGCCTCGAGAGCCGTCGGAAGGCTGACTTGGGCGGCTCGGGAGCGTCTTGGGCCGTCCTTTCGCATTCTGGGGGCTCCTAGGGGGCGTCTTGGGCCCTCCTGGAGCGCTGTGGAGGCTGCCCAGAAAGGCTGGGGCAGCAGTGCCGGGAGCGTCCCCGAGATGTGGCCATATCTTTTCAGCGCGTTCCAGGAGCATCTTCCCGAAACGCGCTCGTGGCAGGGCGCCCACTTCCGAGGACGTCGGCATGGGAAACCGCAGCGCGTGATCAATCATTCCAGCGCGTTCCAGCGAAGACCGTCCGGAACGCGCTTGGGCAAGCGCTGGGTTTGAGGAAGGCGAGTGGGAACCGTTCAGGCAGTTTGGGATGCTCGGGGCAAGAGGCGGAAGCCATCCTCAGAAGATATGCAGTCTTCCTGGAGCCGTCTTGCAGAAAACAAAAGAAAAATGAGACCCTGCAGTCGTTCCTGGAGCCGTCTTGGAGCCCTCTTGGGCTGCCCTGGAGCCTGTTGGAGCCCTCTGCGGAATGGTCTTTAGGGAACCCACAAAGGACGTACGCGCCAAGCTATGTACATGAACACGGCCCCTCGATTCGCGAGACCCGCCGCGTTATACGAACATTTGTGCAGTGCGTGCTCTCGAAACCAGCGTGGATTCATGTACATGTACGTCCTTGTTTCGCTCCTGAGTCTTGGAGCCCGCGCCGAGGATCTGGAAAATGTCAGGGACCATCGCGGCGGCCTCCGAGGCCCGGGACGCCGAAACCCCGTGAAAACACAGCGAAAATGAGCCCCGGTACTCGCATGGAAGGTCGGGCAGCTGTTTTCGGGCCCCTGGGTTAGAACCATCGCGCGCGCTTCGCGCGCGCTCAGGTTCTAGCCCAGGCCGGGGGGGCGCTGGGCGATCTTGGACAACGCTATCAAGCACAGGCGCGCGACGGCATCTGAGGAGCTTCATGCTTCGTCAACTGGCTGTTGGAAGCACCTCTTGGGTGCTTCTTGGGGGGGCGTCTGAGGGTCCCTTGGGGGTATCGGTTCTGCAATCTGAAGCCGTCATTGGCCGTCTTGGCTGCGTGGAGGCCCGACTTGAGGCCACCTGCGGCCAGATTGAGGCAATCCGGAAGCCTCCCAGGGGCTTCCTGGAAGCAGTTTTGATGCATTTGGGGCACTCTTGGGCTAGTTGAAAGCATCTTGGACGTCTCCTGGTGGCCTTCTAGGCCCTCGGGGAAGCTTTTGGGGTCCTCGTCGGACCACTTGGGGGCCTCTTGCGGCCTCCTGTGGGCCTTGTGGGGGGACCGCTCTGCTGTTGGGTCGCGTTACCCTTCTTGGGCCTCTCTTGGGGCTCTTGGGGCCCTCTCGGGCCGTCTTGGGCGCCTCAAGCACCGTCTTGGGGCCCTCGCGGGCCGTCTTGGGGCCCTCTTGGAGGCCTCTTCCTCTATATATGGGAGCGGTATTGGAAGCCTCTTGGGCCGTCTTGGAGCATCGGGATGCCAAAAGGCCGAAAAAAAACGTCAAAGCCCAATAGTAAAAGAATGTGTTGTGCCTCTTGGGGCCACCTTGGGAGATCTCTTGGAACCTCGTCGGCCCTCTTGGGAGCTTCTTGGGGGCCTCTTGGATCCGATTGGGGGCCTCTTGAGACTTCCCGAGACCCTCTCGGGGTAGAAAGCTCGGATTCTCGGTTCGTGTTTCCCTTCTTGGGCCTCTCTTGGGGCCGTCTTGGGGCCCTCTCGGGCCTTCGTGGGAGCCTCAGGCACCACCTTGGGGCCCTCGTGGGCCGCCCAGGGCCCTCTTGGAAGCCTCTTCGGCTATCTTGGAGCTGTCTGGGAGGCCTCTTCCTCCTCCTCGTCCCCCTCCTCCTCCTCCCACTCCAGCTCTCTCTCCTCCTGATCTTCCTCCTCCTCCTGCAGCGTGTTCCGGAAGGCTCCCGCCGGAACATGCTGTGCACAAGTGCTGCCACTGCTGCCGCCAGGGTGCCCTGGGTAGTGGGTCAGAAGCCTCATGGGTGTTGCTTTGGATCTCGTGGTTGGCCTGTCGGGGACGTCGTGAAGGCAGTTAGCAGCTTCTCGGTAGCCGTTTTGGGACCGTTGTGGGGCCTCCTCGGGGCTGTTTTGTGGCCTCTGTAGGCCTCGTTTGGGCCTCTTGGGTGCCTGTTGGCCTCTTGGGGCTCCTTGGGGCCTCCTGGGGCACTCTTCAAGCCGGAGGGTCGAATTTTGGAGGCGTGGTCCCCCTCTTGGGCGCATCTTGGGGCCGTCTTGGGGCTCTGTTGGGCTGTCTTGGGCGACTCTGGGGCCGTCTTGGAGCCCTCTTGGGCCGTCTTGGGGCGCTCTTGGGGGCCTATTGAGCCATCTTGGAACGTCGGACAGCCGAAAAGGCTGGAAAAATCGGTCGACAACCTTTGTAAAATTGACGATTTCGGCCTCTGGAAGCGCTCTGGAGAGGCGTCTTGAAGCGTCGTGGAGTGCCTTGGGGCGCCTCTCGGGCCGTCTTGGGCGTATCTTGGGCGTCCTGGAGCGGTCTTTCGGCGACTCGGGGCCCGCTTGGGCCGTCTTGGGAGCCTCTGGAGGCCCTCCTGGCCCATGGGGGGTCGGAGGCGGCGGCCTCTGAGGCCCAGGACGCAGAAACCCTATAAATATCCCGGCGAAAGACCCAACCATAAGCAATTGTTGGTAACGCGTTGTGGGTGCCGCTTTCGGTGGGGCTCCATATGGGGCCACGAAGCGCTGCCTTGGATGGGGGAACCGCATGCGGACTGCGCCACCGGGGCGGGCCTTCGGTGGAGCTCCCTATGGGGCTACGAAACGCTGCCCTGGGTGGGGGAACCGCATGCGAACTGCGCCACTGGGGCCTTCGGTGGAGCTCCCTATGGTGCCACGAAACGCTGCCCTGGGTGGGGGAAGCGCATGCGAACTGCGCCACGGGGGCTTTCGGTGGAGCTCCCCATGGGGCCACGAAGCGCTGCCCTGGGTGGGGGAACCGCATGCGAACACCCCCACTGGGGCCTTCGGTGGAGCTCCCTATGGGGCCACGAAACGCTGCCCTGGGTGGGGGAACCGCATGCGAACACCCCCACTGGGGCCTTCGGTGGAGCTCCCTATGGGGCCACGAAGCGCTGCCCTGGGTGGGGGAACCGCATGCGAACACCCCCACTGGGGCCTTCGGTGGAGCTCCCTATGGGGCCACGAAACGCTGCCCTGGGTGGGGGAACCGCATGCGAACACCCCCACTGGGGCCTTCGGTGGAGCTCCCTATGGGGCCACGAAACGCTGCCCTGGGTGGGGGAACCGCATGCGAACACCCCCACTGGGGCCTTCGGTGGAGCTCCCTATGGGGCCACGAAACGCTGCCCTGGGTGGGGGAACCGCATGCGAACACCCCCACTGGGGCCTTCGGTGGAGCTCCCTATGGGGCCACGAAACGCTGCCCTGGGTGGGGGAACCGCATGCGAACACCCCCACTGGGGCCTTCGGTGGAGCTCCCTATGGGGCTACGAAACGCTGCCCTGGGTGGGGGAACCGCATGCGAACACCCCCACTGGGGCCTTCGGTGGAGCTCCCTATGGGGCCACGAAACGCTGCCCTGGGTGGGGGAACCGCATGCGAACACCCCCACTGGGGCCTTCGGTGGAGCTCCCTATGGGGTGAGCCCTGGGTGGGGGAACCGCATATCGGTGGAGCTCCCTATGGGGCCACGAAACGCTGCCCTGGGTGGGGGAACCGCATGCGAACACCCCCACTGGGGCCTTCGGTGGAGCTCCCTATGGGGCCACGAAACGCTGCCCTGGGTGGGGGAACCGCATGCGAACACCCCCACTGGGGCCTTCGGTGGAGCTCCCTATGGGGCTACGAAACGCTGCCCTGGGTGGGGGAACCGCATGCGAACACCCCCACTGGGGCCTTCGGTGGAGCTCCCTATGGGGCCACGAAACGCTGCCCTGGGTGGGGGAACCGCATGCGAACACCCCCACTGGGGCCTTCGGTGGAGCTCCCTATGGGGCTACGAAACGCTGCCCTGGGTGGGGGAACCGCATGCGAACACCCCCACTGGGGCCTTCGGTGGAGCTCCCTATGGGGCCACGAAACGCTGCCCTGGGTGGGGGAACCGCATGCGAACACCCCCACTGGGGCCTTCGGTGGAGCTCCCTATGGGGCCACGAAACGCTGCCCTGGGTGGGGGAACCGCATGCGAACACCCCCACTGGGGCCTTCGGTGGAGCTCCCTATGGGGCCACGAAACGCTGCCCTGGGTGGGGGAACCGCATGCGAACACCCCCACTGGGGCCTTCGGTGGAGCTCCCTATGGGGCTACGAAACGCTGCCCTGGGTGGGGGAACCGCATGCGAACACCCCCACTGGGGCCTTCGGTGGAGCTCCCTATGGGGCTACGAAACGCTGCCCTGGGTGGGGGAACCGCATGCGAACACCCCCACTGGGGCCTTCGGTGGAGCTCCCTATGGGGCCACGAAACGCTGCCCTGGGTGGGGGAACCGCATGCGAACACCCCCACTGGGGCCTTCGGTGGAGCTCCCTATGGGGCTACGAAACGCTGCCCTGGGTGGGGGAACCGCATGCGAACACCCCCACTGGGGCCTTCGGTGGAGCTCCCTATGGGGCCACGAAACGCTGCCCGGTGGAGGGTGGGGGCGCATGCGAACACCCCCACTGGGGCCTTCGGTGGAGCTCCCTATGGGGCTACGAAACGCGTGAGAGGTGTGCCGAGAGCAGAGGCAAGGAGGGGGAGGAGGGGGAGGAGGAGGAAGGAACGCGGGGCACCGTCTCTTCAAAACGAGGACCCAACACCACAGGATGGTTGGGAAAAACACAAGGAAAATGAGCCCCCGTCCCGCCATGGGGGGTGGGGGCACCTGTTTGTGGGCCCCCGGCCTGCCCCCCAGGGATATATATATATATATATATATATATATATATATATATATATATGTCAACATATATATGTGTATATATATACACATATATATGTATGCATTGACAACATGGTTGGGGTCTAAGATGGCTGGCATGTAGTCACAATAAGATGAAGTATGCGGGTCAAGGCAAGCGGTTGAGGGCAAATTCGGAGACAGACCTGTCTCACATCACCCGGCCTTCCTGGGACGATGGGGGCTGCAGTCAACGGCACCGTTGCCGATGTCTCTGCGTCGCACCACCTCTCCTATCTTGCATGCCAGCCACACTTCTTTTCAGAGACAGAGAGAGGGAGAGAGAGAGAGAGGGTAAGAGAAGATGGCTCGTGCGTGAGATGGCTCTCGGTACTCTGGAGCATTGGCCTTGGGTTCCAGACGTGGCTGTCCCCAGCCCGCGGCCCGCGGCCGTGGGCAACGGAATCGTTCGCCAATGTTACAGCAGCTTGCGGCTGTGACTGGCCGTGGAGCTGGCTGTCCCTGGCACGTGGCCCGCGGTCCGGGCTGTACCTGCGGAATCCATAGCTCGTGGCCTGTGGCCTGGGTCACGGATCACGTGTGGGTGGGCTCTCAGAGGCCACGCGAGCGATCGCGGGGCGCTCGGGGGTGACGGGGTGCGCTTGGGTACGACGAAGGGCGCTCTGGACGAAAAGGTGCGTCTGCGAGCGACGGGGGGTGCTCGTCGGCGACGGGGTGCGCTCTGCAGCGACGGCAAGCGCTCTGGGGACGACAAAATTGTACCATTGGGGGCGGCGTGACCCATGGCCTGGGTCGTGGCCGGCTTGACCGGTAGCCCGTGACCTGTGCCCCCGCTGCGCCCCCAATATTGCGATCACGTGCTTTTCTCATGATGCGTATGTTTGCCATTCCAGGTGATCCTGCCTTGTGACGCTGTGCTTGCTGAAAGCACACGGGCAGGAAGACAATGCGAGCACAAGCGGTAGCCTACCAATTCTTGACACGGAAGAGACTGCCAACTCTCATGTCGCTCGTGGGCCTCGTGGGGGTCATGACGATTCGGGCGGCCTCGAGACACAGGTAGCACGATGACCGGGATCGTACTTTTATCTAGGCCCCAGGCCTGCCAGGAAGCCCCACGAGGTATGCTTTCGGCCTACAAGAAGGTAGTGTTAATTAAGAGATTGCTGTCGTGTGAAATGCTGAAGGTCCTGGAAAGAGTGGTTCCCATGCCGTCGTGTTGGCGTCGATGGCCGCACGCTTCCCCTGCGGCAGAATAGCAGTGACGTCGACAGTCTGGGCCATTTCGCTGATCAGAACAGCCGCCTGAACCTCGCGAGTTTCCAGCGCCATGCATGCAGCAGCGCGAGTCGAATGACCGCGGAAAACCGTTCTCGCTGCAAAGAAAACTGTCGACGGCCGCTCTACAGGCGGCCCAGAGCTACCGCTGCTGCAGCTCCTTCGTGTAAGCAGCGAGCTTCTTGCGCTGTTCCTCTGGAGCACCAGCAAAGACTGCATAGAAATAAGCTGGGAAACATCTAACTTCGGAGCCCATCGAAGATAGAAGTAGCCGGGGCTGGGAAATCCTTGCACGGGCTGGGGCGAACCGAAACGGGCAAGATGCGCTGGCCAAGGCCGGACCGAATGGGAACTGTCCAAGACTGGATGAAAACGGAAAGACGGGCCCAACACTGTTCAAACTCACCTATACCCACAAATTAATCCGTTTCCACTTTCTCACTCCCCTCCCGCCTTCCCCACTTCCTCTCCGACATCTCCTGGGGCGCGCTTTGGCCAAAGATCTCGAAGCGAATCCAGCCGTTGCGACGAGGGCACGCCCCCGCGACCCCAGCAAGGCCGCCTGAAGTCAAAATCCCGATCGCT
This sequence comes from Prorocentrum cordatum, assembly GCA_963575745.1. NCBI lineage: Eukaryota > Dinophyceae > Prorocentrales > Prorocentraceae > Prorocentrum > Prorocentrum cordatum. The sequence continues at coordinate 136,665 of CAUYUJ010022037.1, forward strand.
CTCGGCGGCTCGGGGCCCTCTTGGACCATCTGCAACGCCTCTTGCAGCCCTCTTGGCCCTCTTGGCCCGTTTTGAGGCCCTCTTAGGGGCACTCTGGAGCCGTGGGGGGCCCTCCTGGGGCGCTCTGGAGACAGCCCGCCCGCCGGGCCCGAAACCAAGACAGATCCGTTCTCTGAACGCGTGCATACTTATTTCGGGTCGGGCGAAAGGGGGGGATAGCAAAGGGGGGGTTTGAGAATCAGCTCACGTAGCTGATTTTCCCGGCGCCTCCCGGCGCCGGAGGCGGCTATGTATCAAGGAATGGGCCCCTCGGAGGGGCCGAAACCAGCTGCATGCAGCAAATTTCGTACCCGCCCCTTTCCCAATCCCCCCCTTTCGTCTGGCCCGATTGTTGTGTTCACGCAGCTTCATGCTGCAGTGATTCGAGGCCCACCGGTTTTTGCAGGGATGTTGTCCTGGCGCGCGCGGCGCGCGCGCAGGGGTAGCACGGCATCACTCGAGAGAGGTTCGTGCACCGGACGCTTGCTGGGTCAGCGCGATTGCACCGCATGGTGAGACGAGACGAGAACGCCGAGCTCGCGTCGGCCTCTGGTGATGTCAGCGCGAGGGCAGAAGTGCAACAAGAAACGACATGAAAACCCAATGGGGACTGCAAAGTGCTCGCCTGAAAGGATAACAGGCATGAATCTGGCACGTTCGGGCACGTGTGGCCCGCAAGGTCTCAGTTGATACGGGCGAATTACACATCGCCCAGCACCTGGCCATTGCGGATAAGCTGGAGGGGGCGGGCGAGGGATGGGTCGCGGGTGGGTCGCGTCGCGGGAGGGTCGCGGGGTGGGTCGCGGGCGAGGACGACGACATCAAAGCAACAACAACAACAACAACAACAACAACACCAACAACAACAACAACAACAACAACAACAACAGCAACAACAACAACAACAACAACAACAACAATAACAACAGCAACAACAACAACAACAAGCAGAATCCACGTCGCGGAGTCCCACTTCGGCCACGTACTGGGGGACAACGAAGGACCGCTCGGCCCTCTCGCTCTGACCTCTCCCCCCGAACAGGCCCGCCTGCAGGGTTCCTACAGTGGGGGCCCGACCACAAGAAATCTGCCACAAGAAACCCAACCCTGAGACCCCAGGACGTCCATCGATGTTTGGTGTGGGAGCGTCTCGATTTCCATCGCAAAACCATCGAAACCCAAGAAACCCGGGGCACCCTGGAGGCGAGCAGGGTGTTTCTTGGCATGAGCCCCCAGTGTACTTCTTGCTCCCCCAGTGGGGCGTGCTTCCTGACGCCGTGGGACGCATGGCCTGCGCTGGCCGGCCTCCCCGGGCTCGTTTGGCACGGCTCCCTTCCTGCGTCTGGCAGGCGTGCCCTCCTTGGGCTCCCCGCTCTGTGGGCCCCGGAAACGGCAAGGCCTTTTTTTTCACCGTTTTCAAACAAAGATGTCCCTAGAAAATGGAAGCGGCAAAAAAACGGCGACTGGAAACGGCAAAAAAACGGCTCCAGGATTGGAACCGGAGCCGGAACCGGTCAAAAAACGGCGACGGAACCAATAAAAAAACGGCGTTGGAACTGGCAACAAAAACGGCAAAACGGAACCGGTAGAAAAACGGCCCTGTCGTTTCCAGGGCCCACTAAGGCTCCCCGGGTTCCTTGGTCTGGCTTCCGTTCCGTGGGCGGAGCAGTGCCAGGCAGCGCCAATCAGTGACAAGACGTGTCAAGTGAAGGCAAGCGATGCCAAGCAACGACAAGCAGTTCCAAGTAATGCCAAGCGATGCCGCACAATGCAAATCAATGCCGAACACTGCAATGCCGCTCAGGACACGTTCCTCTAAATAAGAAGATGGAAGCAGGCCTGCCCGCCCGTCCGTCCCTGGTTTCCTGGATTCTTATCTTGTGCCCTTACTGTTGTTGAAAGGCGGGTCCCCAGGGATCCCCAGAGAAGCAACAAGCAATGCCAAGCAATGCCAAGCAGCGCCAAGCAATGCCAAGGAGGAAGGCCCAGCACTGCTAAATAATACCAAGCAGTGTCAATAGACGCCAACAGTACGAAGCAATCGTGCAAAGCAATGCCAAGCAATGCAATGCACTGCTCAGCAATGCAAAGCAACGCCAGACAGTGCCAACTAATGCCCAGAAACGTCAATCAGTGCAAAGTAACGCCAGACAATGGCAAGCGACTCAAATAATCGCCAAACAAAGCCAATCAAGTCCCAAGCAGAGCCAAGCTATGCCCAGCAATGCCCAACCATCCCAATCAACGCCAAGCAATGCACATCAATGCCCAGCACCGCCGAACAACGCCACGCAAGTGCCAATCAGTGCCAAGCAATACCAAGCAATGCCAAGCGATGCCAGGCAGAGCCAACCCATGTAAAGCACTGCAATGCAACGCCAAACAATGCCAAGCAATGCCGCTCAGGAAGCGTTCCTCTCAAGTGGGGTCGCGCCTGGTCCGTAAGATCAGTGATTCTGTGGCAGGGGTGAGGTCGGCCAGGGAAGATCTTATGCGACAGAGACGAACGGTCCTGCGGAATGGAGATCAGCAAACACTACTACGCCCAAGGGTGTCGCTGCCGTGAAGCCCAGCCTCGGCAACGGGCAGATGCAAATTCTCCGAGCAGTGCTTCCGTGTAAGGTGCTCTTACTTCTCTTGCCCGTGCGACCACATGCGCTTCCAAAGGTGTTCGCCACGTCGGCGCCCGTGCCCGCGGGTGGGCGCCTCGTGGGCGCCCCGCGCTCTGTGTGGGCTCCCCGAGGTCTCGCCGCGTTGGCGCCCGTGCCCGCGGGTGGGCGCCTCGTGGGCGGCGCTGCGCGGATTTCCCGAGACCTCGCCGCGTTGGCGCCCGTGCCCGCTGGTGGGAGCCCTGCGGGCGCCGCGGGCGCTCACGCCGCGTAGCTTGCACTACGCCGCCTGCACTACGCTGCTGGCACCGCATGCATCACACCGCCTGGCTCACATACACACACACACGACGCAGCTCACGACACGTAGGCTTCAGTGCTCAGCTTTCACCACAACGCTCAAACCACATAGCTTACAACACATAGCTCGCACCGCAAAGCCTACACAGCATAGCTTACAGCACATATCTTGCAACACACACGTTCCACCTCCACAGTGCAATAACTCACGGTTTGGGTCCACGCTGGCTAACTTGTAGGAAAGCAGCTATATGTGTGTGCATACAGAAAGCGCCAACCACCCCACGGTGCAACCGATCGAGAACCTGGAGTGGCCAGCCAGCAAAATGGGCGCTCATGAGCCCGCTGGGGGCAACCCAGGGAACACCTGGAGAACCTACCCAGCGCACGGGGCGCCTACGAAAGCCAGGCAATGTCAAGCAACGCCAAAGAATGCCATGCCATGCAAAGCACGGCACAAAACAATACGGCACCATGCCAAGCACCCACGCCAAGCAATTCCTCGCAACACAACGCAATACCAAGCAATGCCAAGCAACGCCATGCAATGCCACGTAATGTCAAACAATGCCAAGCAACGACAAGCAACGCCGAGAAATGCCAAGCAATGCCAATCGGTGCCAAGCAATGACAAGCAATACCAAGCAATGCCCAGCATAGCAAAACGATACCAAGGAATGCAACATTTCAAGCGATGCAAATCCATGCAATGCGAAGCAATACAAATCAGCGCCAAGACATGCCAAGCAATGCCACAAACAACACGTAATTCCACGCAATGCCAGGCAATGCCAAGCAACGCCACGCAATACCCAGCAATGCAACGCCAAGCAATGCTAATCACTGCACGGCCCAGCAACGCAATGCAATACAAAACAACGGCACGGAATGCCAAGCAACGCCAAGCATCGCTAAGCAATGCCAACCAACGCCAAGCAATGCCAAGTAATGCGAAGCAACGGGACGCAATGCAACGCAATGCAACACAATGTAATGCCTTGCGACGCACTACAAAACCAAACAAAACAAAACGACGCCGCTTACGAACGGTTTCCCCCAAGTGTGGTCGCGCCGGGTTCATGGCTCCAAGAGGGCCACAGGAAGCTCACGATTACTTGAACATAGCGCAGGATCGCTCAGTATAGCTTCACACATGTTCCAAGAGGCCCCGATATCGCTCCAAGGCAGCTCAAAGTGGCCACAGAACCGCCCAAAGATGTCCCCAAGAAACACAAATCCCCCCATCACCTCACGGGGATCGATCTATATTGCCTTCTCACCGTCTCGTTTCTGATGGGTTTTGGGTGGCCTCAAGGTGGCTCTGAGATTGCCCAAGGGGCTTCAAGACGGCCCTAACGTGCGCCCAAGAGCGATCCACGAGCCCCAAGAGGGCCCGAAGGGGCATTGATTGGGCCTCTGTTTGGGGACCCCTCGTTCTTTGGCCCACATCCTCCAAGATGGCCCCAAGAAAGCGCCCAAGAGAACCCACATATATCCCAAGAGGGCCCCAATATGGCTCCAAGAGGGCCCTGTCCTCCAATATGGCCTCAGCAGGGCACCCAAGTAGCCCCAACGGGAAGATCCAGGTGAGCTGCCAAGAGGCTCCCTTCTGGAAAGATCCAGGGAGGCAATTATTGTTGACTCCTGGGCATGCTCAGGGAGATCCCGATCTTCTGTTCGACGGCTGTCCCCCTCTCAACCACTGCGCACTCCCGTACTTCCCTGATCAACGCAACTAAGCATCGTTGCTTGGTGGGATGGTGGGGATATGCGAAGTGTCAACAGCTACGTAGAGGATAAGTAGGAGCACCTTCGTGCAAAAACTGCTCGGATGAATATGTATGTTGCATGCTGTATGTTATGTTCTGTCGTTAGGTCTCACTCTCTCTGTCTGTGTCTGTCAGTATCTTTCTCTCTCTCTCTCTCTCTGCTTAGGTTCTAGTCAGAGCTGATTCAGGGCTTCGCTGTGAATTCCAGCACGCTGTATCTCTGACGAGCTCGATCGAGACCGCGAAGTCATCCTACACTGATTGCGTCGCCAGCATTGGTCTCAAACACGCAACTTCGCGCTCGCTTAGGTTTTACCGCAAACGTACCCGATTGCAAACTCGACTTTGGACGACGCGGCGACGACGACGGCAGCCGCTGGAAAATTTTGAAGCGCGTCACGGCGGATCTCGAGGGGCGCCCACGAGGCCTCCAAAGCCGTCTGGGGCACCTTTTGGGCCGTCTCGGCGCCCGCTTGGGGTCTTTGAGGCAGTCTTTGGGCGATACTTGCGGCTTCCTGGGCCGTCTTGCAGCGTCTCCAAGCCGAAAAAGTAAGAACTCCCAAATCATTCAAACTGAAAGGACAATCCATCACTTGTGCCTCTTGAGCGCCTCTTGGGAGGCCTGGTGGGGGCTTCTTGGAGCGTCTTGGAAGCCTCTTGGGCCTTCTGGAAGCTATCGTTCGCGTCTTGGAGCGGATTTTCTGCGATTCTCTGCCCTTTTGGAGCCTTTTGGGGCCTCTGGGAACCCTGGTGTCCTGTTTTGGTGGCTGTCTTGGGCCGTCTGGGGGCGGGCGCCCGGGACGCTCATAGAGAGGTTTTTTCTGCCGTCACGGCGGCCGATTGGGGGCCTCTGAGGCCGAGCTGGGGCGATACTTGGGGCGTCTCGGACCGTGTTGGAGCGTCGCGTGAAACCGACAATGGAGAAAAGCTGACATCCAGCAAAAATCTCAGGATAATCAATTCATGTTGTCTCCTGGGGCCATCTTGAAAGGCCTCTTAGGGCTTCTTGGGGCGTGTTGGAGGCCCCATGGGCCGTCCAGAAGCCATCGTGGGCGTCTTGGAGCGGGATTTCGGCGATTCTCGGCCCTCTTGGAGACTTTTGGGGCATCTTTGGACCCTGGTGTCCTGTTTTGGTGGCTGTCTTGGGCCGTCTGGGTGCGTCCCCGGACGCCCAGGATGCCCAGAAAGGGCCTTTTTCTGCCGTTTCGGCGGCCGCTTGGGCGCCGCCGAGGCCGTGCTGGGGCGATACTGGGGGCGTCTAGGACGTTTTTGGGGCATCTGGAAGCTGAAAAAGAAACACTGAAATCAATCAAAACGCGTGGGATAATCACAGAATTTTGCCTCTTGGGGCCCTCTTGAAAGGCCTCTTGGGGCTTCTTGGGGCGTGTTGGAGGCCCCGTGGGCCGTCCAGAAGCCATCGTGGGCGTCTTGGAGCGGGATTCTGGCGATTCTCGGCCCTTTTGGAGCCCTTTGGGGCCTCTGGGAACCCTGGTGTCCTGTTTTGGTGGCTGTCTTGGCCGTCTGGGGGCGTCCCTGGAAGTCCGGGATCCCCATAGAGCGCCTTGTCGGCTGTCTCAGCGCCCGCGTGGGGGCCTCTGAGGCCATGCTGGGGCGATACTTTGGGCTTCTATAGCCGTGTTGGGGCGTTTGGAAGCTGAACATACAGAAACGCTAGAATCAAGCAAAACAAATCATTGAATTTTGCCCCTTGGGGCCCTCTTGGGAGGCCGGTTGGAAGCTTCTTGGGGCGTGATGAAGGTTCCTAAGGCCGTCCGGAAGCCATGGTGAGCGTCTTCAAGCTAGAGCGTTTTGGGGCCTCTGGGAACCCTGGTGTTCTGTTTTGGGAGTTGTCTTGGGCCGTCTGGTGGCGTCCCCAAGGGCCCGGTCCCCCCATGCCCTGGGGAGGTCCCTGGGCGCGGCCAGGGGGCCTCGTCCCCCAGGATATATATATATATATATATATATATATATACATATATATAGTTCTATTCATATAACTATATATACACACATATACAACTATACATATATATACATATATATACATACATACATACATACATACATACATACATACATACATACATACATACATGCATACATGCATACATACATACATACATACACACGCACATACATACATACATACATACATACATACATACATACATACATACATACATACCTACATACCTACATACCTACATACCTACATACCTACATACCTACATACCTACATACCTACATACCTACATACCTACATACCTACATACCTACCTACACACCTACACACCTACCTACATACATGCATGCATGCATGCATGCATGCATGCATACATACATACATATAGACATATGTATCATATGTTTCGCACTCTCTCTCTCTCTCTCGTTCCTGTCTCTCCTTCTCTTTCTCTCACACGCCGCAGCTCCTTCGCGTCATCCTCTCTCCTCCCCTCCTCCCTCCTCCGCTCTTCCCTCTCCCCCAGTCTCCTCCGCCTCCCACATGGATAAACTCATGCTCGCAAAGTCAAACTCTGGGACACGTTTGGGCTTAAACCCGATCCTCGAGGCGGAGCTGCTCCACTGCCGACTGCAATCTGCCCTGCAAGAACTGGTCCAGCACGAAATTCTTGCCCAACCGATTTCACAAAACCCAAACATACAAGAGCCACTACCCCCTGGAGGTGGAGGAGGAGGAAGAGGAGGAGGACGAGGAGGAAGAGGAGGAGGAGGTGGAGGAGGGGGGAATCGGGGGCAAGTGGGAGGGTAAGGCAGTGGCCCTGGTGATGGTTGGGCTTTGGACATGCTCCGACACGCGGTTCTCCTTGTAGTTATAGCTGCGCACCTTCTCGGACCGATCCCCGGTCCCCATCTGCGCAGACCGAAGGTTGGAGTAGGCCTTGTCCCTCTCCTGGGCGTTTTGCCGTTTGCCCCGTCACGGGCGCCTGCTGCCGCTGCCACGCGCGAGCTTGCACTGGCCCGCGAAAGCCTGGCTCCTCCACTCCTTCTCCTGATACGTCACTCCTCCCTGTCGCGCCCCGAAGCCACTCGGAAGGGCGGGGCTGGCGCTTCGTTTGAAACTGATTTACCATCTGTGATCCTGAAGCTTACAACCTGGCAGCAATGAGTGGCGGCAGTTGGTTTTCAGAACGGGGCTCCCGCCCCAGCGCCGCGCCCATTCGTTTCAAAACTCGCAAGAGCTTCGCGGATTGAGGGCGGATGGTTTCCAAAATGTGGTTCTCGCTTTAGCCCCGCGCGCGCTAGAGGAATCTGCAAGCGCTTCACGGATTGAGGGCGGGTGGTCTTGAACATGTCTGTAAGTTGTACGGGTGTGGCTGTATGGATATAGAGAGACACGAAGTACAATTAGGGGGACCCGTGCTAGAAGAGAGCACGTTATCTTTTCTTCTACGGAGGCGTGGGCGCGTCCGTCACCGGCGCGTCATGAAACGAGGGCCCTTGTGAGCCGAAATGGCGGCGCACTAGGGAGTGCAGAGAGAGGCGCGGGAGGAGGAGAGGCTGACAAGGGCTCTGCAACCACAACTCCAACCGTTCTTGCAACCGGAACGCCACCTCGGCTCAGAAGATGAAATGTTACCCTCAGTAGATACTGCAGCCATTGCACGTACTACCAAAGCCTAAATGACGTGCAGCTGGTACAACTTCACGAACACGTTGGACTCGAGAACGCTTCTAAGAGAGATCCTCGAACGGATTGTCTGCATCGAGGTCCGTGATGACAGCGAAATCATATGACTTCGCTGCGTCTGTGGCCCGCCCCATCTGGTCCATGAAACTCTGTGGCTCGGTTCCACGGTGGCGCACGTTTTGCCCGTGCGCTCCAAGAGCCGATCTGCCGCACTGAGCTCCTTGGTCCAGTGAGAAACCCACCTCTCGTCCTTTGGTGCCGCTTGACCTCGAAAGCCGGGAAGTCGGAGTCCCCGATCGCTTCACCTGAGTACGCGAAAACACTCGGAACGACGTCGGCATGGCCCTTGCCGCGAGGTGCATCCTGACCGTGCGATTCCAGATCTTGCGCCATCCAGGAACTTTTCGCCTGTATCCTGCCCCAGATCTCCCTCATCGCCGCAGCGTGGATCCAGAGCGCCTCCATGTAGACGCTGCCTTCGGTCGGGCACCACTGCTCGTGGACGCGCTGCTCGGGGTAGCCTGCGCGAGGGTGGCGATCCACTTGCAGCTCGAAGATGCATGAGTACAGGTTCCTCTCTGGGCTGACGTCCGACGACGCACGCACCACGCAGCGAGTGCAAGAGGCGCGGCGAGACGTCCTCTCACAGAAACTACCGCGGACGTTCTCACCGCTCGAAGGTCCTGGCTTCAGCTCGAACAGCCCCCTCTTGCCCCAAATAGATGCCAATGCTGCCGGGTTGGCACCGTGATAGGCAGTCTCGATCTGGGCTTCTCTCTTGTTAAACTCCTCGTCTTGCTGCGTCTCCCGAGCACATGTCGTAATCAGATCCATGATCCACCATTGTCCAGCTGGACACGCCACGGGCCCATTGACATGAGGACCCTCGACAAGTCCTGAGATATGTGCAGAGTACAGCAGGGATCTGAATCCCAGAGTGAGCTCCCAGAGCCAACGCGACCAAAACCGTCTTAGTGAAGGAGGGCGTCGAGCGGTTGTCCCTCGTCGCTTCGACATTGTGGCTCGTCTTCCAGTGTTCGCTCATCAAATGTCGAAGACATTCCAGTATTCCTGGAGAGCCTCCAGTGAGCGCTGATGTGCTTTTCTTCAGGTCCAAGAAGTGCCCCACACTGAAATGCTGGCGCTAATTCCAGTCCTTGAGCAGCGGTGTAGTGATCAATAGTCACCACTGCCTTCATGGCCTCGGTGACAGATCCGCTCATTGGTGGAAGATTCTCGACGAAGCCTTTGAGGGCGCCCACTGCGCCGTTCAACTCGCTGGGGTTCTCCAGTTTGCGCGCCATTTCTTCTCCGCCTGCTTCGCCGAAGATCCTGATCTGGCCCATGATGTCCTCGATGGCCTTCGCGCCACCTTTCGCCAGCCCCCCCCCTCAACTGTCGACCATCATCTGCTGATTTTCCAGTGGACGACGCCGCGGTTTTCTACCGGTCCTCGGGATGTCGTCGCAGTTCACGTTGGAGATAATGGCCAGCGCTGCAGGTGCCCAGCGAGGCAGGTGGCGGCATGACATCGCGACGAACTCTGACAAATGGTGCGGATCAGAGGGATCATTGAATTCGGTGTCCGTGCGCACCTGAAACTATGCGTGCGGAGGTCGACGTAGTCCCTGGTCTCGTCTCCATTCTTCAGGCAGTCCTGCGCGACTTCGCCCTCGAATGCGTCGCGCGACTCAACCAGACTCTGCGCGATGCCCAATGGCATTTGCGTCAGCAACTTGAGCCAAGCGCAAACGCGTAAAGTAGGCTGTCTCGGGCACTGATGGTGCACAGCCATCATCTCCGACGCGGGGTCGTTGAAGGTCTCGCTGGAAATTGGATTCTGAGCGGACGGCTGAGCACCGCTCTTTAATATCAGGTAATAGATCACATCGTCGGCGGGCCAACGTCTGTTCCTCTCGAGTTCATATGGTTTGTCCTTCATCACCTCCGCCTGTTTCATCAGGCCTTGCCTCATCTGCAGCGCCCTCTCTCTTTCTCCACCTTCAGAACATAGCCCCACGGTTGTTCGCATGCCGGTAGCAGGTCTGGCAGAGCGATGCGGTCCTCCACGGTGATCCAGGCGCGGCGGCGATCTCCGGCAAGAAACCCAGATTCTGAACACCCAGGAGGCCTGCGCTGCGACCCCCCGCACAGGGATGTGCAGTCCAGCATCTTCGCTCAGTTCCCGACATGCCGCGTTCCTGGCAGCGCAATCGAAGTCCAGGTCTTGCTTGTGCGCAACGTTCGGATCGGCGCGATCCACTTGTCCTCCTGGAGTGGCGACCGCATCCGGATCGCGGTCTCCTTGGCGGCGTGGTCAGCGAGGTAGACGTTGAGGCGAGGACGCTGTGCTCCTGTCACAGGTATCTTGGTTCCTCTCGCCGCTGGAGCTTCGCCCTCTGGCACCCCTGGAGACGGCAGCAGGTCTTCTTGCTTTTCCTCCTCTGATTTGGCCAGACCATCGGCGACGGCTCTCTTCTCGATGCAGACCTCGTAGGGCGTCTCGTACTGCAGTAAGACCTTGTCTCAATAGACGCGTCCTCCGCGATGACTTCCCCCTGTCCGTCGTCGCCCTCGCTCGAGCCTTCATCCTCGCCCTCGACCTCCTCGATCTCCTCGAGCTGCTCGGGCTGGCGCTAAGCCTTTCGTTTCGGCCGACGCCTCCGATGCTTGTCCCTTCTTGCTTGGATTGCCCCCTCGGTCATAGGTTGAACTCGCGCACGGCCTAAGTACTTCTGGGTAGGTTCTCGGGCCCCCCCCCCCCGTGTGTCCGCTGCTTCCTCCCGGTCCGCCATCGTGCTGAAGTGGCCTCTCCTGCCGTGCAAGGCGCGCCTGCTCCCATGGCGGCGATTCCGCGGCTGTCTCTTGAAGTGGCGGTTCCTGGAGGCCCAGGTGTGGAAGTTCAAGGAGAATTGCGCGAGCTGGTTCATTCTGGAACGCAGGACGCATTGCATCTCCGAGCGCACAGCGAACTTGCGGGGGAAGGTCGGCAACCCCTCAGCGCAGTCTGCAAGACTCGCGGCCGTTGCATCGAAGGCCTTGTGCTCCAGCCTCTCGAGTTGGCGTGGAGTGCACACGGGCCCGTGATCCGCCTCGATGCGCTGCTTGGTCAGTGCTGTCCTGGTCTGCTGTAAGTCGAGATGCCGCTGCAGTTTGACCCGTTGAATTTCAGCGCGGGACTCCTCTCCCGCTTCCTGGAGATGAACGATCCTCTTCATGTGGACCAGTGAGCCACCTTCGGCATCATGCATCTTCGCGAGCACCTGTCCCAGACGACGAACTTCCAGCTCGAGTTTTTGGGCCGTCGCCATGAGGAGTGAGATGTGAGCCTTGACGTGATGGACATTTGGTAGCGAGTCTGATGGCACCCACACGCTCGTGACCTCCTCAGGTAGCTCGAGGCGGTTGGCGCAATCGTCGAGGGTCTTGTTGTCGTCCACGCGGCGTAACCATTTTTTTCAACTCTGCGTGTCATGATCTTCTGGCTAAGGCCCGCTTTCGTCTCGCCCCTCTTCTCCTCGGCATCAGATGGCAGGGGCTACTTGTTGGTATCCAACCTGGCCTCGTAGTCCACGACATCGCTGTCGCTGACGGCGTGTGCGATGACGCCGCGGCCTTTGCTGGACTCGAAGCGACCCAGGGAGCACGGATTTTGCATGTCGGTGACCCTTCGCGGCTCGTCACGCAGCTCTTCGTCGATCTCCATAGTTCCCACGTCGCCCACGCCCGCGGGGTCCTGGAAGTGGGAGTTGGGGCGAGTCCCCTCCAGGGTTCTCTGGGGAAGATCCCGGCTGGTCTCACGCACCTCGTCTGCGTCTTGTTCTTCCTGGCGATCGTGGTGGAGAGACGTGCGCGGATGGCCTTCAGGGGGCGCCGCTGGCGCCAAGCTGTGGGAAGCAGCCCAGGAGTCGTCGGCCGACGCAGCCGCTGAGCCGCCTGAGCCGACGCCCATCTTCTCGTCGTAGTCCTCACAATCGTAGAACGTGTCGCCCATGACGTCGACGTCGCCGTCGACGTCGGCGAGATCACCCTGTGCCCCCCCGGAGACGGGTGGATCTTCGAGTAGGTGCACCAGGGGTCCAGGCTCTGGGCCCATGGGCGGCATAGCTCCGCAAGTAGGAAGAATCTCAATCACAAAACCCAACCAGCAAACTGTAAACGGCGGCGCGCCATCACAATATGCTGACGCATCCGCTGCACGAGGAGGGCAATACAGAACATCGCACACCCAAAAGGGATGAGTCTGCATCAGGTTGGATAGGAGGAGTGGAACGTGACGGAGACGCACGGGAGAGAGGAGTGTTCGACGGAATGGTATTGTTCGAAATGCTCGGTCTCGGAGTGCGTTTCCTGGTAGCCAACCGTTCTGCTTTCTTCACTTCCATCTCGTCCTTTCCCCAGCAATGCGTAATCTTGCCGTCCGCATGAGTTGCGGGAGGGTTTGCGCGTTCTGTTTAACTTCGCCAAACCGTCCGTAGGGCGCAGTTCACGTGGAAGCCAGCCACACTGACCACCGAGGTTCCCCAAGGAATCCCGAATCACTGCAATCGCCAGGGCATCTCGCTTCCCAATCCAGGCGAAGTGTTCCCGATTGATGCAGTCTTGTAGATACTTCGTGCCGGTCATGGTGACAATGACCAGGTCTGGATTTTGCTCCATGGTCCATGGTAGTCGTCGCTCGGGATTCTCGGTTCGTAGTATGTCGGTGTCGGAGCTAGTGTCGGTAATCTTGAACGGTTGGAGGCCACGGGGTAGCCCGCTCGGCGTCTGCCAAACCCTCGGATGTAACATGAGTCTCCCCCGCCAGAGTAGGGCCCCCAGCGCGCTCAGTCATGTGGGAATGCCAAGTAAAAGCGCTGACGTCAGCTTCCTTCCCCGCCAGGGGATCTCTGTCCGCGGCGCAGATCGCCCCGCCTGTCTAGGAGCAGCCTTGTCCCGCGCCCATGAGGCCCAGCCCTGAGTCGCACGTGGCAACCGGACGAAGACGAGGGAGGGGCATGGATCTGATGGCGATAGTGGCGCTGGCGCCCTTGATGCGCCGCAGCGCAGCACTTGCCCCGGCAAGGTCATTCACCTTGGAGTTCGGGGGGCGTGCTGCTCAACAAGGGTGCGCCCCCCGAGCCGTTGGGCATGCCCTCTCGGCGTGTCCAATAGAGTTTCCCACGCAGGTCGCGCGCGGCGGTGATCTCCTCTGGCGCGGCGGGTAGTTCGGGGTTCTTGCCGCGCCCCCGCGGGGGACTGATCGGTCGGGCTCGTTCTGCTAGATACCTCGCCATGGAGATCATGAAATCGAAATTCTTGCGTTGTCGCAGCGTGAACCTGCCTGAGGCAAGTGCTATGAGGACAGATGCTTGTCTGCAACGCACTGGCGGATATCATGTTAGAAGCAGCTTTGCGATGCAAGAGAATGCGGCCAATCGTTTTCTCGTCCAATTACGAACAGATGACGGTCCAGACCGCGAATCCGGAATGACTCCGGCAGTGCCATCTGCGTGGATGGCCTCTGTCATCCGCTAATTAGGCAGATCGTCTGCAAATGGGGAGCCGGCAGGTTGGGTCGGATCGAAGAGAGCGCCGCGGGGTTCCTGATGCACCCGGACATGCGCCCCGCGACCATTGAAAACATCTTCTGCCCACGAATCCATCAGATGTCGCGCTCCTCCACGATCGTCTCGAAACCGCCTCCGTCCACGATGTTCTCGCGCATCTCGCGCTCGGCCGCGCGCGTGGCCAGGCGTCGGAGTTGTCGATGCGATGCTGGGTCGCCCGACTCGCGAGTCCTCGCGCGCCGCTCGCATCGCCGCAAGTCCATATCGTGGATCTCCTTGATGGCGCAGCCCGCAAACCTCCCGAACGTCGCTCGTTCCACGCGCTGCGGGGCGCCAGTGCTGATGAAGCCGTCAACCGGGGGGGCCTCGTCCAGCGCGTCTGGCAGTCGTCGCGCGCCCAACGCAAGGTCTTGTTGCTGCTTCGATGGCGCATGACCTTCCCGGGGTGCGCGCGCAGGGGCTGGTCGGTCTGGTGCCCGAGCCGTCGGCCTCCAGCCCCCGCCCTGCTGATCTTCGGAAGCTGGGGGAAGGGTTGCGGGTCGCGAGGGCGGCGCGCGGCGGATGCAGCCTCTAGATCCAGGCCCCTGGCGCCCCCGACCAGGTTCTTGCGCGCGTCGGCCCCTATGCGGGCCCCCGCGCGGCGCTTCGTGGCCACGCGGTCCAGAGTGGATAACACCTTCCGACATAACTGCTTCCATTTCCACGTCCGCTTCTCCGGGGTCGTCGCGGGCGGACCGGGCCTCGTCGGAGGTTCCGGCTAGGGCACATTCATGGCGAGAATGCGCTCCGCGCGGCTCAGCGTTGCACGGGGCGTCGGGGGAGCAGGCAGTGGGCTGGGAAAGACAAGCGCGAGCGGAGGCGCCTGCGGATTCGCAGAGAACGCGACGCCCCCAGTCTCAACCGCTCGGTAGCGCCTCGAAGTCTTCGGAGAGACTGTTCTGATTTTCTTCCTTCTTTGCCAACCTCACTCGGGAAAACCAAACGCATTGATCGCAATGCGTCTGCCTGCCCCGAACTCATGCACTCTCGACTGGCTGCCGTCGAATGACTCCCAAGTGATGGCGCCGCCTGGTGAATCCAGAGCCACGCCGAGCTGTCTGAGCACCCCGCTGGGAGTAATAGGGGCGCGCCACAGGCGATCAGATGCACCGCAAGAGTGCCGCTGTTCTTTACCACGGCGATCGGTCGTGTCCAGCTAGAAATGAACTTGGTAGATCCCCCAGCGCCCATCGCACCTATTTCCGCGGGGGGTATCTGCGCGGGTTTCAAACCGTAAATGCCCCCAAGATATGTCAACATGTAATCGAATTTGTCTGCGCCGCGCACTCCGCGCTGAGCTCCAGCATCCGCCATGCCGAAACCCATGTGAACCTGAAGTCCGATGAAAACCGGAACTCCAGCGTCGGCAATAGCAAAGATGGGAGAAGTGACGGAACTGACTCCAGACAAGATCGCAGGTCCCCGTCGGCAAACGCCATGGCGAGCATCGTCTGCTTCGAGGGGAACTGCATGGAAGCCGCCGAAGCCTGCTTATCGCTCGCGCCCTCGCTCGTCGGGCTCGCCCGCGCAGTCTCGAGCCCAATGCTCCATCTTCTCGCGTCGGGCGCACTTCGAGCGGCTCATCAACCTACTTTTGGCCCACCGCTTCGGTCGGGCATGTCCCGAGCGTTTCCCTCGAAGATTTCCTTTTTGGGGGTGCTGTTTGAAAAGTCCTCGCCCAAGCGTCCGTTCGTGCAAGTGCTGTCTCACCTGACTGCAATTCCCGTGCAATGCGATGGCTCCATCTCCTTCCGGAACCACGTCGTCGGGCAAGTCCCCAGCTACGAAGAGTACATCGTCATCGTCCATGTACCTGATGGCCTCATCCATGAACTCCTCTTCCTCGTAGGCCTCGGGCAAAGTAAGCAGAACTGTTGCATGATAATCCAATGGGCTTCGTCGCGGTCCGACTCCTGTTCCTCGCGTCCGTCATCACCTCCCTGGTATCACACAAAAAGCGAGGAGGAACTCACGCCATGGATGCGATGGCCGCCTTTGCCAGAAGGTTCTGGTCGCTCAAGCGTCCGAAGCTTTACGCACGCCGGATCAAAATCGCATGATCCTTCTGCCCAGTGCTCAAACGCATCTCAAGCAGCGTCGTTAAGCTTGGTCTCTCTCAGAATAACGCGACCTTTCAAGTCCTCCGGCAGGGTCATGTGCAGATCGTGTTCTCGGAAGAGCACGCGCTTGCACGCGATATAACTTACCAAAGATTCCACTCGCTGACGCTTGGTGTCTTCTGACTTGAAAAGCTTATCAAAAGCCTTCGGCACCCTGCGGTCCTGGTACTCGGCAAAAGCCTTATGGACGTGTTTCATCACGACCTGCCCGCCGTCCTCGGCAGACACTTGGCCCTGCGTGCGTTCGTTAATCATGATGTTGAAGTCGTCTTTGGCATTGCGGTAGATGAGGTACCCACGCTGCGTTTTCAAAGTTCTGGTGGTAGCGAACCACATTTGCAAATCCTTCATGTGGGGGCCGAGGCGAATATCCAGATTTTTCCGTCCCAACTGAGAGGTAGGTCGTGTGGCATCTTTGGAGCCTCCGATTGTTCAGGAAAGTGTCCTCGTTGGTGATCAGAAGACCGGGCGGTGGCATCTCCCCGATAGGTCGGAGGAAAAATAAAAGGCATAGCCTGTCCTCGAAGAGGCGTGTCCTGCCGATCTGGTGCAGTCGGCGAACCATGTCCCCGCCCAGTCCAAGCCGATGAGGATTGTTGCGTATTGGGCTGTGTGTCCGTCGCTGGCTGTGATGACCAGCGGGCCTATTCCTAATATGACCAGCCCACATCGCCATCACCTTCCCAAGGAACGTGTCGTCGTCCTCCAGCTCCTGCTAAAGGATCCTGCTCCGATTGTAAACAAGGACCTGCTGGAAATTATTTTTTTTGACGCTGAGCGTCGCCAGGAAGATTCATGGTGGCCCTCGGTGCAGGGGGTAGGGAGCGGGAGGAACGGGAGAAAAAAAATGTAGAGGTCACCCGAGAATCGAATGACAGGGCAGTCATCCTGAACCCCCTCGCGGATCTCAGCCACAAGCTCCGCTGCAACTGTGGATTGTACGGGTGTGGTTGGATATAGCAAGACACGAGGTACAACTGGGGGAGGGGGCGTGTTAGAAGAGAGCACGTTCTCTTTCCGTGTGCGGAGGCGTGGGCGCGTCCGTTACCGGCGCGCCATGATAATTCAAGGGCCCCTGTGAGCCGATATGGCGGCGCACAAGGGAATACAGAGAGACGCGAAGGAGGAGGAGAGGCTGACAGGGGCTTTGCAACCACAATGTGGTTCTCGCCTTATCGCCGCGCACACGCGATCTAAACAGTTTCAATGGTTTCGCCGCTAGAGGGCGGGTCGTTTTCAAAATGTGGCGTTCGCCTTATCGCCATGCGCACTCGTCCTAAGCATGTGCAAGGGCTTCACGGATTGAGGGCGACTCCTGTTCAAAATTTGGTTCGCGCCTTGCCGCCGCGTGCGCTCGTCTTAAACAATGGAAGAACAGCTCACGGGCTCCAATGGTTAGCGTACCAGCAACGGTGTTTGGGAGCGACTCAGGATTGCCAAGACGCAGCAATTACGTTTATTCGCCGTGCTAATAGCCCAGGAATTGTCTTCTGTCACCGTTCAGGATCGGCAGGACGCAACAGTCAAATCGTTGCGTGGCGTCGGAGTCTCGAGAGCGGTGTTTGGGCGCACTCAGTGGAAATGACTCCTGGTAGGCGCCTGTGAGGAAGGAGCTTGGGGGAAGGTTGCTTTCCATCGTCGTTGATGGGTCTTGGGTTTGCACTGGTCATCTTCCTCCTCCTCATCCTCCTCCGGCTCGTCTACACCCGCATCCCCTTCCTCCACACCCTCCTCCCCCTACTCCTCCTCCTCCTCCTCCTCCTCCTCCTCCTCCTCCTCCTCCTCCTTCACCTCCTCCACCTTCTCCCCCTCCTCTGTCCTCCTTTACCTCATCCTCCACCTCCACTTCCTCCTCATCCTCCTCCCTTTCTCCTCTACTTCTGCTCCACTTCTTCGTCCTCGAGGCCGTCGTCCTCCTCCTCTTCTTTTCTGCATTGCTGTTCGCTGGCGTTATGCTGCGTTCTTCTCCTCCTGCAACCCCTCCCCTTCCTCCTTCCCTGCCCCTCCCAAAAAGGAGAGGCCGGATGTTTCTCGGAAGGCCTGCTGGGAGGCGGGAGGGCTTCTGAGAGCCCCCCCCCCAGCCGCTCCCGAGGCCGCCCCCCCTAGGGCGTCACGCCGCTCTCCCTACGCCGCCGTCAAGGAGCGCCCCCTTTTCCCCCGCAAGGCCGCTCCAGACGGGCCCCCCCGCCGCTCCGGAGGCCGCCCCGCGGGGCGTCACCCCGCTCTGCCTATGCCGCCGTCAAGGAGCGCCCCCTTCTCCCCCGAAGGGCCGCTCCAGGCGGTTCCCCAGGCCCCTCCGGGGGGGCTCCTCCTGGCCAGTTCTGCGAGCCGCGTCCCGGGCGGTGGCGACGCGAGCCCTCAGGGAGCGTACAGAGTCTCGGAACGACGACGTCGTCGTCGGCACCGCGGGCGTCGCCGAAGAGGAGTCGACTCCTCCAAGGCAGCGTTCATTAGCCGGGCCTTGATGTAACGGATCGCGCTGGCCTTGTTCATGAGCTGTGAGCGCTCCTCCCTGCAGAAGACGTGGATCCCGGACGGGATGTGCGTGGCGTGGCAAGCGGTGTTTACCTGGCGGGGAAGCTGGACGGAAACACGATCGGATTTTGATGTGTGTGCGTGTGTGGATATGGTGTCGCGTTTTTGGGCCTCCCCCGCTCAAGAACTATGGGGGTATCGTGAGGAGGGATAAAATAAGGAGGGATAAAACAAGGGCGGGATGCGAGCGGTGTTACCGAGCCGGGTTAAGCTGGGGGGAGGCAAACGAGAGGCCCCAAACCAGTGATTAGGATTGCTACTTGCGCAGTAGCACTGGCACCACCAGTAGCAATGGTCTCACACGTGTTCGCGTATATGTTTCCCAAGCATCATGTGGTCTTGGGTCCTCGGTTTGAAGAGACAGCGCGCCGCATCACCTTCGCTCCTCCTCCTCCTCCTCCTCACGCCCGCCTCTGCCCTGGAACACCGCTGCCCCTTGCCACGCCCTTTAAGCCACATGGAATCTCCCAAGACGGCCAAATTCAAAAAGTCCGTGTGCAATCGTGGGCTAATTTCGCTCGTCCCTGCCACGATGTTCAAGCTCCATAGTGGCTCCAAAGAAAAACCGGCATAAAAAAAAAACGCATGCAATCGTGGGCTCATTCCGCTCGCCCATGCCACGCCTTGTGGTGGTAGTCGTAATAGTAGTAGTAGTAGTAGTAGTAGTAGTAGTAGTAGTAGTAGTAGTAGTAGTAG
>CAUYUJ010022037.1:158472-195972 GCA_963575745.1 Prorocentrum cordatum
CACGGGCCCGAACTCAAGTCGAAGACCAAAGGAAGCCCGACAACAAAAACCGGAACAGCTAAAGAGAACAATTTTCAGAAGAAGCGCGTCGGCCCGAGCGGAAAAAGACACAGCCAATGTGCACACACCCTGGTCGGAACTCGTGACAAGTGTATACAGTATATAAACGAGCCTCGCGCCCACTCGAGCCCCGCGCACACTCGCCGGGGCTCGCTAAAAGTACACAACCCAGCCCAGCAACTTCTGCCAGGCCTTGCTGACAAGCACCTTCGGCGAAGCTCCCTGTGGGCCACTAAACGTGTGACGGTTGTGCCAAAATAGGAAGAAGGCATACGAACCCTGCCACTGGGGCCTTCGGCGGAGCTCTATATGGGGCCGCGAGGCGTGTGAGGGGTGGGCCGGAATGGAGGCGACGCAGCCATGCGAACACTGCCACTAAGGCCTGCATTGGAGCTCCCTATGGGGCCACGAAACGTGCGAGTGGTATGCCAAAATGAGGCGGGGCCGCCATGCGAACCCTGCCACTGGGGCCTTCGGCGGAGCCCCTATGGGGCCACGAAACATGTGAGCGGTGTGCCAAACTGGAGGCCAGGCCGCCATGCGAACCCTGCCGCTGGGGCCTTCGGTGGAGCTCCCTGTGGGGCCACGAAACGTACAAGGGGTGTGCCGACATAGGGCGGGGCCGCCATGCGAACCCTGCCACTGGGGCCTTCGGTGGAGCTCCCTGTGGGGCCACGAAACGTGTGAGGGGTGTTCCGAAATGGGGCGGGGCCGCCATGCGAACCCTGCCACTGGAGCATCCGGTGGAGCTCCCTATGTGGCCACGAAACGTGTGAGGAGTGTGCTGAAATGGGCCGGGTCCGCCATGCGAACCCTGCCCCTGGAGCATTCGGTGGAGCTCCCTATGGGCTATGGGGCCACGAAGCGTGAGAAGGGTGTACCGAAACAGAAACATGCGGAGGGCAGAGGCACAGAGGCGGAGGAGGGAGGGGGAGGAGGAGCGGAGGAAGGAAGGGAGGAACGCGGGCGCTGTCTCTCTAAAACGAGGGCCCACCATCACATGATGATTGGAAACAAAAAGAGCCACAGTGCGCGCCCCTGCGCCCAGGCCGATTGCGGCAGCCTGTGGCCCCGCGGTTTGGTTTTTTATTTCCGAAGAGGTGCGCGTGCGCGTGCACCATGGACTGCATTCAGAATTCAGTGGTCTGCTGAGTGCGATTTCCCCTCTTGCGAGTTGCGATCTCCCGCCCGCCCCCTGCACATTTACAAGCAATGACTAGTCGACTTGTCGCAGTGACTCCCCCCTGCCGCCTTGTTCACGTTCTGCCCGCCTTTTCCGCCGGCGCGCACGAACTGGAACTCGATGTCCTTCTCGTTGAAGTCTTCCAGGACGTCTCCCGATTCGACTTCTGGCATAAGAACCACGGTCGCCGTCGACGTATGGATCCGGCCCGCCGCCTCCGTGGCCGGCACTCTCTGCACGCGGTGCGTGCCCGCCTCGTACTTCAGCTTCGAGTACACCTCGTCGCCCTTGATGGCCAGGGACACGTCCGAGAGACCCCCGCCCTCCTTCCGGTTGAACGAGACCACCTTAGAGGAAAAAGAACTATGCACATACACCGATTCTGGCCAGGCCCATCCTGAGCCCAGGGTCGGTGCATACGCCCTCCTGCCTTGGCCAGGAAGGCACATGCACCGATCCTGGGTCAAGGATGGGCCTTGCCAGGATCGGTGCATGTGCATAGTTCTCTTCGCCCGACACCTTGCACTCCAGGCCCTCCAGTTCGCAGAACTTCTTGTACATGCCCATGAGGTCCTCGGCCCAGAGCGAGGCCTCGTCCCCGCCCGCCCCGGGCCTGATCTCCAGGAGGGCGCTGCTGGCCTCGTCGCGGGGGTCCTTCGGGAGCATCGACACCTGCAGGGTCTCCTTCAGTGCATTCCTCCGCTCATACAGCCCCGCGAGCTCCTCCTGGGCCAACTCTGCCATCTCGCCGCCCGCGGACACGATCTCCGCCGTGTCCTCGATCTCCTCCGCGACCTCGAGCAGCTCGTCGTACGTTTCTACTATCTTGGAGGCTTTCGCGAGCTCGCTGGCCTTGCGGAGGCCGTGCTCTGGAGTGGCGAGGAGGGGACGCATCGTTCGACCTCCCCTTCCTTTCTGGATCCGCCAACTATCGCTCATCCTGCGTCCCCTCTCATCCCCCACATCTGCTGATCATCATTCGTGTGCTGCTTGCATGTTGTTGCTGTTCACCCTCCTTGCTCTCTTCTTCCCCTCTCACCCCTCTTCGCCTTGATTCAACTACATACGCTGAACTCGGGACTCCTCTCACCCGACGTATGTTTGTTCAGGCTCGCCCAGGGGTGGCTCAAAGCGAAAAGGAGGGAAGGAGACCAAGTGCCGCGGGAGGGACGCAGAGAAGAAGGGATGGAGAAAGGAGAAGGAAAAGGGAGGAGGTGGGAAGGGAAAGGCAGGCGTGGGGAATGTGTGGCAGGGGGAAAGGAGGAGATGGGGAGGACAAGCGAAAGGGGGAGATCGAGGGGAGAGGGATGCTGAGGAGGACGAGGGTGAGGAACCAAGGGGGAGGGGACCCCGACCCTTCGGCCAAAGGCACCGGCGCCTGTACCACTCAGGATTCAATTCAGAACGGATGGGGCGCCAGGGCGGCCCCGAGGCCCTTTTCAGGTCGTCGTGCTCGCCAGTTTCCTGCTCCTCACCGTCCCTCGCCCACATCCTTGAACGATTTTCGCCTCATCCAGAATGGTCTGACAGCTTGCCCTTGGCACGTATGTGCGCGACAGAAGATGCGGGTCTGCTGTCCAACTGCTGAGGTCTCCGTAGTAGAGACGACATGAGAAGACATATTATCCTCTGCACCCCTTGAGGGCGCAAAGCTGCAAAGCGGCCTGCTGGACGGCTGCCTTTTGTTCAATGGGCTGTCTTGTGGTTGTGCCTCTGATCTCTCCCAATGGGGGACCCGACGGCCCGATCGCTCAAGACAACTACCTGGTGTGGGGGGGTGGAGGGCGTCTTCAGCCTGCTAGCCGCACTACATTGCCAGGAATTCCCGGAAGGGATGCCACTAGACGGCATGGTGGGCCACAGACGCCTCCAGGGCGATCCCAAGAGGATCCGAAGAGAGCCTCAGGAGCTCAAGACGGCCGAAGATGGCCTCACGATGCCTCGAAGATGGCAGAGGAGGGCCCTAAGACGCCTCCGACAGGAGAACGTACTGAAACATTTGCTGTGTTCCGTGTGATTTGCTTGTCTCATGCTTTACCCCCACGGCGTCCCACGATCGCTTCATGACGGCCCAGAGAGCCCCCGAGATCGCCCAAGACAGCCCCATGGTGACAAACCCAGGCCCCGGGATGCCGCGCAAATCGCCCAGTTTGGACCATCAAGGCCGCAAGCTGACTTCAACATCCCAGAGGCCCCTGAAGTGCCCTCAATGCTGCCCACGATGGACTGGACGTTCCCAACGAGGCCTCATCCCAGAGCGGCCCAAGAGCGGCCCAAGAGGGCCCCCAGACGGCCACAAGAGCGCCAAGGAGCGCTTCAAGAACGCCCCAAGATGACTCCAAGAGATGGTATTAAGGGCCCCAGAGGGGGGACCTAGATCGGGGACCCTGTCCACCTTTGACTGATGGCCTCCAAGATGGCCCCAGGAGGCCCTCCATGGCTCCCAAGAGGCCCCAAGAGAGTCCCAACAGAGCCCAAGAGGATCCCTAGATCCTACACAAGAACCCGAAGGGAGCTGCAAGAGGGCCCCGGAAGAGCCGCAAGAGGATCCCGAGCGAGCCAGAAGACTCCCAGGTGGCTGCCTGAGTTCTCGTCCTCATATTCCTCGTCATCCTCCTCATCCTTTTCGTCCTCGTCATATTCCTTGTCCTCCTCCTCGTCCTCGTCTTCGTCCTCCTCCTCCTCCTCGTCCTTGCCCTCGTCGTCCGCATCGTCCTTGTCTTCCACTTCCTCTTCTTCCTTCTTGTCCTTCTCCTCCTCCTCCACCTCGTCCTCGCCCTCCTCCTCCGCATCCTCAATTCACCATGATTGCCAGCACTGGCTCACTATGCGTGTCTCCTCCTCCCATTTCCCGGCAGCGCTCATGGGCAGCGCTCCTGAATGGGCTGGTGGGGATGCGCGAAGCGTAAATAATTTGAGAACGACTTGCGAAGCGTTTGTGGGTCTCGTGTTCTGCGGGTCATACTTGACGTGCCATGATTGGTGGGTGAATAGGACGTTGGCGTAGCCAGGGTACGGCAGGTTCGTGTCGTGCCGACCCCAGCGTTGGTTTTTGACACCGCAGGGATCGTTCAACCTTGAACGATCGGCCGCTGCCGCAACGTCCGATCGTTCAACATCGATCGATTCTGGGTCGCCGGCGGCGTTCAACCTTGAACGCCCGCGCTGGGGTCTCCGCTGGTCGACACGACGCAAACCTACCGTAGCCAGGTAGTAAGATGACTGGTACGATGAGAACTAGGGAACGTACGCGGTCGGGCAAGTCTGTGCAGCGTGTCGCGGCGACGGCACCAGCGACATGATGTACCCTGCAAGTGGACAGCGTGTCCGTTCCGCTCTGCGGGGCGAGATGCTGGGGAAAACTCGGGACGTTGACGCCAGGGGACGAAGGGTTTTCTTGCAATCCTTCGCTCTAGGGTTTTTTTGCAATCCTTCGACAATGTGTCGTTCCGCTCTGCAGGGCGAGATGCTGGGGAAAACTCGGGACGTTGACGCCAGGGGACCTGGAAGTGGATGGTGCGTCGCGCCAGAAAGTGGTGGGCCAGACCTGGCGAAGCGACACATTAAGCCAAACTTCCAGGCAATAATGAACACGGTCTCGCGACTTCCCGTTCCCGCCCCCCTCGCGCAGCAGCCTTCTTTGCGTACTCCGTCGACTGGAACGCGGTAGGGCTGGACATGAACAGCTCTAGCTGCTCCTCGGAGGGCGCCCCATTTGCGTGTCCTGCTCCTCCTCCTCCTCCTCCTCCTCCTCCTTCTCCTCCTTCTCCTCCCCCTCTCGCTCCCCATCCAATCATCCACTTCGCCTCTGTTTACGATTTCATTGAATGGGAGCCCCTCGCACTCTGTGCGCTGCGCAAGGGGTTCCCCACGGTCATACTGTATCTTAAGCTCCAGATCTGCCTGGAGCCTCGCATGTTGGAGCATATTGACTCTTGCAGCGAGCCCTTCCAGGCGACGCGCTCGGTGGTGCAGGGGCTCAGGAGCGGGACCAGGCTCGCTAAATGCCTCACGGCGTACGTGTGCGAGCGGCTCTGCGAGGCGCATGTCCCGCTGAGCGAGCGGATTTGGATCGACGACCCTTCTCAACGTGTATCGGGGTCGAGAGAGCATGTGAGGACGACGCTCATCAAAGGGGTGTTGGCGATGATCAAGCTCTTCTCGAAGCTGCAGCTGGTGATCGCCGGCAAGAGCGTGGTTGTGTGCTCCCACAGCGGCGACGCGCAAGTGGTGGAGCGCGTCCTCAGGAAACAGGGCGTCACGCTGCGTGCCGTGCTGCAGACGGCCTACCTGGGGGTGGGCTTGTCTTGCGGCAAGCGGCAAGGCCGAGCGACGGTCAGGCAGCGGGCGCTCAGGTCTAGCAAGGCGCACGGGCGGTTCAGGCGCTTAATCCAGGCTGCCATGCGCTGGGCGGTGTCGGCCAAACTCCAGAGAGCAAAGCCGCAAACAACCGCCGTCTACGGGCATCACGTGTAATTACGGGCAGTTCGGCACGGCGAAGCTGGCTCAGCGGAAGCGGCTCGGCGCGGCGGCGGGATCTGCCAAGCAGGGGAGGTGCCTCACCACGCTGCTGGCGCTTCGGCTGCCTGGCAGCGGCCCTGGACTGCAACTTCCACGTCAATGTCTTTCGCAATGGCCGAGCGTGTGATTATCCGATCTTCAGTTTCGGCCGTCCGTTGTGCGTGCTTGGCCCAGAACAGTGGCGCCCCTCACGAGGCTGCCAATGAGTCAGAGGAGGCTGCCCATCCGTGGGCCCATGACTTCAGTGACCCCGTAGATGCTGGGGGGCGGGGTGGACGTCGACCTCGCCTACTGCGCGGGTGGTGCCGTATGACGGCTTTTTGCGTGCCGTATGGCGGCTCCTCGAAGACGCAAGCGTGGCAGTGCCAAGGCGGTGATTCCGAGGCGTCGGGCCAGGCGGGCCCGCTTTTTGGACGAGCTTCCACGGACCATCGAGCTTCGGCAGTGGCAACATCCAGCGTCTCGTTCCTGTGGTGGGGGTCTTGGGCAAGGCACGGGCCTGGCCTCTGGGCAGCCCATGACCCACGATCTTCGGGACGCGAAGAAGGGCAGGCAGCTTTCGGAGCTGCTGCACATGTCCATCGTGACGGGCTGCTTTGCGAGGGCGCAACCATGAAGCCAACCTGTGCGAGTCGGATGTTCGTTTGAGGTGGGACAAAAAGCGAGAGACACCTCTTCGTCGTAGTTGGACATGTGCGGCTAACGCCAGTTCCACCTCCGAGGCATATGCTGACTTCAGTGGGCTTTTGCCCCAGGCCACTGCTGAATCTGAAGCGGTTCCCTGCTTTCCAGTGAAGGGTTCAATCCCCGCTCCTTGGGCCCAGACCCCTTCCCCTCCCTCGGGCGAGTCTTCCCTCGGAGGCAGCCTGCTCGGAGCCTCTACGGAGGGGGGTTGTCTGGGAGCTGGTACCTCAGAAAAGGCTCAATGCTTTTTTCGGGGATGCCCCGGGGGGTCGTGGCACTCACGGCGCGGGGCTCCGCACGGTAAGCCTGGCTGTCGCTAGCGTTGTGAGCTATGATCCGCCTGTTTGGGGACCTTTCCTGGTGGGCCCGCTCCCTGGGCCTTCTCGGAGCCTTCTTCGGGGCTTTTCGCGTTCCTGTGGGCCCTTCGATTCTCTGTCTGACTGTGCTGAAGTAGCTAGGGATGGGATGGCATGCCGAGCTGTTTCGCAGGCCCGAGGGGCCACATGCTGATTCCTGGAGAGAGGTTGGCAAGCAGTTGTTAGAGCAATCGAGGCATCCTACCAACGACTCGCAACATGCCAACCATCAAATTATCTCCCCCAACGTCCGTTCCATCAAGGCTATGCACGAACCTTCTTCCAATTGAAAATATTACATTGCAAGGATCCGTGTGCATAAACAAACGCACAGCATCCACACCCGCCCGCACATGCCGAAACCATACCAAACGCATTCGTGCTACAAACGCATTCGCAACTCGAATGTGAAACGATCTGGCTTCAAGAACATCGTGCACATCCCACATTATGATCTCACCACGCGGTGCACCCGCGTTGATCCAGCATGCGCCCACTGCACGGATCCGTATCGAATGGGGCCATGCGGGCCAGACGCGCGCGTCTGTCGAACTTCTTCCGAAGCCATTGGTCGCCGAAGCGTTCCAATATACAGACCAAAACACATATGAAACAATACAACTGCTTGGTTCTCAAGAGTCGTCCAAGATTTTGCATTTCCGTGCCAACGCACTTCTTCACGATTGCCCTCATCAGCGTCATATCATCACCGCTATTCGCGTTATCGTCAATCGTCGCCATTGCCGAAGTCATCAGTCAATCGCCTTCGCCACCGGCGTAATGACATCATGACCGCCATCGTCGTCAGCAGCATCGGCGCCGACATTGACCTTGATGCCATCACCTCCACCATCCTCAGCACCACCACTTTCATCATCGTTACCACCTTTGTCGGCGTCATCATGATATCAAGCCCGCCGCAATCCACGATCCGCATTGAAGTACCCGCGGGCCACCGCGGCCTGTGAAAAGCGTAAGTACCCATCGGCAACCGCCAACGCGGCCGCAGCAGTTGAAGTAAATAAGCTGGCCGCTCTGAGCGCGAGCTTGCGCGCACCAGCGCAGCCGCAGAGATGCGCCAACCAGTGCCCACGTTCAATCGTAATCGTGACCGAACGGGATTTGTCAAACAAGTTCCGGGGAGGAGGGAGGGATGGTTGCTCGAGTGATCGTGCTGGCAATTTGAAGTTCGTCATACACGATTGCGCCACGTCGCTTCCACCACGTAGCCTGCCTCACATGATCTTCCTGCCCACATCGCAATACCTCAGTGCTTGGAGCCCACGCTGGCGAACGCGCAAATCGAGTATTTGTAGGAAGGGGAGGGGAGTGAAGGGGGAGGGGGAGGGAGGGGAGAGGGGGAGGGAAGGGAGAGGGGCGGGAGAGGAGGAGCAGGGAGGAGGGTGGAGGAGGAGGAGGAGGAGGAGGAGGAGGAGGAGGCAGGAGGCGGAGGACGATGGAGGAGGAGGAGGAAGAGGAGGAGGAGACTGGGGCGCCCTTGGCGGCGCTTGGCTTCCGTCGTTGATAATGGTGCTCTCGCCCCAGCGTGGGTCACTTTTCTGGATTCGATTCGCTCCTCTTTGTTGCCCTTCCTCCCGAAGGCCTCCTTCCTCCCGATGCGCGAGCTGGTGGAGCCCGAGGGCCTCCTCCTCCCGAAGCCAGGGGGCAGCGCGGACCCCATGGACAGGCGCCCGATTTGGCTCCTGCCGATCTTGTACCGCCTGTGGGCGGCAGGTAGGGCCCGCCTGTTCGCCCAGTGGCGCTTGCGGTGGACCGGCGAGGAGGTCCAGAGAGGCGCGGAGGAGCTGGCCTGGGAGCTCGCGCTGGAGCTGGAGGCGGCGGAGGCGCTGTCCGAGACCATCGCCGGGGCGGCGCTCGACTGGCGGAAGGCGTACGACCACATCGACCTGGCCTCCCTGCCAGGCATCTTGGCGCGTGCCGGCGTCCCTCAATGGGTGTCGGCCCCGGCGCTGGGTGCCTACTCGGCGGCGCGCCGGATCCGGGTCGGGCGCGCCATCGGCGAGGCGTGGCAGCCGGCGTGCGGGATGCTGCCCGGCTGCGCGCTGGCCTTGTTCTTCCTGAGCGTCCTCACGCTGCCGTGGCAGCGGCGCACGGGGGAGCTGGACGACCGGCTCCGGCGGCGCATCTACGTGGACGACTTCACGCTTTGGGCGCGGGGCGGCCGAGACGAGTCCGGCGAGGTGGCCGAGTCGGTCGCCGGCGCGCTGGCCATCACCGCCGAGTTTGAGCTCGCCATGGGCTGGAGGCTCAATCGCGATAAGAGCCGGCAGTTCGCCAATACCGCTGCGCTCCGCCGATGGCTGGCGGCCCAGACCCCTCTGATTCCTGCTGGGCGCCAGTTCGGCGACCTCGGGGTGGTCGCGGCCGCCGGCCAGGTACCCCGCTGCGCCGTCGCCGGCACCAAGGCGCGCGCCGCTGGGGCGCGGTTCGCCCGGGTCGGGCGCCTCCCGTTGGAGTTCCGCCATCGGTGCATGCTGGGCGCTGCTGCTGGCACCGCGGCCGAGCTGTACGGCGCGTCGTGCGGCCGCCCCCCCGCGAGGGAATTGGCCGGGCTGCGTGCGGCGGCGCGGCAGGCTGTCTGCCGCGGCGGATTCCGGGCAGCCGCCGAAGTGGTGTTCGGGGTCTTGAGCCCGACTTGGCGGTTGGACCCGGCGGCCGTCGTCGCCCTCGCGCCACTGTGGCAGGCGGCGAAGGCGCTCCGCAGAGGGCGCTTTCCCTCGGCGCTCTGGCGGGCAACGGAGGGGGCCCGAGCAGCCGGGCACGGCCGCGGAGCTGGGCCGGTCGCCGCGGCCGCATGGAGCCTAGCGCAGCTCCGCCTCGGCGCCGACGTGGCGCACTGGACCGGCGTCCCAGCTAGCCCCGACGGGTGGCGCCCGGCCGACCAACCGCTGCAGGCCACCCGAGCCGTGCTCCTGGAGGCATGGGCGCGCCGGGAGGCGGCTGCTTTGGCAGGCAGACGGGCTGACTTCGCGCATGTCGCGCGCGGAATGGACCGCTGGGCGACGAGGCGGCTGCTGGAGTCGGGGGCCATCGACGCGGCTGGGGCCTTGCGTGCAGTGCTGTCTGGGAACGTCGTCGCGGAGTCGGTGGCGGCGAAGTGGGGCAAGCCGGCCAGATGCCCGCACTGCGGCGCAGCTTGCGAGGACCGCGAGCACCGTTTCTGGGTCTGCCCAGCCTGGAGCGCCGACAGGGCCCCCGCCTTGGCAACGGCGGGGATCTCGCAGGCCGCGCTGCGCGCCCGGCTGCCGCCTGGCGTGGCGAACACAGGCGTACTGCCGACGGACGTCCGGCTCGCCGCACTCGCCGAGGAGGCCGCCAGGGCCCTGCCGCCAGCGCCGCTGCCCGCCGCCCAGTTGCCAGCGCCGCCGCAGCTGCGCCTCAGGGCGTGGATCGACGGGGCGTGCGTGCGACCGAAAGACCCGCTGATGGCCCGGGCGGCCTGGGGGCTCCAGCTGGAAGGGGGACGCGGCACGAGCGACCACAGCGGGCCAGTGGACGGGGCGCAGACTGCGCAGCGCGCCGAACTGACCGCCGCCGTCCAGGCCGTCAGCCTTGCGGGGGCGCCGGTCGAGGTTATCACGGACTCCCGCTTCGTCCGCAATGGCGTGATGGCCCTGCGCGCTGGCGCGTGCTACCTCGATTGGGCGCATTCCGACCTCTGGGAGCGCGTCGCGGAGCACTGCCGGAGCGGCTTCCTGGCGGCGCGCTGGATCAAGGGCCACACGGACGCCGAGGACGCGCGCGCCCGGGGCATGTCCGAGGAGGACAGGGCCAGGCAATGCGGCCGCCGACCGCTTGGCTGCCAAGCCTTGGCAGGTGCGGCGGCCAGGGCCCGCTTCCCCCCGCCAGCGCTTTGCTTGGAACGCGATTTACAGCTGACGGCGCTGGCCACAGCGCAGCGCGTGCTCGCCGCGGTCGAGTTGGCGGCCTTGCGAGCCAATCATGGGCCCGAGGGCCCGCGCGTGCGCCGCCGCTGGACTGCTGCGCGAGGGCCCCGCGCCGCCGGGAGGAGAGCTCGGCTCCCGCCTGCGGCGCCGGCGGCGCCAGCTCCCCCTCCTCCGCCGCCGCGCCGGCGGACCCGGGCAGCGATTGAGGCCAGCGGGGCCGTCGCGCCTCCTGCGCCAGCCGAGGCTGCGCGCGCCCTCTTCGCAGGCACCGCGTGGCACGTGCACGCCGCGGCGCAGGGCCCGGGCTGGGTAGCTGCCTGCGCTGCGGCGCCTCGGCGGCGCGCTGGGCGCAGCTGTCGGCGAGGCAGTGTCCAGGGTGGGCGCCGGCGCTGCCCCCGCGGGCGGCTATGCTGCTGCTGACGCTGGCGGTGCGAGCTGGCGGTGGCACCGAGGCCTGGCGCGCCACCCTGGAGGCGCGGCTGCGGGCCCGGCCGGGGCCGCCAGACTAATTACGTGCACGGTGCATGCCCTTCCCCCCACTCCCTCCCCCCTCTGCCGCGGGGCGCCTGTTCGCATGGTAAAAAAAAGTGCTCTCGCCCTAGCGTGGGTCACTTTTCTGGATTCGATTCGCTCCTCTTTGTTGTTGCCCTTCTTACCCTCCTTCGCTTTCCCCTGGTCCGCCTGCTCACCCCACCACTTTTCCTGCTCCTGCTGCTGCTCCTCTTCCTCTTTCCTCGTCCTTCTCCTCCTTTTGTTTCTCCTGCTTATCCTCCTGCTCATCCGACACCTCCTCCTCCTCCAATGTACACCGCCTCCCGATCTGATTGCGCATCAGACCGCTGGGTTATTTGGGGGACCCAGGTCCACTAGGACACATCCGTCGTCGGATAGAGAAACAATCAGCGCAGTGGGAAGGGATGGGTAGCAAGGGGTCGGATGTCAGATATGGCGTCCGCGTGCCCAGCTTGTCCTCCCCTCCTCTCCACTCTCTTCTCCCTCCTCTCCCTGCCCTTCACCCTTCACCAGAGCAGCTGCCCCCCTCACCTCCATCCAGCTGCACCGACCCCCGCCCTTATCCCAGCCCCCGGAGGCAGTCCAAGCTTGCCTCACCAAGCTCTCAAGATAACCGCGCTCTCCGAGGGCGACCCGTGCGCGGCCCGCCCCGCACCTCGCCATCCGCCCGCAACCGATCCTTGTTCTTCCGGGCCTCCGCGACGCTCCTGACGAAGAGGGCGTCGAGGCCTATCCTGGATAGCGTTTCTTTCTCGCGGCGATAGCGGGCATTATGGGTAGGGGGGAGGTGGCGCGGGAGGGGGGGCATGACGTAACGCCCCCGCCACCCACCATGACAGACTGTGGTGACGGGCGCGCTGCGGTAGTGCCAGGGACGCACTGGGGGGAGGGGCGTTACGTTATGGGAGGGGGGGAGGGGGGGGGAGAGGGGGGGGGCATGACGCGCTTCATGGCCCGTAGAATAAAAAAAAAAAAAACTATATCCTGTCAGCCTGGCTCTTCTCCGCGGCCTTCTCCTCTGCGGTCAGGGGGACCTCTCGCCGCAGGGACGGGCCGCGGGGACGGGACGTGCCTCCCCCCGCGCGCCGCGAGCGAAACTCGCAGCGAGTGCCTCCTCACGGTCTCAGCGCCCTGCGGCGGCTGGCCGGGATCCGATCACGCCTGCAGGAAAAGAGAAGCGGCCCCGCGGCGAGGAACCAGTGGAGACAGAGCGCAGAGCAGCTCGGCCGCACGCTAGGAGTCTGGCCCCAGACAAGAGCCACCTCTGGTGCGCGGCCTCGCCGCTCGTTGCGTTCGATGCGGCAATCGCGGCCCACGTGCTGGAATTGGACTTGGCCCCGGGAGATACCGCTCACCAAATGTCACTCCGGCGAAGGGTCGCTCTTCCGTGCCGCTGAGAAGCCGAGCCGGACGACGGATGACGCCCGAGTCTGCCCACGGAGAGAGGGGGGACGAGCGCGGCCCTTTGCCAAGCACCCGCGTGGACGGCCAGGGGGTGGAGGGGGGTATTTTCGAGGGCCTGGGCAGAGCCCAAGCTGGGTGGCCGTGTCACGCGCAGTGGCTTTTCACGCACGCGCGCGCGCGCGCTGGGATGGACGGCCGACGCCAGCGGCGCGTGGGCCCCCTCTGAGGCGCCCGATCTGGCCTGAAATCGACCCGCTCCGCCTGCAAGTGGGTTGGGTGCGTCCCCGGGCATCGGTTTCTCTCAGCCATCCTGCGGTGTTGGGTCCTTGCCCCCCGTTTTGAATCAGCAGCGCCCCGCGTCTCCCTCGGTCCTCCTTCTCCTCCTGTGCTTCCTCCCCCCTCCCTGCCTCCAATCCCCTCACACGTTTCGTGGCTCCCATGGGGCCATGGGGGGCTCAACCGAAGAGGCACCAAGCAGGGTTCGCATGGCGTCCCCCTCCCAATTTCGGCACACGAAGAAGCAGGATGATCATGGCGCCAGCGATGCAAGCTGAAAGACGCAACTTGTGATATCCGAGCCAAGAGTGCCACGAGAAGCGGAAAACAACGACTGAAGCTAGCACACGTGCGTGACGGCGTCGCTGATCAGCAGATCCCATCCCAGAAAGGGCGCCTTCAGGGCACCCCTGTTCAAAATACAACGCTCGAGGTAACCCATCCCAAAAACGTCAGCAGGCAAAGTTGGTGAAAGGAGAAGGGTAACTTGGGTCAGTGATGCGAGCTGGGAGGCGTTTGTTTTTATATCCGAGCCAAGAGCGCCACGAGGGGCAGAAAACAACGACCGAACCCACCAAATGTGCAAGACGGCATCGCAATTCGGCAGCAGATCCCATCCCAGCAGCCGCGTCACAACAGCAACACTCGAGGGAGCTCGTCCCGAAAGCCTCAGCAAGCGAACACGTGGAAACGAGACAGACGACACTTGACCAGTGATGCAAGCTGGGAGACGCAACTCGTGATACCGTCGCTTAGAGTGCCATGGCGGCGGCGCGACTGGCGCAACGTCCGCCGTGGGCTCGAGAGCGCGGCGCGTCTGCTCTGGCGGCCAGTGCACATGCCAGCAGGGCGACGCCGGCATCCACGCCCTGCCCGCACCCGGAAGCGCGGCTGACGCACCCATCGGCAGGGTGGACGTGCTGGCCGCGTACTTCGCTTGGCGCTCCTGGTGGCCCCATGCCCTTGCGCGCGGGCACGGCCACGCGTTCTGCCTCCGCGGCGGCGGCGGCGCGGTAGCAGAGAGATTGTCGGGGTGCGTGTTCCAGGTGGCAGGAGAGAGTCCCCCCGCGCGGTGCCAGGCAGCGCTGTTCCTGCCCGACCTGCCGCGCGCTTGCGCGGCAAGCTGCGCAAAGAATCGTCCGACTGCCGAAGGTCCTGGATGTATTCGTTTGCCCAGGGCTCCCGCGGCCGCGCGTTGAGCCCGAAGTCCCCCATACAAAAAACCACCCATCCAGCCTGGTGGAGCTTGTTGACCAATGCTGGGGCATGCTTGCTCGGAGCCTTGTAAGGCCCTTTTGGCGCTCCCCTGGGTCCTCCAGCCGCGGGACTCTTAGGGACCTTTTTTGGGGAGGTCCAGGAGCTTCCCTGGTGCCCTGATGAACTGTTTACGGGGCCTGTCACAGGCCCCTTGGGG
Organism: Prorocentrum cordatum; assembly: GCA_963575745.1. Classification (NCBI taxonomy): domain Eukaryota; class Dinophyceae; order Prorocentrales; family Prorocentraceae; genus Prorocentrum; species Prorocentrum cordatum. The sequence continues at coordinate 172,792 of CAUYUJ010022037.1, forward strand.
GCCGGTTTGGGCGTCTTGGGCTGGGGCGTATGATGCCCCTTTGGGGGATCTCTTAGGCCGTCTCGGGGCCCTCTTGAACCGCCTGGGCTTTCTCGGATGGTCCCCTTGGGCCGCGTCTTCTCCGGCCGTGGGGAGTCGCACGCGTTTTCAGAACCTGAATTCTTCACCTCTTGATCAACTGAACAGTTCTGTGCTCCGAGAGCCTCAAAGTGCACAGTACAGGGATGTTGCACCGTTCCAGGCTGACGAACTGCACCCTTGAGGACCACGTTGCCAAAGCGCTGAAACCTGAGCAGCGCAGCCTGCTGCCCTCCGCAAAAGCCCAACGGATTGTCTTCAAACGGAAAGGTATTGGCGTGGCGGGCGCGGTCCGTTCGTTTTTCTTTCGTTTCAGGGGATGGCGGCCTCGGGAGCGCAGCTCAATCATTGGCCACTCGAAGTCGTGGCCACAGTAGCTCGAAATGTTGAAACATGTAATTCGCGTGGCTTCGAAGCTCATGTCAGCTTCAGCTGCAAAGGATCGTGGCACCAGATGTGCGGACAACTTCGCTTTGAACAAGAAGTCGTGACTTCAGGAGCGCGGATCTGTCTTTCTGCAAGGTTGAGCGAGGACCGATTGGAGGCCGAAGGGTGGTATTGAAATGAAGCGAAATGCCCACCGCCAGGACATCGGTTCCGGTTTCGGTTCGCGCGGCGTGTGCGGGTGAGGCGAAAAAGCGCGAGGGCGAGAGGGACCCTTCCTTTGCAAGGGAGCTGGGCACGTGAAGCGAAGTGGCCAAGCAACCGAAAGACGCGGTGCCATCTGCAAAGCGCACTCCTCACGTGGTTCAACACAGGCAGTACAATATGTATAGCGAGACCCTCCAAGGTGGGAGCCGACGGAATGGGATAGCATGATGCTGTCGGACCAGTGGGGGGAATATTTTCTGTTGGGTTTGGCCAAACGGGCTGGGATCCTATGGGATGGGGCGCAATTGGGTGTGGTCCCTCATTATGGGGTCGGGTCTTATGGAGTGGATCCCTGAAGCGGCCGATCTCGGCCAGCGACCGCGACCTCATCCCGCTCCGCAGCCATAGGCGTGCCCGTGGCCAGGATCTGTTCATCCGCGTCGCGCTGCTCGTTTCGAGGCAGATTGTCGGGCCCCCCGCATGCAACGCTCACTCTTCGCGCTCTGCATGTGGTGGGAACGCCACGGGCTCTTCACAGTGATCCCCCGAGTCCTGTATCACACTTGCTCGATGGCGGAAGTGACTGCGCGAACCGAATTCCATTCGCGAAAAAAGGCGCAATGGGCTGGCAAAGGGGGTCTCTCACTCTTGGAACATAGCCCCACAACAGGACCTGCCCAATAAGGGTCGCGACTGCGGTGACAACGCGTGCTGCCGAGCGGGCAGCATGCGCGCGCTCTCGAAAACCCCCCCCGAATTGAAACGGAACTGCTGGTGCTCAGCCCTGGAGAAGTCGCCTCGAGGCTGGGCCCACGCTTGCGCAGGGCACAACGGTCGACTGGCGCAGGCCCGGGCCAAGTGACGCGAAGGGAGCGCAGGTCGGAGCCGCGGAGCCGCGCAACCCTGCCGACGCCCCCGCCCCTCCAAACCTGGACCATCCCAGCCCCGGCGCACCGAAGAGCCACCGCAACTCCACTCCACTCGCGCAGCAGGGTCGGGAGGGGGGGGGGCTAACGCGCGCCCTGCTGGCGGGACGGCCACGCGAACACCAAATCCCAATCGCCTGCGGAACGGACGCGCTCGCGGGCGCGCGAGGGATGGGATCGCCTCAGCCGAGATTAGCCGTCCCGCAGCAGGACATAGCAATACATATAGCATAGCCAGGGCCAATTGCTCCGCCGCGACTTCTTCCCGCGCAAGAGGCTAACCCAGGGCGCCCATGAAAACGGCGTGGGCATAGCAACATTACCTTGCGGAGGTCCGCGACGATGTCTTGGGTCGGCGCTGGGCCCCCCTCCCTGGCGCGCGGAGGGGCGGTGCTGGAGGCGGCGCCGTGGGGTCCAGAGCCGATCAAAGAACTCCGCGCGGGCCTCTGAACATTTGTGTTTCAGACGCTCTGTGATACTCGAGGGACAAGTTGTTCATCCCGAGTCGTTTCGTTGACGGCCCCAGGGCCTGGCGATGGCCCCGTCGGGAGCAGGGGATAGAGCCCAGGAACCTCAGGCCTCGATGTCTCCATGACGAGAAGTCTGGGGAGAGCGGGTGGGGACCTGCCCAGAGGGGGGGACACATCGAGCTGGAACTGGCGACACATCGCCGATCGATCGGCGATAGGCCCCCGATGGCGTATCCTCACGTGCCTGGGCCGAGTGGGTTATTACGCCGCCCCCGTCGGGGATGATGGCGACGAGTGGGCGATTGGGAGTCGATGCGTTCCTCTTCCTCCCTGAGCCTCTCTCCCTCGAACGTTGCCCCTCGTCGTTCGGGTAAGAGCTCGGGTCTCTGGCGCCCGTCTGGGACGATCCGGGTACCCCCAGGGACGCTCCGGGCGAGGCGCAGCTGCTGGCAGGCATCCTGAGGCTAGAACATCGGCGATGTTACATCGCCGACGACACAAGACTGCCCGAAAACTCCGCCTCTCGAACCTCCCTGCGCGAGCACGGGGGCCGACCTCTCGCACGGGGGCCTCCGGCTTGGCCGCTGCCGGCGCCGTTTTCACGGCCGCGGCGGCAAGCTTCTCGGCCTCGGCCGCCCGCTCGGGCAGGTCTTCGGCCAGATCCTCGGCGGCAGCATGCCCGGGCGGTGGCCAGCGGCGCGCGCGCACCCGCTCGGTGCCGCCGCTGCTGAGGCCCATGCCCTGCCCCTGCCACTGCCGCTGGTCGCCACGGATGCCGCTGCCCACGCCTCTTCTCCACCTCCTCTGCTTCTCTCTCCCTCCGTTGCCTCCCTCCTTGCCCCTCCCTCGCCTGTGTTCCTCCGCGCCCCCGCTCAGCCCCGGGCCTCGTCTGCTGCGTCTCCTGCTACATTGCCCCTGGCTCTTGCCAGTGCTGCTGCTGCTGCTCCTGGCCCTGCTCCTGCTCCTGCTCCTGCTCCTGCTCCTGCTCCTGCTCCTGCTCCTGCTCCTGATCCTCCTCCTCCTCCTCCTCCTCCTCCTCCTCCTCCTCCTCCTCCTCCTCCTATCCTCCTCCTATCCTCCTCCTCCTCCTCCTCCTCCTCCTCCTCCTCCTCCTCCTCCTCCTCCTCCTCCTCCCTCCTCCTCCTATCCTCCTCCTATCCTCCTTCTCCTCCTCCTCCTCCTCCTCCTCCTCCTCCTCCTCTTCTTCCTCCTCTCTCCATCCTCTCCTCCTCCTATCCTCCTCCTCCCTCCTCCTCCTCCTCTCCTCCTCCTCCTCCTCCTCCTCCTCCTCCTCCTCCTCCTCCTCCTCCTCTCCTCCTCCTCCTCCTCCTCCTCCTCCTCCTCCTCCTCCTCCTCCTCCTCCTCCTCCTCCTCCTCCTCCTCCTCCTCCTCCTCCTCCTCCTCCTCCTCCTCCTCCTCCTCCTCCTCCTCCTCCTCTCCTCCTCCCTCTCCTCCTCCCTCTCCTCCTCTCCTCCTCCTCCTCCTCCCTCCTCCTCCTCCTCCTCCTCCTCCTCCTCCTCCTCCTCCTCCTCCTCCTCCTCCTCCCTCCTCCTCCTCCTCCTCCTCCTCCTCCTCCTCCTCCTCCTCCTCCTCCTCCTCCTCCTCTCCTCTTCCTCTCCTCCTCCTCCTATCCTCCTCCTCCTCCTCCTCATCATCATCATCCTCCTCCTCCTCCTTCTCCTCCTCCTATCCTCCTCCTATCCTCCTCCTATCCCTCCTCCTATCCTCCTCCTCCTCCTCCTCCTCCCTCCTCCTCCTCCTCCTCCTCCTCCTCCTCCTCCTCCTCCTCCTCCTCCTCTTCCTTCTCCTGCTCATCGCGCCCTCACGTCATGACACGCCCTCCCTGGCTCCATCTTCCTTCCCGTTCTTTCCCTTGCCTCCTCCCTGGTCCTCCCTCATCCTTCAGCGTATGTAGCCAGCCGTGGGCATAATGACCCCGCTGGCCTCCATCGAACTACCATGAGCGTGACGCCTGCCTGGCGTCAACAACACATGCGCGCACCGGCAGACGAGCCATTTATTGCGGCTATCTGGGTGGGCAGGGCAACCCTCTCCTGGACCCTCCCCGGCCCCACGGCCGCAATGGAACTGCCGGTCGGAGGTGCTCCGCAATGCTGTTCTCAGCTCAGCTCCCTTGCGGCATGTGGCGGCGCTGGCAGGTGTTCCCGCTTCGTAGTCCTCGAGGGCCTCTGGGGCCGTCTCGGGGCGGTCTTGGGGGCCTCGTGGGCCGCTCTGGAGCGTCGGGAAGCCGAAAAGGCGACAAGGAGAATATCTCTCAATAACCTTAGCGCTCAATCATTTGTGCCTCTTGGGGCCACCTTGGGACGCCTCTTGGAACACTCTTGGGACGTCTTCGGGGCCTCTTAGGCCGTGTAGAGGCTATCTTGGGCGCATGGGGGGGCGCTCTTGGGCCTTCTCGCAGGCATCTTCGGCCCTCTTAGGCGCTGTTTTAGCCTATGTTTGGCCGAGGTCGCGTGCGCCACGTCCGGGAATCCGAGGGAATCCCCAGACATCCTGGGGAATCCAAAGAAGTCCCGAGGAATCTGAGGAAATCAAAAGAATCCTGGGGAATCCCCGGACATCCTTGTGAAACCGGTGCCCCCAGCCCTTAAAACTTGTTATACAATTCTACAGTTCTGAACTTCTCAGGGCTGCATGAGCCTCGGGGGGGGCACTCCACTACTTGCTGCAGGCACGGTTGCGAATTTGAGGCTCAGGCAAGTTCACTTGCATGGCATTCCCCCCTCCCTCCGCCGCCTGTCCAAACCACGCTGGGCCGAAAAGGCGGATTAGTGAGTCCAGCTTTCTCTCTCGGGCCGCGCCACGACCCACCCCCCCCTCCCCGCACCCCTGTCCATGCATGTGAGATCTCTGGGTTCTCAACATGCTGCCTCAACTTCGAGGTCCGAGGGCTCGAGGGTTCGAGGTTTGTGGTGCGTTCTTGGGCCCCGTTGTCGGGGCCTCAAGAAGGGGGGGCTGGTGTTCACATGTCGCCCACGTGCTTTGGTTTTTGTCACACTTTTGTCCCCGCCACTGCCACGATACATGCGCACTGACATGGTGCTGTGAGATTCATGTGCACGCTGCCCAGGCAGCGGGGGGCGGGGAGGCCGTTGCGCATCTTTGACAAAATTCAGCGCAGTCCATCGCAGCCTGACACGCGACCGTCACGCGGTACAACGATGCCCTCTAAGGTTGCTTTCCGTGCTCATGTGCGTTTTTGCACTCACCTGACTTCTTCTTTTTCGCTGCCGTACAACTTGCGGGCGTCGTTGTATAACAGACCCGCGGGGGCCGCGGCGCCCTGCCTCCGAGGGCCGCCCCCCGACCCCCCCTTCCCCCGCACCGGGCGCCCCGACGGGGCGGCCTTGGGGGCCACATGTGAACCCTACCCCTACCCCCCACGATTTCGGAGGGGGAGGGGTTCACTTCGCTCGGGGAGCCCCTACGGCTGCCGCGGTCTGCGTCGCGGCGCTGGCCTGGGCCGCGCCGCCGCCTGCGCCCAGGCCACGCCGGCGGGGAAGGCGGCAGGACGCCAGCCAGGGGGTCTCGCGTTGCGCTGGGCCCCGCCGAGAAGGCATGTGACCGCGAGGAGCTGGTGCCTTTTCTTTTCAACCTTCCCCAGTTGAAGGGTTCAGGTTCGTAGCGTTTGGAGCGCTGCGGGGAACCCCGCGGCCTCCAGGAGTCCCAGGGGCTCCAGGAGGCACGGCGAAGACCGCGAGGAGCTGGTGCCTGAAATCGTGCCCAAAGGCGTGACTGAAAGCACACTGCGATTGACATCGTGACTGGAATTGCAAGATCGCTTCGGCTTTCAGCCAAGCGTTCCGGTCGCACTCCTGGCGCGTTCGGGACCATTCCAGCGCCGGTTTCGGTCACACTCGGGCAGAATCTCGGGCACAGGTTCGGTCACTGCACCGCCCTGAGATGGACGGCACCTTTGGGATAGTGTGTCGCGCCGCCAGTTCTGGCCCACCACGCATCGGAGCGACACGCTATCCCACAGCCTCCCGCCCGCGCACGTGTCGCCACGCCTGCCCTCATCTTCGGCAGGTGCTAGGCAGGCGCGCTCCTGCCCCCCGCCGTTGCAGTGGGCAGGCCCAGACGGCCAGTTGCAGTTGCTCCAGACGTGCAGCGACAAGTTTGTGCGCAGCGATCCTTTCGGCTACGCGTAAGATCGACCTTTCGCCAGAGTGACCGGTGGTGCGGCCCAGTGCTGCCCCCCGATGGCTAAATGCGATACGATAGTAGTGGCTTGCACGCCTGGCAGTGTCCCCAAGGCCGAGCACCAAGGTTCACTCTTACCTGGGGTCACTCTTACGCGTAGCCGACCCATGGCGCTTGACGGTTGGGTCGCCAGCGCGCGCCGTGAGCAGCAGGTGCAGACCAGACTTTTTTGATGGGCCGCGTCGAACGAACTACAGTCATGGTTTTTAGCTTAGCGTGTGGCGCCGCCGTTTTTGGCCCACCACGCTTCGCTTCGGCGCGACACGCTAACCACTTCCCATTTCCAAGGCGTCCCGAGCCTTTTCCAGCCTCCCGCCCCGCGGGGGAGAGCGACACGCTATCGGCTCGCAGGGCACAGCGTGTCCTCGGGGTCGCCGCCGCGACACGCTAAGCAAAGGTTCCTGACCGCGGGAGCTCGCCCCCGTCGCCAAGGCAACCTCGGGGGGCCGAGGTCACGACAGAGGGTCTGCCAGCAGACCGTGCTCGCCTGCCTCGACGTCCAGGAGGCCTGCGCGCCGCTGCCGGCCTCCGCGCCGCCGCCGCGGCGAGGAGCCCGCGCCGCCCGCGCGGCCAGAGAGCCAGGCAAAACCCCGGGGCCGACTTGATCCCGAGACCTCTCGACCCCCGGCCCCGCTGGTTGGGCGTGGCTTCATGGGGGGTCACAAATGGGGGGGTCGGAAACGGTTCCCTTTCGTGCCCCTTTCGGGCCCCTCCAGAGCCCCATGGGGGCTCGTTGAGGTACCGTGTGGGTACCTTTTCGGACCGCACTCGCCGCCCCCCCATTTATGATCCCCCATTACGCAGCGCCCAAGCTGGCCTGGCCCTGAGACCTCCGGGACCCCCCCCCGGCCAGCCAGGCCTGAAGCTCGACGACACCACTGACTGCGCGACGGCTCGCTGGCTCCCTGAGCAGGACTCCGTTCCGCGCGGGGCGAGCTGCCGCAAGGCCACTCGCCACAGCGAGCGGGGTCCGCAGCGGTGCGGGGATCCGCCGCAGAGCTTCTTGCGCCGCCCTGCGATGCCGCGCATTCCGCCTGGCGGCGCCCTCCGGGGGGGGGGGAGATCGAGCTGGAATCGGTGATGCACCGCCGATCGATTGGCGATGGGCCACCGCACAGCGAAACCGCAGGTTCCTGGGCTGGCTGGGCCACGAGGCCCCCGTCGGCGATGAATGGACGATTGAGGGTCGATGCGTCTCCCCCTGAGCCCATCCACCCTCGAGCATTGCGCTTGGAGACCGGAGCGCTCGCCTGGAGTTCGCGCAGGAGCGTGCAATGCTGAGCGCAGCTGCACGCACCGCCAAGCGCCAGGTTGCATGATCCATTTTCGTGCCCGCGGCACTGGTGCTGTGCGGTTCGCGGGGATCTGGCTTCGAGGCGGCCTTGCCCGCCATTTGCAGGGCGCAAGTGGTTGCGCTGTTTGGAGGCGATGTTGGATTGGAGGTCAGGGCTCTGTGGCTCCACGTAGTGCTCGACGCCACCGTGGGCAACAGCGTTCTTGTTATTGCCGACGGCTCCGCGGCGGCTGTCGTGCGTGATAATATTGTAACCGCACAACTGAGGCAGACGTGTCCGCCTACTTACTTCGAGCTGGGTGCCCTGGCACATGGCGCTCATGGGCCTTCAGTGGAAGGGCGCCTCAGCTGGCTTGCAGCATTTGCGCCACTCGGTGCGGGTGTTGCAGCAGCTCCCAGGAGGGCCCAAGAGGCCCCCAAGGGGAACCCAAGAGGCCCCAAGAGGTTTCCAGGAGGCCCCACGAAGCCCCCAAGATGCCCCCAAGAGGCCCCAAACCTGCTCCCAAGAGGCCACCGAGAGCGCCCCGAAGAAACACCCCTGATAACTCTGACCCACAACCCAAGCACAGTGGCGGGATGGGCTGAAGGTCAATAGATCCGCCGTCCCTTGTTGGCTTGCCACAGGGGTGCCCGGAGTGGTAGATCCGTTCGATTTTGGTTCTTTTAAAACTCTCCCTGGGGCTTCGGCCTGTCCCGCCGGCGAGGTATAAGGACCCGTAAACTCTCCAGGTCGTCGGTCTTCCCGCGCCAGACGGCCCCAAGATGGCCTCCAATACGGCCAAGATAGCCACGATGGCCCTACGAGAACCCAAGATGGTTTGCACATGTTTCCAAGACGGCCCAAGATGCACCCAAGATGGCCAAAGCTGGTCTCAAGATGGCCCAGGACGCCCCAAAAGGCCTCCAAGAGGTCCTCCAGGTGGCCTCTTGTGGGCGATCTTGGGGTGACATTGGGGGCCACTTGGGCCGTCGGAAAGCCGAAGGAGTGCAAATACCAAACATCCTTCAAAAACGCAGCGAAAATCAATGATTTTCACGTCTTCGGACCTTCCTGGAGGACCTCTGGGAGGCCTCTTGGGCCGTCTTGGAGGCCTCTTGGGAGCCTCTTGGGCCGTCTTGGGCCATCTTGAGGCTATCCTGGAACGTCTTCAGTGCATATTGGGCCGTCTTGGAGGCATCTTGGGGCCACCTTAGCAGCATTCGAAGCCATCTGGGCCGTCCGCCGCCCCCTGTTGATTCATCACAGGGGTGCCTGGCGTGCTGAATCCTGTCGCTTTTTTTGTTTAAAAAACTCCCTGGGGTTTCGGCCCGTCCCGCCGGCCACCAGGAAGGGCCCCAAAGACTGCCCAACATCCGGTTGCAGAAGTTCTTCCTGCTCCTGATGGCTCCAAGATGGCGCCCAAGATGGCTAAGATGGCCCAAGATGGCCTCCAGGTTCGCCCAAGATGGTCCAAGATGGCCTCCAAGACGGCCCAGGAGAGTCCAAGATGCCTCCAAGTTCGCACAAGAAACCTCTCAGACGGCTCAAATCAGCCCCAGAGGCCTCCAAGAGGCCTCCAAGACAGCCCAAGAGGCCTCCAAGAGCTCCACCAGGAAGGCACGAAGAGGTCAAAATCATGGATTTCCCTTGGGTTGCTGAAGGGTTTGGGCATGTTCTTCTTTTCAGCTCTCCGACGGCCCAAGACGGCCCAAGAGGCCCCCAACTTCGCTCCAAGAGCGCCCAAGAGGCCTCCAAGATGGCCCCATGACAGGCCAAGAGGCCCCCAAGAGGGCCCCGACAAGACCCCAAGACGGCCCAAGAAGTCTCAAGACGCCCAAGATGGCCTCCAAGATGGCCAAGATGGCCTCCGAGATGCCTCCAAGACTGCCACGAAGGCCTCCAAGACGGCGAAGATGGCCCCAAGATGCACCCAAGACGGCCTCAGATGGCCTGAAGATGGCCTTAGGCTGCCCAGAAGGCTCGCAAGAGGCCTCCAAGACGGCCCAAGAGCCCTCCAAGACGTCCTCCAGGAGGCCCGAAAGCTCGGAAACGACCTGGTCCGATGGCTCGCCCGAGTCCGTGTTCCCCGAAGGCTTTCGAAATCCACTCGGGGAACGCGTGGCCCAATAGCTTGGCCAAGCTCAAACCCAACTTTCGGCCACGCAGGCGCTTCCAAAAAGGCAGGGGGCGGCGGTGATTCGCCGTAGGCGTCTTCGATAATCCGCCGCCCCCTGTGCTTGCCACAGAAGTGCCCGGCGTGCTAGACCCGTTCGGTTTTGTTTGGTTCTTTCCCCAAAGAACTTCCCCTGGGGCTTCGGCCCGTCCCGCCGGCCACCCGGAAGGGCGCGCAACAGGTGGTTGCAGAAGGTTCTTCGGCTCCAGGCGGCTCCAAGATGGCCTCCAAGTTCGCCCAAGATGGTCCAAGTTGGCCTCGAAGACGGCACACGAGTCCAGGATGCCTCCAAGTTCGCACAAGAAACACCTAACCTAAGACGGTCCAAGACGTCCCCAGAGGCCTCCAAGAGGCCTCCAAGACGGCCCAAGAGGCCTCGAAGAGGTCCTCCAGAGTCCTCAAGGACGGCCCGAAGAGGTCAACAATGCTGATTTTCCTTAGGTTTGTGAAGGACTGTGGCGTTTGCTCCTTTTCGGCCTTCCGACAGCCCAAGAATGCCCAAAAGGCTATCAAGATCGCCCCAAGAGTGCCAAAAAAGGCTCCAAGACGGCCCCATGACAGGCCAAGAGGCCCCCAAGAGGGCCCCAACAAGACCCCAAGTCGGCCCAAGAGGCCCCCAAGACGCCCAAGATGGCCTCCAAGACGGCCAAGATGGCCCCAAGATGCACCCAATACGGCCCAATATTGCCTCAAGATTGCCTAGGACTGTCCAAAAGGCCCGCAAGAGGCCTCCAAGAAGGCCCAAGAGCCCTCCAAGACGTCCTCCAGGAAGGCCCGTCAGGATTAAAATCATTGATTGCCCAAGACGGCCCAAGCGGCCCCCAACATCGACCCAAGAGCGCCCAAGAGGCCTCTAAGATGGCCCCATGACAGCCCAAGAAGCCCCCAAGACGGCCCCTAAGAGGGCCCCAAGACGACCGAAGAGGCCTCTAAGACGCCTAGATTGCCTCGAAGACGGCTCTGAAACGTCCCATGAGGGCCCGAAGGCGGCTCCGAGAGGCCCCATAGACGGCTTCCGACGGGGTCAGATGGGCCAGGAAGGCCCTAGGACGACCAAGGAAGCCCTCAAAGAGCCCCCAGAGGTCCCCAAGAAACCCAAGGAGGCCTCCCAAGAGTCCTTCAAAGGTCAGCAGGAAGCTCCAAGAAAGCTCGAAAACCACCTGGTCCGATAGCTCGCCCGACTCCGTGCTTCCCGAAGGCTTTCGAAATCCACTCGGGGAACGCGTGGCCCGATAGCTTGGCCAAGCTCAAACCCAACTTTTGGCCACGCAGGCGCTTTCAAAAAGGCAGGGGGCGGCGGTGATTCGCCGTAGGCGTCTTCGATAATCCGCCGCCCCCGGCGGATTCATCACAGGGGTGCCCGGGGTGCTGAACCCTGTCGCTGTTGGTTCTTAACAAAAAACTCCCTGGGGCTTCGGCCCGTCCCGCCGGCCACCCGAAAAACTCTTCCAGAGGTGGTTGCAAAGGTTATCCCTGCTCTAGACGGCTCCAAGATGGCCTCCAAGTTCGCCCAAGATGGTACAAGATGGCCTCCAAGACGGTCCAAGAGAGTCCAAGATGCCTCCAGGTTTGCACAAGAACCCTCTAAGACGGACCAAGATGGCCCCAAAGGCCTCCAAGAGGCCTCCAAGACCGCCCAAGAGGCCTCCAAGAGGTCCTCCACGAGAGCCCGAACTGGCCACAGTCATTGGTTTTCCCAAGGTTGTTGAAGGATGTTGGCTTTTGCTATTGTCCAGCCTTCCGACGGCCCAAGACGGCCCAAGAGGGCCGAAAGATCGCCCCCAGAGCGCCCAAGAGGCCTCCAAGACGCCAAAGATGGCCTCCAAGACGGGCAAGATAACCTCCAAGGTGCCTCCAAGACGGACAAGATGACCTCCAAGACGGCCAATATGCCCGCTAAGACGGCCAAGATGGGCCCGAGAGGCTTCCCAGATGGCCCCAGGAGAATTCAAGAGGTTCTCCGTCCGACGGGCCAGGAGGCCATCAAGACGGCCCGCCCAAAATGGCTCCGAGATGGCCCAAGACGGCCCAAGATGCCCCCAAGAGGTCTCCAAGACGGCCCCAGAGGTCCCCAAGAGCTCCTCCAGGAAGGCCCGAAGAGGCCAAACTCACTGATTTGCCCTGGGTGTTTGAAGGATTGTGGCGTTTGCGTCTTTTCGATCTTCCGACGGCCCGAGACGGCCCGCGAGCCCCCAAAGATCGCCCCAAGATCGCCCAAGAGGCCTCCCAAGAGGGCCCCAGAACGGCCCAAAAGGCTCCGAAGACAGCCCCAAGAGGGCCCCAAGATCGCCCAAGAGGCCTCGAAGACATCCACTCCCAGGAGGGCCGCAAGTCAGCCCAGAGAGGCCCGCAAGACTGCTTCCGATGGCGTCAGACGGACCAGGAACGCCTCAAGACGGCTACAGAGGCCCCCGAGAAGCCCCCAAGGGCCCCCAAGAGGCCCAAGAAGGCCCTAAAGATACATCCAAAAGGCTCCCAAGAAGCTCCAAGGAAGCCCCAAGAGTGCCCCCAGAGGCTCCCAAGATGCCCCCTTCTCCTTCTCCGTCTCCTCCTCCTCCTCCTCCTCCCCCTCCTCCTCCTGATCTTCGCCGCCATTCTCCCCCAAGTGTTCCCCCTAAGGGTTTCTACAAGGGCTGGGAGAGCACATTTCCCGATAGCTTGGCAGAGCTGTTGCCACAAAGCTCGGCCACGTTGGCGATTCCAAAGGCAGGGGGCGGCAGTGATTCGCCGTCGGCGTCTTCGATGACACGCCCTCCATCGGATACCCGCCCCCCCCCCCGGCGGGCGCCTCGGCGGCCACCGAGGTGGCCTCCGTGGTGGCCTCCGCGGCGGCCTCCGCGGCCTCCCAGGCGCCCTCCGCGGCAGCTGCGGCCCAAGCGTCCTCGATTTCCTCCGTCAAGTCGACGGGGGCGGCGAGGTCCTGCTTCTGCACCTGAAGATTACCCCCTCCTCCTGGCTCCTCCTTTTCCTCCTCCTGCCGCCTTCTCCTATTGCTCCTCCTCTCTCTCTCTCTCTCTCCTCCTCCTCCTCCTCCTCCTCCTCCTCCTCCTCCCCTCTCCTCCGCCTCTCCTCCTCCTCCTCCTCCTCCTCCTCCTCCTCCTCCTCCTCCTCCTCCTCCTCCTCCTCCTCCTCCTCCTCCTCCTCCTCCTCCTCCTCTCCTCCCCTCTCTTCATCTTCACCCGCGCACTCCTCCCGGCTTGCTGAGTACCTGAGTTGTGGATCGGCTGGTCGACCGAAGAAATATACATGGCAACTCGGCGGCCTAAACCAGCAGGGCACACAGACAGGACAGCCCCGCTTTACCTGGACGAGGGATAACTACAAGCGGTAAACACAAATGCGCATACACTTTTCTTCACGGGTGAAGTGGCAACACCGTCGCAAGCGCTATGCCTTGGGCGAATTACAAATGCGCGCACACGCAGGCACACACACAGAAACACACACAGACACACACACACAGACACGCACACACAGCCACACAAGCACACACAAACGCGCACACACACACACAAACACACACGAAAACACACAATGACACACACAAACACACACACAAGCACACAAACACACACGCACACACACACAAACACACACAACCACACACAACCGCGCACAAACACACACACACACACACACACACACACACACACACACACACACACACACACACACACACACACACACACACACACACACACACACACACCAAACAAAACACAAGCACACACAAACACACACACACAAACACACAAACACACACAAACAAACACACACACACACACACGCTTTTTTGGCGTCGCGGCAACGCGCACAAAGACAGGGTGTAGCAACACACACACACACAAACACACGCGCACACGCACACACATACAAAACACACACAATGCACACGCACACGCTTGCACAGACACGCATAGACACATGCACACACACACATTCCATGTGCGCCAGGTTTTGTGCTAGCCAAGTTTTGTGGTCCCGCCAAAGCGGGACAGGGCCATTGGCAGTGGTCATCTGATTTTGCTAGCCTCTACTCTGGTACCTCAGCCGCAGCGTCGACGTCCGCACGTCCACCCCCCCATGAGAGTCGCCTGTGATTTCTCCTCCCAGTGGACCTCTCTGGCCTGCGGCTGGTTGTTCCTGTTCATCTCTATGGCGAAGACGACGCGGTCGCCCTGGCGGAGTCCGGCGGCCTGGTCCTGTGGCGCCCTCCCCGTCCAGCTTCGCGGCTTTTCGTCGGGAGTCGGCCGCGCCTCTGCTGGTCATCGCTGCACGTGGCATAAAAAAAACGTGGTGCTGGTGCGTAGCCGTATTATTCAATTGGCAAAGAATTTCGGGTACTATGCGCATTGGAGCTGGAATCTGCTCCTAGCGCGGAATTGCCGACGCGAGTTCCAACAACAAAGACACCACACGCCAGGTAATAGCAATGACGCCCATGCAGAATTGTAGGTATCACACAAAACGCACACACGATCATTGAACTCGACTTCGTGCCACCACAATCTACGCAGCGTCAACGCATTCAACCCGAACAAGCGAACATGAAGAACGGCTTGTATTCCAACGCGCCAAGGGACATAACGTACAACCTCATGTTGTTAACACTTCGGCGCGTCCGCGACAGTCGGCGGACCATAGGAACAAACCAATCATGAGGCTGATTCGCATGGATACTGCCGCCAGGGTGTGACAGGGCAAATGGCGGTGGCTACCAGTGTACAGCAATATCGAACACGGAGCTAACTCGGGCAACGAACGCACACAGGGGAATATGAACAAGCAGAGTGTGTGTGCTCGAAGCAATCATTTTAGCCAACGTGGACCCCAAACAATACGTTATTGCACGGTGGGGGTGAAGCCTCTGCTGTAATCCACTCGTGCTCAACTTGAAATTGTCCACCCCACTTCTCGCGCAAACATCCCACCCACCCACATGCAACTTGGCCTGCGAACCCCATTTGGCGGCGATTGCGATGCGTGCTTGGCGCTGGCTGGTGCGTCTCTGCGGCCGCGACAGCCCGCGCATGCACGCGCGCGCAGCGGCCAGCTACTTTGGTGCGACCGACGCAGCCGCGGTGTTGCTGACCGCTGGGCACACCCCAGCGGGCACTTCAATACGAATCGGCGACTTGGGCGTGCGCGGTATCATGGCAAAGTCGACAACGGTAGACGCCGTGATGATAGTAGGGGTGCTGGCGACGATGCTGACAACGACGGCGGAACGGCCAGTGTTGGCGCGGATGCTGGTCACGCCGACGACGATTTCGGCGTCCTCGCGCCGGTGATGAAGGTTTTGGAAAGAGCTCGACGTGCGCGCGCGGCCGACGCGCGAGGGTTGCCCGCGCGGTGTTATTTGATACGGATCGTGCCCCCCAGCACGCGCGCACTGGCGTGCGAATGATTTCGGCATTCGACGCCAGAGGCCCGCTTGGCAGAATGCCATAACCGATTGAATAAAACTATGGCTTTCTTCGCAAATCGCAAGGGCGCGAGCGATGGCTTGTTTGAAAATTGTGTTGCGAAATCATGTGTGCTTTATATGTGTTTGGGACATGCGGTTCTGAAATCGCTACGGGACCCACGGTTTTTGACCGATGTCGGCATGCGCGCGCGACGACGCGCGCGCGCGTGCACTTCGCTTCACCTGTTGCAGAGGATTCTCTCGACAGCAAGCGCGCAAGGGCGTTCGAACGATTTCGACATTCGCGCGCGAAGCCCGTGTGGTAGCATTTCCTGAAAATGACGAAACGCCGACGGTTTTTGTCTTAAGGATTCGTAAGAGCGCGCGATTTGTTTTGAAAATCCGTATTGCGAAAACCTATGTTTCTAAATGTTTTTGGCTCACTTGACTTGGAACCCTTTCGAAACCGAAGGTTTTCGAAGGAATTGGGCATGCGCGCGCGATAACGCGCGCGTGTACACTTCGTCTTGCTTTTTGTTTGCAAGGGGTTCTTGGAACCTTGCGATGTTTGATAACCGTTTGCGCACGCATAATCTTTTGTTGCAGCGGATGGCGGGGGGGGCGATACTGGCTGTGCTGGGGTGGTATGAATTCATATCTAGAATGGACGATGGGGCAGAACCATATGCACATTGCAATACGAAGGGGGGAACGGATAATCCAGGGGGGGTGGACTCTATTCTCTTCTCTAGAAAGGAGAACCATTGCTGTGAAAGCTATGATTCGTACGCCATGTGGTGCGAGCTATCATACTGAAAGCTATGCGGTGAAAGCTCTGTGTGACCTGCGTCGTGGAAGCTATGCGGGGTGAGCTGGAGGGGGGGGGGGGCTATGGGGGGGTAAGCTACAATGGTGTACGCCAGGTTGTGTGACCTATGCGGTTCAAGCTATGTGGGGCGCCCGCGCAACGCCAAAGAGGCGGCACGGGCCGCAACGCGGCGCAACCTCGGCATACCCCCCAAGCGCGGGGCGCCCACGAGGCGGCACACAGGCGGCGCCAACGTGGCGCAACCTCGGCATGGCCCCCGAGCGCGGGGCGTCCACGAGGAGGCAGGGGCAACAACGCGGCGCAACCTCGGCATGCCCCACCAAGCGCGGGGCGCCCACGAGACGCCCACGAGGCGGCACAGGACCTCAGCGTTGTTAAACACCTGCATACCCAACAATTGATTTGACCCACGGAAGTATGGACCCGTAAGTGCGAGCACTGCTTGTGGAAACGCACGACGCTGCGCCTGCACTCGGCCTCTGGGCTTCGTTGGACTTGCCCAAACCGCAAGCCCGACTCTCGTGATTGCTCTGGTCCAACCGAATGGGTCACGCCACGTGGGGACAACACGTCTCATCGCATGCGCGGGTGCGGATTGCATTCCGTCAGGCGCCAGCCTGGCCCTCCGATCCGTATGCCAGACGGCGGAAAGCAAGCGGGTGACGAGACGAACAAAACAGAGCCCCACGCCAGCAGCGAGGGGGGCCGCCCAGGGCGTGGCAGGGCCCGCTGGGGGCCCGGGGTGCGGGGTGGAGGCTGCGCAGCGCGCCCCGAGCCCATCTGGTTCTGGGGGCCACGGCTCGGGCCATGAGGGGAGGCGGGGGTCGGGGCGCTGAGGGCCGCCGCCGTCGAGGCCCGGGCCTGTGCTCGGAGCTCCAGATTCCGCTCACCGTGGCAGAACCGTGTCGCGACTGAAGGGGCACAGACCCCCTGCTCCCAAGGGGAAGGCGGAGACGGGAGGAGGAGGACGAGGAGGAGGAGGAACGGGAGAAGGAGGGCAGCGGAGAAAAAGGAGCAGGAGGACGAGGGCAAGGAGGAGGCGGAGAAGGAGGAGGAGTAGCAGGAGGAGTAGGAGGAGGCGAAGGAAGCGGACCCCCTGGAATCCCCCTGACCACCGTAGAACTGCCCAGAACCAATGCCGTCCATGGGAACAGCACAGACGAAAACCGACCGTTCAGACGGCGCAAGCGAGACCGACCGAAACCGACAGGCATCAAGCAGCCGCAACGGGCCCCGGATTACCTGGCCTGGCAGAGCGGTGGTGAATTAGCCACCGTTCTGTAAGCACTGAATGGAGTGTCCCCAGGTCTGCTCGAGTCCTCAGCATCGAGGACTGTAATGCTCTTTGATGGGACCCTGAGCCCCACTTGCTGGATCCACTGGGGCTGCTCGCGAGACCTTTGGGGCGGGCCGCGTGATATCTCCAAAAGCAGGGTGGGGCCAAGACGGGCCAAGACGGTCCCCAGAGGCCTCGGCCCAACAGCGCCCCAAGACGTCCAAGATGGCCTCCAGACGGCCCAAGAGCCCACCAGGACGTCCGAAGACAGCCCCAAGAACACCTTGAAGAGGGCCCCAAGATGCCAATGTCATTGCTTTCCGTTGGCTTTGACGGATTTGGGCGTACACGCGTTGTCGAGCTTCAGGGGTCTCAAGACCCAAGATGGCCCAGGATGCTTTCAATATCGCCCCACGACAGCCCAAGAGGTCCCCAAGAGAGCCCCAAGACGGCCCAAGAGGGCTCCAAGAAGGCCCCCGAAACGGCCCAAGAGACGACCAGGACGGCCCCACTTCAGAGAGGCCGAAGAGGGTGAACTCGAACTAGCCTTGGGAGCCTTTCCCTCTAAGATAGCCCACAAAGACCCCATTCTAGAAGCGCCCAGAAGGCCTGCGAGAGGTCCTCCCCAGAAGCCCCAAGAGGCCCCTCAAGAGTCCTCCGAGAGGCACCCCGAGAGACCCCGACAGGCAGCCAAGAGGCCCCTGGCCCACAACCCAGGCACGGTGGCGGGATGGATCGAAGGCCGATGTATACATTCGGCACATGCCCTTCACGTGCCCACCATCGTGAACGAACAAATCTCCCAAGGCGGCGGTGGCGCGATGTCGACTCTCGGCGGCCAACTCTCTCGGAGCAGGGACCGACCGTCGCGGCATTCCTGTAAGCCTACCACAACATGTTCTTTGAACCCAAACATGTTCTAAGAACCAAAACAACTATCTTAGACCACAGACCCGATGCGTTAAAACAAGACAGCCCCAGCCAGAAGTGTTCTTAGAACATTTCGTGGGAAACCATAAAACTGTTTTTAGAACACTGCTTGGTGGGCCCGTGGGCACGCCCAGACGCTTCGCCACTGCTTGATCTCTGCCTCCCCCCCCTCCCCCGCGGAACCGCCCTGCAATTTGCCCGCAGGGATTGGTTCGCAAACTGGGAGCAGGATGCGCGATAGTTTGGGGTCCGGCCGGGGCCCCAGACCCTGCCCAAAACGGTGCTTTCCCCCACAACTCCGACCAAGCATCTCCAGTCTGTTTGAATCGGCCGACAACTCGGCCAATGCTTGTTTGAGTCTGCCTCAATATCTTTATCTTTCTCGTCCAGTCCTTGTGCAGAAACGCGTCCCTCCCATTGAACAGCTTCTTCACCTGCTCCGAGCTGATGAAGCCAAAGCCTTTCTGCTCGTTGTAAGACTTCACGCTCCCCTCGAAGAGATTTTTGCCTGCACCGCAGGGGACGGCAGGAGGATGGAAGTCATGTAGGGCGACGGCTAAGACATCGGCCCCAGTGGAAGCGGCTTGTAGAATTGCCTCTTGCCGAGGGGAATGCGCTGCGACGAGGCCGACTGAACAAGTATCTCGGTGACGACAACGACGGCGACGAGCAGCGGCACCACTCCTCCAGCGCCAGCTCCAGCGGTGGACGACGGTGACGGCGACCAACTAGCTTCACCCCCCTCCGCACCAGAGCCCCGCACCGCGGCGGCAGCGGCGGCGGCGGATGACGAGGACGGACGAGGCGCGGGGTGCTGAGCAAACCCAGGCCCGTGGATCCACCTCCCCCTCCTCCTCCTCACCCTTCCTCCTCCACATCCTCTTTTTCTTCTCCCTCCTCCTCCTCCTCCTCCTCCTTCTGATTCGCTTCACCTCATTATCCTCCTCCTCCTCCACCTCCTCCTCCTCCTCCTCCTCTTCCTCCTCCTCCTCCTCCTCCTCCTCCTCCTCCTCCTAGTCCGCTTCAGCCCCATCTGCCCCGTCGACTATCGTGGCGCTCGCATGAAGACGGCGAAAGGGGGGCCATTCAAACTACTCGGACCAGAAGCCACTACTGCTTTACGCCCCCCAAGGTAATTCTCTTGACTAATCGCCATCCTACAGAAGGCGGGGGAGGAGCGGCGAACAGGATCAGGAGAGGCTGGACGGGCAGGGTGGCGAGGTAGCGGGAGGAGGGGAGGGTGGCGGGACGAGGGGCACAACTGGGAGAGGGAGGGAGGGAAGGGGGGAGGAGGAGGAGAAGCGAGGGCGTGGGAAGAGGGCCTCAAGCGAGAGAGAACGAAGGCAGCAGCAACAAGCCTGAGCGAGGGCGTTGCCCAAATGCCGAGGCAGAGCCGACATCGAGGGCGGGGAAGTCGCGTCTTCGATCTGCACGGCGCGGCAAGCCCCTCGGAGGCTGACCCGAGATCCTCGCGCTCGCCGGCCCGCTTCGCCCCTGGGCTCGCCAAGGCGCTGCCCGGCTGCAGGCCGCGGCTCCGGCCGCCACGCTGGCCTTCTGCCTGGACCACGAATTGGCTCGACGAGGCGTGGCGCGGGTTGGAACGCCCATCACCCGCCTTCGACGGGGGACCTCGTGAAAAAAACATGGGCGGTCGGAGCCCTTCAAGGTGTGGATAGCCCGGGGGCTGGCTTTACGGCGCGTTCGTGCCGTGACGGCCTCGGTGCTGGTTTCTGACACTGCGTGGATCGTTCCACCTTGAACGATCTGCGGCTTATCGACCGTCAGATCGTTCCATATCGATTCCCCGGGCCACTGGCGGCGTTGAACCTTGAGAGCCCTCGGCGGAATCGCCGCCGCGACGACACGACACGAACCTGCCGTACGCGTATTCGCTGGGGACCGTGTCCCACAACCTCTCCCTGCAGAGAGCTCGGGGACCCACAGCACGGCTGACACGGGCCGCGCTCCCCGGGGCCCACGGCACCCAGGGGCGCTGCACCAGCGGTGCAGCACCAGCAGCGGGGAGCGACGGTGGTGGACGAGCTGCCGGACCAAACGGGGCTCACAGGCCAGCGCGGGCAACGCACCACCACGGAGCCGGGGAACCTCGACGCGCGTGCGGGAAAGAAAAGCGCGCTGCCCGCTCGGAGGGGCGAGCGCCGTGCCGCGAACCCAGGCCAGCTGCGAAGTGGCTGCCCAACCCAGGTCGGCAGAGGGAAGGGACTGCATGTCGGCTCCCGCCGGCTCCGGCAAAGCTTTGGCTCGCAAAGTCCCCCCGAGGCCTCGACGACCCTCTCGCCATCGCTCGGACGTCCATTCCCTGTGCTTTTTTCTCGGTTTAGTGCGTGGTTTTTTCGCCAAATGATCAAGGATGCTCCTCGATGGTCCTCGCCGAAGGAAAAATGCACACGTCCGAGCGATGCCAAGCCCGGCTGCAGCCGCACGGCGCGCCGCTGCGCGCCAGGGCCCCGCTGGGCCACGGCCGCGCCGGCGGCCGACGAGGGGCGCCGCGGGCGCACGCAGCGCTCGGCTCCTCGAAGGCAGGCGCTGCGGGGCGCGGGGCTCGGGGCGCGGGCGTGCCCCTCGACGCATCGCTCGGCGCTTCGCGCGGCGCGCGGTGCGCGAGCCAGCTCCAACTGCAACGAGCTCCTTCCCGGCCCCAGCTTCAGCCCCAGCCCTGGTTCTGCTCCAACCTCACGTGCAGCTCCAGGGCTCCACCCCAGCTCCAACCACATCTTCGCTCCAGTCTCAGCTCCAGCCCCAGCTTCGGGTCCCCAGGTCTCGCCTGAGCCCCAGCGCCAGCCCAAGCTCCAGCCCCAGGGCATGTTCAGCTCCAGCTCAGCTCCACCGCGGGCGACCTGGGGGCGTCAGAGCGGCAGCAGCGGGTGCCGCTCGGTTGATCGGCGCCGAGCTGCACTGACAGAGGCCTGCTGGCCACGCGCAGGCTCGCTTGGGCCTTCGCGCGAGCCTGTGGGGGCTCCGACGGGTGGCGGGCGCGGCGCTTCCCCTGGCTGGCGCGGCCTGCCGCCAAGCCCCTGCCTGGGAGAGCCGGGTCCTCGCCCTGGCCAGCCCAGCAGAAAGGGTCTCCCGGCGAACCCCGGCTCAGAGGCGGACCCTGGCGGAGCGGCCCTCCGACGAGGGCGCCTCCTCGGCGACGTCGGAGCGGCGGCACCGCCTCCCGCCGCGCCTTCCCAGGGTTGCCGACATCGGCAGGGGGAGGGTGAGGAAGATGAGGCGGAAGGAGGAGGATGAGGCGGAAGGATTAGGCGGCAGGAGGAGGACGAGGAGGAGGAGGAGGAGGAGGAGGAAGAGGAGGAAGAGGTGGAATGAGACTGAGCAGGGGGGAGAACGTTGGATGTGGGAGAGGGAGGGAGGGTGAGGAAGAGGAGGCGGAAGGACCTCTCCTGGCGCCCCCCTGACGCAGGGTGGGCCGCCCCGGGTGGATCTCCGGCAGCCCAGGGGGGGGGGCCGAGAACGGCCCCCCGAGGCCGAACACGTCGAAGACTTCCTCGAGCCTGGGTGTCGAAAGCGCGGCAACACGGATCCTCGAAAACTTCCTCGAAAACTTCCTCGAAAACTTCCTCGATCCTCAATCCTCGGACCTGCGGGGCGGTCCGATTTCCGTCCTCTGCGACGCGCGGGATCCTCGGGGGCCGCCCCTCGGCGCTCGCGCCCCGCGCCGCAGCAGGCGCGGGCGTCCTTGCACTTCCATCCTGGACGCGAGCTGCTCTGTGGGGTCTCGGCTACCCCAGCGCTGGCTCCTGCCAGGTGTGTTTCTCGGTTTCCAATGTGGGCGATTGAGCTAAACTGGGGAGTCACGGCTGACCCGGCGCTGGCAAGTAGGACAGGTTTTCGTGGTGCTCGTCGTCGTCATCGTCGTCGTCGTCGCTGTCATCGTCGTTCCTCGTCGCCGTCGTCGTCGTCGTGGTCGTCCCTGGGAAGTGTGTTTCTCGGTTTCCATTTTGGGCGATTGAGCTAAACTGGGGGGTCACGGCTACCCAGGCGCTGGCTCGTAGGACAGGTTTTCGTGTTATTCGTCGTACTCATCGTCGTCCTCGCAGTCGTCACTGTCATCGTTGTCGTCTCGTCCTCTCAGTCGTCGTCGTCGCCGCCGTCGTCGTCGTCGTCGTCGCCGTCGTCGTCGTCGTCTTCGTCGTCGTTGTCGTCGTCCTCGTCGCTGCCGTCGTTCAACGAGGCTCCACGATCGAGGTTCCAGGAAAAGGTTCACCGCATGTCCATTCCCGTCCTGCACGCAAGCTGCTCTGGGGGGTCACGGCTACCCCCGCGCTGGCTCCTGCCAGGTGTGTGTGTTTCTCGGTGTCCATGTTCGGCGATTGAGCTAAACTGGGGGGTCACGGCTACCTCAGCGCTTGCTCGTAGGACACGTTTTCGTGGTGCTCGTCGTAGTCATCGTCGTCGTCGTCGCAGTCGTCGATGTAGTTGTTGACGTCATGTCATCGCCATCATCTTCCCAGTCGTCGTCGCCGTCGTCGTCGTAGAAAACGTCGTCGTCGTCGTCTTCGTCGCCACCGTCGTTCAACGAGGCTCGGCAATCGAGGTTCCAGGTCGTCGTCGTCGTCGTCGTCGTCGTCGTCGTCGTCGTCGTCGTCGTCGCTGCCGTCGTTCAACGAGGCAAGACGATCGAGGATCTTCGTGGACTTCCACCGTCTTTACATTTCCATCCTGGAGGCAAGCTACTCTGGGAGGTCACGGCTACCTTGGCGCTGGCTCCTGGGAGGCGTGTTTCTCGGTTTCCATTTTGGGCGATTGAGCTAAACTGGGGGGTCACGGCTACGGCGCTGGCTCGTAGGACACGTTTTCGTGTTATTCGTCGTACTCATCGTCGCAGTCATCGCTGTCGTCATCGTCCTCGCAGTCGTCGTCGTCGTCGCCGTCGTCGTCATCGTCATCGTCGTCGTCGTCGTCGTCGTCGTCGTCGTCGTCGTCGTCGTCGTCGTCGTGGTCGTCGTCGTCGTCGACGACGTCGTGCACGTCGTTGGGGG
>CAUYUJ010022037.1:200972-205972 GCA_963575745.1 Prorocentrum cordatum
CGCCACTGAGCGATTTGAAAACCGCCCAGCGCCAGCTGGGGCGGACCTCTCCGAGCGCTTTTGCGAGAGCTGACCAGCGGAAGGAGAGCTCTGGGGGAGGCGGCGGCTGCCGAGGGCCCCATGCTACAAGGCGCTTCGAGAGAGTGACGGTGAACGGCGACGAGAAAAAGGAACGCTGCAGCGCAAGCGCGACCGCCCTCTGCACCTTCGGGCGACGCGGCGGGTCAGCAGCAGGCGCCTCGCGAATTTCGGCTCTTGCAGCGCGGTTCGCCAGGGCCACGGCTGCTGCAGAAAATGGCGAGACTCGCTGCCCGCAAGACAGGGCATGGTAGAACTGCACGATGGACGAGGTCTCTTCCCAGAAGGGGGGGGACCGGCGCCCTGCTTCCCACCGAGGGAAGGAATGGACCGTGCTCTCCTCCCAGGCGGTGTCTCGCAGACGGTGGAAGAATGGTTCCCATTCTCCACGGAGTGTAAAAGTGGCTGCACGGATGGCTGCTGCGACAGATGCGACTTGAGCTGAGCGAAGGACAGGTGGTGGGCTCCATTTCGCCATCGAGATGAGATCTACCTTCCGAAAAGAGTTGGGCGGCATGCTGAGCATTTTGTGGAAGACGTACAGTTCACGGCGACCAACCTTAGAATCGAACGGGAAGAACTGAGCAACGTAGCTGAGCGTGGACAAGACGGAAGTGTTATATAAGCGAACGGTGGCATCACTGCCAGACTGGACGAGGTTGAGCAAATTACTGCGTTGCCACCACTTTTGCCCTGGGGCGAGCCATTGAAGGGCAAGGGAGGAGGAGGGTCCAAGGAAGGTCCCGAGGTACTTGGCTCGCCCCGAAATCGTGAAGCCACCCCAGGAAGGGCAAAGGTCGGCCAGGAGCGCCTTCGTTTGGGCGGTGGTGGCAGGAGAGACAGGCGCCCACAGGGGCACGACTACACACTTGCGAGGTTTGAGGGAGAGAAGCGCGAGCTCCTCTGCGGCAGAAAAAGGCTCAGATGCCTTGCGCAGCGTGTCGAACGAGAATGTGAGCAGGCCAGTGTCGTCCGCGCAGACGCCGAGGTAGCCTTTTGTCGTAGTCGGGCGTGCCGTCGGGGTGCTCGATGAAGGAGGCGATATGGCGGACAAGCGGGTCCATCGCAATGGCCCATGCCGAACCACTGGCGGGGCAGCCCTGCGCGACGCCCGACTCGATGGCGAACATGAAGTGGCGGATCCCGTCGACCTTGAGGAAGCTGTTCGGCGCGTGGCACAGGTTGCGGAAGAGGCTCATGAGGCCGATGGGGACCCCGAAGCGCTCGAGGGCCGCGAAGAGCCAGGCCCGACCCAAAGACGGGAACGCCGCCGCGAAGTCGAAGCTGGTGAAGACAGGGTGGTGTTCAGCAGCGTCGGGGCGTATCCCAGCGCGGCGCATTTCGGCGTCAAGAATGACAATGTGCTTGGTGAAGTTGCGGCCGACTACGAATCCCTGCTGCGCCTTGTGAGTCCGCTCTGCCACAGCAGGTTTGAGGAGGAAGTTGGCGGCGCCAGCGATGGCCTTGATATCAGTGTTCTTGAGCGAGAGCGGGCGCGTGTCCTCGGGCGCCCTGTCGGTCTGCATCTCGCCGACGAGGTTGTCCCCTTTCGGCAGGAAGGCGAAGTCATAATCGTTCAGGTCGTGGATGAAGTTAGCGTTCGAGCAGAGGTGGAACGAGAGGTCCTCAAGCAGGTCCAGCGACGAGTCGCGTGCGAGCCAAGCGCGATATGGGAGGCAGTCAGGTCCTGGAGCCGACGGCGAGGTGCGAGTCAGGAAGGCGCGGATCTGCCTCTTGGTCGGCGCGCCCGCGTCGATGGCGGCGCCCAGCGGCATGTGCTCGGAGATGTACTGCGTGACCTTATCGGCATCGACGAGCTTGTGCGCGAAGACGGGCTTCCAGTAGGTGCGGAGGGCGTCCGCCATATCGCAGCTCTCTCTGGCGACCCCAGGGGGGCCATCTGGGCCCGAGATTTTGATACCCTGGAAGACCAGACGGCGCTTCCAGGGGGCCCAAAGGAGAGCCCGCCTCTGCGAGGCTCGCAAGATACGACGGAGTTTCTCGGGCTCGAGGGCCCCTGCCGCGCCAAGGGGGCGTTGGGCAGCTCTTTGCGCCAGAGAGCGTTGCCGAGCCTCGAAGTCGCGGTGTAGCGCGGCTGTCATGGCAGCGAACTCGGGCTGGTTGATGATCGCGATGAGGCCGTCGGTAATCGAGAGGCACTTGGCGCCAAGCTCGGTGGTGGACTGGAGGCGACGAGCGAGAGCCACATCCTGGCGCCAGACCGCGCGGGAGATCGAACGCGCCGTGAGGACCCGGCCGTCGGCATGGTTGGATTTGTTGCCGCCCCCGGTGGAGCTGACCCAGTCGTCGCGGACGAGCCTCGCAGCCTCGACCATGAGGCGCTTGTGCGTGCGCCAGCGGTTCTGGATGGGGACGTGCTGAGTCTTGGTGTGGGTGATCAGTTGGTCCAGGTACTTGGCGTAGTTCGGGTCGCGGAAGATCGCAGGGGGGATTGCCTGGTCGTCCGTCGGCGTGCGCGGCTTGATGCCGATGGTGTAGGAGATGATCGCGTGGTCGCTGAGGAAGGAGTCTGACAGGATGGCAGGATCGTGTACGATGTTGATCTGCGATGTGAGCTCGAGCGTGGCATGGGACGGCAAGCAGATGAAAACGCGGTCGATTGCTGAGGCGGAGAAGTCAGACTTGTTGAAGCGGGTCGGTAAGTCGGATTCGATTTCGAGCATGGAGTCGAAGAGCGCTTTCCAGAAAAGGCTGCTGCTGGCGGGCGCTGTTGTCCAGAGCAAGGCGAGCGCGCTGTGGCTGAGGCTGCAGGAAGCTGTTCGGCGGGCGGCTGGCAGTATTGAAGTCCCCCATGGCGATGAAGGTGCGGTGCTGGTAGTCGGCCTCGGCCCAGGTGCGATGCTGATGCCAGGCGCGTTGCACTCGGTCGCGGCCGCGAGCGTAGATCTCGTGGTTATGGACGTTCATGATGACGATGGAGCTGTTCGTGACAGCATTGGTGACGGTGACGGTCTGGATGCGGCCCTTGACGATCTCCTCGTGGGCGAAGGTAGGCAGTTGGTGAGGAGCAAGCTGCTCGAGCTGCATGGGCGTGAGCCAGGGCACCAACGTAGCAACTCCGCCAGTGCCAGGACGGGCCTCGTCGTCATCGCTGCCGACGAACTCGGAGAAAAAGAGCTTGTACGGGCACGGCTGCGCGCCCACCCACGTGCGGAGCAGGGCCTCCGAGCCGTGGACCTCCTGGAGGAGGATGGCGCAGTGGCGGCGCATGTACTTAGTCAGAGCAGCTTGCTTGCGGCGGCGGCGCTGGCGCTTGTGGCACATAAGGGCTCTGGCATTCCACGTGATGAAGGTGCTGGGGACGGGGTCCTCGGTCGGTCGCCACGGCGACCAGGGGTGGCTAAACCCGCCACGTTGCTGAAGCAGTGTCCGCGAAGGGTGCCTGGAACGCGGCGAGGACGCCGCCGCGATCCACTTCGTTGAAGTGGTGGCCTTCGAACGCGTGCTCGTTCCATTCGAGGATGGCGGGGTCGGCCTGGCCCTTGACGCCGAGGCGGACAACGGGCATGGCGTTGCAATGGATCTCGCCCTTGGTGCGGATGGCCCTCCACGGCTTGTCAGGGTAGCGGTGCTGGAGCAGTTGCAGGAGCTTCTTACACTGGATCTCGGTGCGGATCTGCTTGGGAGGCTTGTCGGGATTGGGGTAGATATCCACTCGGCCGCCTGTCGTGTCGGCGGACTCGAAGCGTTTCCACCTGCCAGCAGGATCTCGAAGGGCGCGTGAAAGAGCGAGAGCACGCGGGATTGCGGCTGCACGATCACCTTTGACTTGAAGAAGGAAGCGTCTGGACGGCTCGTCGCCCAGCAGCTCCACGGCGTTGCGGTCCACGTTGGCAGAGGCGATCCACTCCTGCAGGTCGTTGAGCAGTATGTCGGGCGCGATGAGGCGCTGGCAGCCAATGGAGAAGATGGTCGGGTCGGGGGCGCGGTCCCAGTCAGCGAGCTTGGTGAGGTCCGTGATGGGCGCCTGAGCTTCAGCGAGCGCGAGCGTGTCGCGCATCTGATCGATCTGCTGCCACATCTTCTTCTGCTCGTCGGCTCGGCGGTCTTGTTCACGGCGTGCGCGGGCGACTGCATCATGTAGGGTATCCACTCGGCGTTCGGTAGCAATGACTTGTTGTGCGAGAATTTGACGAAAGCTTTCACGTGATTCATTGAGTAGAGCGTTGGCCTGGGCTTGGAAGGTGGCGGCGGCGTGTTCGACTTGAGTCTGCATGACTTGTTGAAGAGCGGCTTAGACATCAGGAGACAGCCCTGGGATGCTTGGGAACGATCCAGGCGTGGCTGATCCTCCTGCGGCTGCGATGGAAGCTGGTAAGTCTCCTCCATGAAGGTCGGCGGCGGCTCCGACGGCGGACGCTCGTCCAGCGGTTTGTTGGCCACGCCAAGGGCCACGAGCTCCTGCCAGCGGATCTGCACGCGGGTGTCCTCCTGTTGCTGGTGCTGCCTCGACTGCATGTAGTTGGGGGGGGCGGTGCATCCCATTGTCCATCACATAGTTGCTCGGAGGCAGCCGCTGCGTGGCGAGCAGCATCACCGTGGTGTAGAAGGTCGTCGGCATCCATTGCAAACGTTGGCGGAGTAGACGGGCGCGCTGACGAGCGACCAGGACGTGAAGGCGGCGCTGAAGCTCTCCCTGAAGCTCGTACGATTTGCGAGGCGACGCCAGCTTCTCCCATGGCGTCGAGTGTGATCCTGGCGGCGGAGGCACGGGAACCTTTATCATCACGGTCTTTGTCTTGGCGTCCACGACGGCGTTCTTTCCTTCTGCGCGAAGGAGCGCTGCGGGACGTAGATCTGTCTTCACTGCTTGACGACACGGTTGCACTAGGTTGGGCATGTCCAGGAAGTGGCTGCTGTACTGCTGTCCAATGTCCAGGGCGGCTGCGGTGCCAATACGT
>CAUYUJ010022037.1:210972-243472 GCA_963575745.1 Prorocentrum cordatum
AATGTGACATCTGCGCGACTGCAAGACATACATGCTTTGGTTGTGGAAAAACGGTACCACACTTGATCTCCAAATCCACCTGAGGCATGTAGTCGGCGCACCTTGCTGTAGGTACGTACAGTCGGCTGTTCTGTTTTGGGTCTTGGCGTGTTCGGTCGAGGTGGGTGTGGTGCGTGTGGCTATTGCTGTCAACGCGAAGTGTTCTGGATTGCTGATGGTTGGTGTTGCTGTAGTGTTGCTGGTTGTGTTGTCTTGGAGTCGTGTCGTATGCTGGTCAGTGGCTTGCCGTGCAGTTGGTACCGATGGGCTGGAAGGTGGGTCCTTCTCAATTGCCGTACTGATGTTGCTGGTGGTATTTGCTGTTCCCTTTGCCTTTGCCTCCGGCATGGGAGGTCTGTGTGGTCGGACATTGTGTAGTGTGTCGGACGTGGTGGCTGTTGTGCGCTGTGTCGTTGGCCGAGCAGTTGTCGTGCCTTGTGGAGATGATGCTGGGCGTCCTCCTCAAATAGGGTGCGTGCTTCACTCTAGAGGCGCTGGAGGCAAACAGCAACAAAAAACGCTCCCTACCCTCCCCAAACCTGCGATGGTTCGGTTTGCTTGATTTGGGTCACCGAACTTCGCGCACCGCGCCTTCCCGTGCGCGGTGATCTGTCCACCCTCCAGCCCGCGCGCCGCCCCGTTGGCTCTGGCCGCGGCCGAGAATATCTTCGCGTCCCCGCGGGTGGCCTAGTTGACACATGGGGACCTATGGGCCCTGATCTGTCTTTTTTTTTTTCCGAAGCATGCCTCCTGCTCACCCTGACCTGCTCCGTCCACCGTCTGCAATGGAGACGGCCGAACGCGGTTCCACGGAGTCGAGGCGCGCACACGCTTGACATCGATTCAAACAAGCGGCAGCACGCTACGCCTGACTCGCGCGTGAAGCGCTGGCAACAAAATCTAGCGCGCAACACAGCGCCCCCGCTGGCTGGCCGCCCCCTGTCTACTCCACCGACCGACTGCTCCGGCTTCTTCTGCCACCATCCCTCCTGCTCACCCTCGACTCCTCTATTCACTATCGGCAAACTGCTGATCGCGGTGTCACGGAAAAAAGGCGCGCACACGCTTGCCATCGATTAAAACAAGCGGCAACGCGCCAAGCTTGACGACCATTCGGACGACCTTGCAGCACATTGCTTTGCAGGTGGGAGTAGGGAGGAGGGAGAGGAGGAGACCGCGGCGAGAAGGCAAAAGGAGGGAGGAGGTGGAACAATAATGATGCGTTGGATGGTTGAGCCGCAAGAGACATGGGCGCACAAGCCTGGGTCCCCCATGGGCGCACAAGCCCAGATTTTGAAAAACGGAAAAAAAAGCGCATGACGCTTCGCGGCAGCAGCTTCTGTTTGTACCGCTGACGAAACACCGCCGATGCGCTCACTCAAACACACGGCCTTGTCGTGGATTACTGGGGACTGCTCGCAAGTATTACCTTACACGTCAGTTGCTGACGGCCCCCTCAACATCTTCCACACGGTCCTCCTCTCCGAGATCACGTGATAAACGCTTTGTCATCCTCTTTGTCATACGCTTTCCGGCGCGAGAAAATGGCGCACCGAGAACGATAATGCAAGTGAGCACGAAACACATTACCAAAAGGATCGAACTGACCACCCTTGGCCCTGAGTTGACCTGCCGACCGACTTCCCGAGCCGCTGGGTAGCGCATCCACGTGACCGAAGTGGCCGAATAGATGAACAAGCCTATGCCAGCGACGAGCGCAAGGAACATCATGAACACGCCAAAGGTTCCGGCTGTGGCCCAAAGGTGCATATCAGACCCTTCCGTTGAATCACCGCCCCCCCGCGCGTCGGACAATTGAAGGAGGACAACGGAAGCCACAAACGCGATGGTAGTTAGACTCATGGCCCACATGGACGGATACAATATGTCGTAGGAACTTGGGTGATAAGCGTTATTCCCACGGTCGTGCATCGTGCTCCAAGCAAGCATCTTTTCCATGGGGAACACGGGCTCGAGCAAATGAGTCACCGCTTCGTGCTCGGGGACGGACGAGCCATAATCCGCCGACCCCTTGGGGTTCATCGGCGTGTGAGATGTTCCCCCTCCCCAAACCCCTCCCCGGGAGCCCAGTACGGTCGATTTGGAGGGGGGGGGGGGTCTCCTCGGATCCCCCGGGCGGCCCCGGGCGGCCCCGGGCGGCCCCGGACGGCCCCAGAGGGGTCATCCGCTCCGGAAAATCGTGCAAAACCTCGTGAAAATCGTGTATACACCTTTGGTGGCCTCGAAATGGTTCCTGGACGCCCAACGAGCTCCCCAAGACGCCCAACTTGTCCCAAAGACGGGCTACGAGGCCTCCTCGACGGCAGAAGGTCGTCACGAGTCCCCCTGAAGATTCCGAGATGCGTTCCAAGAGGGTCCCTGTGCGCAAAAATTGGCCCATTCCCTTCGTGAAACGTACATTTTTCACAAGTTCGGCTTCTGGGTTCTCTGATGGTCCCCGACGGCCCCAGAGGCCTCCAAACCCGCTCCCAGACGCCCCAAGAAGCCTCCAAGAGGGTCCCCCACATACCCCTGAAGGGCCCCCAGACGGGCCCACAAGCGTCCAAGACGGCCCAAGAGGGCTCCGAAAACAGCCTCCCGAGCGCTCCAGAAGCGCTCCGTGTGGCCTCCAAGAGAGCTGCACATGGTCCCTGACGGTCCACGAGCGATCCTCACCAACGGCGACGGCCTCCCGACGGCTCCAGAGGCTCCCAATATGCCCCAAGAGCCATCACAGATAT
Source organism: Prorocentrum cordatum (assembly GCA_963575745.1). Lineage (NCBI taxonomy): Eukaryota > Dinophyceae > Prorocentrales > Prorocentraceae > Prorocentrum > Prorocentrum cordatum. The sequence goes on from CAUYUJ010022037.1 coordinate 213,753, forward strand.
GTCCCAAGAGGGCCTCGAGACGCCCAAAATCGCACATTCCCTTCGTAAAACGTTTGTTTTTTGACACGTGGGCCTTTTCGGGTGTCCTTGCTCCTGGATGGCCACAGAGCCCCCTGCACCCGCTCCCAGACGGCCCCAGACGCCTCCAAGAGGGTTCCCCACAATGCCCTAAAGGGCCCCAAGACGGGCCCACAGGCGTCCAAGATGGCCCCAGAGGGGTCCGAAAACGGTCCCAAGAGAGCTCCAGGAGCGCTCCGAGTGGCCTCCAAGAAAGCTCCGCATGGTCCCAGACGGTCCACGAGCGATCCCCACCAACGGCGACGGCCCCCCGACGGCTCCAGAGGCTCCCACGATGCCCCAAGAGGCATCCAAGATATGCCCCAAGAGGGCCTCGAGACGCCCAAACTCACCCATTCCCTTCGTAAAACGTTTATTTTGGGACACGTGGGCCTTTTCGGGTGTCCTTGCTCCTGGATGGCCACAGAGCCTCCCACACCCGCTCCCAGACGGCCCCAGACGCCTCCCAGAGGGTTCCCCACAAAGCCCTCGAGGGCCCCAAAACGGGCCCACAGGCGTCCAAGATGGCCCCAGAGGGGTCCGAAAACGGCCCCAAGAGCGTTCCAGGAGCGCTCCGAGTGGCCTCCAAGAGAGCTGCACGTGGTCCCTGACGGTCCACGAGCGATCCTCACCAACGGCGACGGCCTCCCGACGGCTCCAGAGGCTCCCAAGATGCCCCAAGAGGCATCCAAGATATGTCCCAAGAGGGCCTCTAGACGCCCAAATCGCCCATTCCCTTCGTAAAACGTTTGTTTTTTGACACGTGGGCCTCTTCGGGTGTCCTTGCTCCTGGATGGCCACACAACCCCCCATACCCGCTCCCAGACGGCCCCAGACGCCTCCCAGAGGGTTCCCCGCATAGCCCTCGAGGGCCCCAAGACGGGCCCACAGGCGTCCAAGATGGCCCCAGAGGGGCCCGAAAACGGCCCCAAGAGCGTTCCAGGAGCGCTCCGAGTGGCCTCCACGAGAGCGCCACATGGTCCCAGACGGTCCACGAGCGATCCTCACCAACGGCGACGGCCTCCCGACGGCTCCAGAGGTCCCCCAGACGCCCCAAGAGGCATCCAAGATATGCCCCAAGAGGACCAGAGGCATCCACGATGCGCCACAAGAGGGCCTCTGGACGCACAAAATTGCCCGTCCCCTTAGTGAAACGTATATTTTTTGTGCGCGCGCGCGCCCTTTGGGGTGCCCCCCGCTCCTGGGCGGCCCCAGAGCCCCCCAAGACCGCACCAAGACTGTCCAAGAAGCCTCCACGAGGGCCCCGCGACAGCCCCCGAGGGCGCCAAGACGGGCCCAGATAGGGCCGAGGACGGCCCACGAGAACCCCGACGACGGCGCGCGCGCGACTCGCGGTCAGATTCCTCGCAACTTGCGTTGCTTCCCGCCGTGCTCGTCACTGGCATCCGCAGGGCGTTTCGGCGGGTCTCTCCGAGGCGCTCGCTCCGCCATTTAGCACTTGGCGCAAACCACCAAAGTGCCCCGCTGGAAATAATTCTCCCTCTGGTCTTTCGACAGATGGCCGCCGTCAGTGAACGTCGGCTTCGATCCGTCCTTTTTCAAGGGGCATGCGGAGCATTCAAACTTCTTCGCCCCCTTCCATTGGTCGCGGCACGCTCGGCGCACCGCCGAGCGATGGTCCGAACCCTTCGCGAAGAAGTGTTTCACTTGCTTATCTGTCAGATGCGTCCTGTTCGTGAATTCTCGCTCTGTCCCATCTGCTTCTTTCGGGCACGCGGAGCAAGTGAGCACTCGCGCCTGATTGCGCTCTTCCTGGCACACGCGGCACGTGACTGAGCGATGGTCCGAATCCTTCGCGAAGAAGTGTTTCACTTGCCTATCTGTCAGATGCGTCCTGTCCGCGAATTCTCGCCCTGTCCCGTCTGCTTCTTTCGGGCGCGCGGGGCGCGTGAGCACTCGCGCCTGATTGCGTTCTTCCTGGCACGCGCGGCACATGACTGAGCGATGGTCCGAACCCTTCGCGAAGAAGTGCTTTTCTTGCTTATCTGTCAGATGCGTCCTGTCCGTGAATTCTCGCTCTGTCCCATCTGCTTCTTTCGGGCGCGCGGAGCACGTGAGCACTCGCGCCTGATTGCGTTCCTCCTGGCACGCGCGGCACGCGACTGGGCGATGGTCCGAACCCTGCGCGAAGAAGTGCTTCGCTTGCTTATCTGTCAGATGCGTCCTGTCCGCGAATTCTCGGTCTGTCCCATCTGCTTCTTTCGGGCACGCGGAGCACGTGAGCACTCGCGGCTGATTGCGTTCCTCCTGGCACGCGCGGCACGCGACTGGGCGATGGTCCGAACCCTGCGCGAAGAAGTGCTTCGCTTGCTTATCTGTCAGATGCGTCCTGTCCGTGAACTCTCGGCCTCTTCCATCTGCTTCTCTCGTGCGCACGGCGCACCTGAACACTCGCAATCGCTTGTGATGCGCGCCGCAGTCGCGACATTTCACTGGCCTATGGCTTGCGCCCGTCTCGTAATAGGGGTTGATTTGCGCTGTTGCCAGATGACCCGCGCCCGCGAACTCCCGCCCTCTTCCGTCTGCTTCTTGTGGGCACGCCGAACACCTCAGCGGCTGTTGCTGGCGTGCGCTTCGTCGAGCAGTGTTTGTTTCATTCATGCACTTCGCTTCCTTTCTGCGCTTGGCTCCACTTGTTCCACCCGCTTCTCTTCCCCGCGCACTTCTTGCAGAGCTTATCCCCTGCGCCCTTCGTAACGCGCTGGTTCGCCGTAGTTCCAGCCTCCGTTTTCAGGAATTCACAGCATTCAGCGCAGCGGATCTTAAATCTGTCTCGTACATTCTCCTGCCACCCTTGCGACTCTTTCCGCGGCGTCCTTCGGGCTGCTGGCCCTGCGCGCCTGTCGCATTTGCCTGTCCGCACGAACACTCTGATCCTTTCGGGCCCGGCCCCCGCCACTCTGGAGACCATCTCGGCACGTTGGCCACAAGTCGTGCACCACTTACCCCCTGGTCCCTTCAACATCTCCGTGCACTCGCAGCAGAAGCTCGGGCCCGACTTCGCACCGAACTCATTCGTGCTGAATTCACCCTTTTCCTTCACCTTCCGACACTTCCCGCATGTCTTCCGCGGCGCCAACCTCTCCTCGATGTCGGGCCACGGCAACGCTTCCCCCCGCAACTTCTGCAACAACAACCTCGTGCCTTCCAATTCTCCTTGCGTGTACGACTGTCTCGAAAATGGCCGATTAATGAGCAGACCCTGCCGAGTCTTCACGCGCGTTATGGCCACGTAGCTCGACATCCAGCTCACGTTTCTGCCTTCCTCCAAGTCCGCTATGACCGCGTCGAGCGTTCGCCCTTGCGCTGCGTGCGCCGTGCACGCCAACCCAGGCGAAATTATAAACTGTCTCCGTCGCACCCCCAACACGGGCTTCTTTCGATACGAGTCCAGATGCCACGTCCGAGCACGAGGGACTATGGGATACAGCCCTGGTCCTGGCATCCCTTTGAGCGTCCACTTCTCGGTGTGAAAGTCCAACACGATTTGCCTGGGCATCTTGCGCAGGACTCTGGACGACGCGCCCTGCACGTCTTCTTCTTCTTCATCTACCACCCATGAATGTATCGCCGCGCGACACCCTCGTAGCAATTGCTTCTCTGATCGGTCCAAACGGTCCGTCAGTACAACTGGCATGCCCACGGGAAGCGGTAACCATCCTGGCATGTCTGCACAGGCCTTGTCGCGGTATCCGAGCCACCGCACTTTGTCTGCTGAGGTGTACGGTCGTTCCTGGTACGTCGCGTGCGTTGCCTTATCCCGCGCGTAAACCCACGAAATCTGTTTCTCCTGGCACGCAGCCCAGTCGACGGCCCGCTGCCGCGCTACCTTGCACTTGACATCCCGATTCGGATAAATGGCAGTGGCTTCGACGAACTGCGGAAGTGCGAACCGTTCGTCTGCGGCACTAGTGGCTACAAGACATCGACGCTTTCTTTCCTCTGCACACCGTCCACACTCCAGCTCGTTGTCCTTTGCGATAGCCTCCACGTTCTGCATGCAGGATAGCGAACCACACATTGGCTGGTTATTCAACCAAGACCCTGGAACGTCTGTAGGTTTCCCATGCAGAAGCTGGTGCGTCCTTTCGGCCAGGGCTCCCCGTCGGAACTCATCTTGTACTGCCAGGAACCACTCGTCCTTCTCTTCCAAGCGCTTGCATTCTACCAATTCCGTCATCCCCGCCACGGACCCTGGCCCCTCGCCCCAGAAGATGTACTGACCATGATTTCTTCGGCGCCTGGCGCATACTGCCTCGCCTTCCGTGCCCATGACGTCGGAATCGCATTCAATGGAGTTCCGCCGGGAGGTTCCAACTGGTAGAAATCTCAGCAGAATAACACATTAACACCTCCAAACGGACGGTCTACCTTATCGGCGCCCACCTTCCCTTGCCTCGCTGCCGACATCACAGACCGCAAGTGCGCATCCAGCTCTGCAAGAGAATTCGCACTGACCATGCCGATTTCGTCGATGATGAGCCAACGCCACTGCTGAATTCGCTTCGCTGCCTCTACTTTCTTGGCACCCGGCTCTCCGCGCTTCTTACTGGTTTCCGTGCTGGCGCCGTACGGAGTCATCCCAAACGCGGCGTGCAACGCGTGCCCATCCAGACTGGACGCGCTCGTGGCTTGCAACGCAGCCACTTGGAAGTCCAGCCCGTGCTCCCAGCCCATGACTCTCTCGAACACGTGTTTCCGTGAGGTCTCTACCACAATGCTCTTCCCTGTGCCTGGGCCTCCGTGCAGCATCCACAGCAACGGCTCCGAGCTGCCGATTGCACGCTCGTCTTCCTGACACTCAGCGATCATCCTGTCTATGACCTTCTCTACGACTTCTCTTGTTTCTCATTCATATCTACGACGCGTCTGCTGCTAGGTCCGCGCAGTCCTGCTTTCCACCGCCGCAGCTCCTCAGCGCCGCCTGCAGGCACCTGTCTCGCTCACCCCTCCTCAATTTCGCAACCCTCCAACCCGTCGCCTCTCATCTTTGTCTGCGATGCCCGAGCTTCTGCTTCCCGTCGCTTCAGCTCTTCCTCTGGTACCTCTACGTGCCCGTCTGTTCTCGCCCACGCCCCTCTTCGGTTCCTTTCATCTCCGCCCGCCTCTCGGCCCCACACACGCGTCGATAATGCCGTGGCTTCGGCACTCAGGCGACGCGCCTCTGCAATCGCGCCCGTCGTTTCCCTAGAATCGCCCTCTAGGCGCGCGCCCCCAACGTGCACGCGCCGCCGGACACCCTCGTCGAGCTCGTCGGCGTCCACATCTTCGTCGCTGAACAAGTCATCCTCGTGCTTCCTTCCAGCGCCCTCCCCCTCGGGGCGCATGTCGACGACGCTCGTGAAATTCTGTACATACCTCTTCGACTCTTCGCAAGGAAGTCCCCCATCCAACCACTCACGTGCGGCTTTCGCAAGCGTCTTCTCGCCAGTGCACCACTCTCACACTCTCGACACCCCGTCTAAATCTGTGTCTTGCAGAGTGAACGATCGAAAATACGCCATCAAGATGAGCGCGTTCCTATCTGCTTCCCCTGGCCGATGCTTCGGCTGCGGTGCACCATGAAAGCTCGGGTTCCGCGGACTCTCGTTCCGAACCAACGCCCACTTGTGCTGTGACGTTTCCATGCCTTCAACGTCAGGGAACGCTACCCATGCGTCGCAGCCGTCGCCGCGAATGACAATCAATTCCTGCCAATAACGGTGCTTCTTCCACTCCCCTCTGCCGTGCCTCACGGACCTTCGTCTTCCCGCTCGCCGTGGGTACCGAGTGATACTGGCATTAATCCTCCTCGGCCTCCGTCTCGTCCTCGTCCTCCTCTGCTACCGTCTTCCTTTTCTTCGTCTTCGTGGACCACTTTGTCATTTCGACCCGCCAATATCGGAACAACTCATACACCGAAGGATACCGTAGTTCGGGGGGGCCACTTGGCATCCAACGGTCTCATGCCGTACAGGATTGCTGGATTCTTGGATATTGCGCGCGGCCTTTTTGCGCGACTACCATCGCGTTCAAGATGAACTCTGCCAGGTTCCGATCGCTCCGACGCCACCCCACACTCCTTTTCTACCATCCTCACCACGTCAAACCCAGGGACCATTGCTGTTTTCGACGTCTTAATACTCTCCGCAGCCGTCGCGTCTCGCACATCCGGGTGCGCGCGCAGGTTCGCACTCTCTTGCGCGGACCGCACGATCCCTTTCCCGCACATATCCGAGAGTAGCCGCGTGATGTGGCGGTGCGCCACGTACGAGGCGCTACGCCCTTTCACTTTTTCCGCCAATGCATGGTGCCCTTTCTTACACTCTTTCACCTCGTTGAAGGACGACGCCAGACGCTTCGCCCCATAGTCGCACGCATATCCTCCCTGGGCGTTCTGCGCGCGCTGCGCCGCGAGCACGATATCTTTCACCTCCGCGCCGTCCCAACACCTCTCTGCGCGCGCGTCCCCGTCGTGCGTCTGCTCCAGAATTGGGAACCTGTGCGGGGGCTGCACATCGGAGTTGAAATTTAATCCAAGGCCGCCGCTTAACAACGCAGGCAATGTCCCGTTCAGGTCCTCTTCATTCTGCGGTCCGTGTAGGCATCCCGTCATATCCCTGCGCCCTCCACGCGGCATGGAGCGGTTTTTGAGAAACCCTGGGCACAAAAGCACGGTCTTCTCCACCAGCCATGTCGTCCGAGGGAAAAAGCTCTTGCATTTCAGAGGGTCGTCATCGCGTTGACAGTGGAGCAAGGGCACAAATTTTGAATGCCGATGACTCCACTTGTGTACGTGGTTCTGACGGTATCCCTGGCCCCTCTGCACACGTCTCACATACTTTCGCAACCACCATTTCGAATCGCTCCCCCTCTCAGACTCTGGGCTGAGCTCTTGGGTCCCCTCTAGGGTTCGCTGCACCTCCGCATCGGTCTGCTTCAGGTACTGTTCTGGCCGAATGAGTTCTTCCGTGCCCTTGTACGCAGGCCCAGTCTTTTTCGACGTCTTCTTTCTGCCTCTGCCATTCCGCCACATCTGCGTACACTTGCCGCGACGCCAGCCTTTTAAATGCTGCGTACCCACATATCAAACGCTTAAGCTCGTCCGGGGGACGGCGAATAATCTCGCGCAGCGGCGTGTGCTGATGGAGGCAGTGGACAAACAACTGCGCGTGCAGGTGTAAACTGCCCGCGGATTTCTGAGCATCTATGGAACCGTACACACCGCCCACTCGTCCCGCGCACCCGCCTACCAATTTCGCGTTACTACCTGCCAGATCCGCGCAATCACAGTCGGGACACCGCGGACACTATCGAATCCCGAACAGGTGATCCAACACCAGGCCTACGACGGTGCGAAAGCCGTCGACGCCCGCCAGAGAGTCCCGTGCCAAGCACTCCAAGCGCATCTTGGCCGCTGCAACGTTTTGGCATAAAACCTCCATGGGTATCGCCATGTTCACATCGTCAGCGTCGCCCTCCACCGCCTCGTCCTCGAATTGCACATCGCATGCGCTTGTGAAATCGGGTTCGAACAATCCGCCATTCGACGGGCCTTGTTTCTCCTGCACCCGATGCCTGTTGACTGGGTCCTTTCGGCGCGACCTACTCAGCCGTGCCATGACGAGGTTGCGCCTTTCATCTGGGGACATCGTAACACATACGGGGACGCCTTGGGCCACCCGACCAGCGTGGGTATCGAACCGCATAATGGTACGTACCTTATTTGTTCCTGCGATATTCTAATTAATGGCCTGCGCTTGCCGCGCCATTCTCTGCGCGGTCTCCGATAATGACGTAACGAATTTCAACTTCGACACGTCCCCATTCACTGCGCGCCGCTGTCCAGTGCCTGGATCTGGGCACGTGCCTCGCAGTGCATTTACTATGCTTATGGCAGCCTCCTCCATATACGTCAAATCGCGACCCAATTCGTCCTCCCTCTGCTCATGATCTGCAAACAGCCACATGCTCCGGGACGTGTTCAAGGCGCTTTGGTACAACAAGGACGACATCGTGAACCCGAAGCGCCAGTCGCGCCGGAGCGATTCCGCGCGGCGTGTCCTGATTCGCGTCCAGAGCGGAAGTTCCACGCGGGGTGCCTCTCCGACACGCCGGTGTCGGCTCACTTCGGACCATTCTGGCATGTCAGGCATGCCTACCCCGAACTCGAGGCAGAAAGGAAAAACGACGCCGAAGAACCACGGAACAAACTGAGTCATCATGGCCGTGCCTGGAGACACCACGAGGAGCGCAACCGCATCTTTTCCATCCACGTCCCCCGTCCATTCACGTCCATCAGCACCAGGTTGTGCCGCTGCAACGCTTCTCCGAGTCTCGCGATTTCCGACACTCCTTTGCAGGTGCATCGTGCGCGGCCATTGTCTTGGTGGCTCAATAGATTGGTAGCCCACGCGACAAAATGATCCCGCCATGCTTCGTACGCGAACTGAACGCTCGCACGTTCTTCTGCACGCGAAATTGCGCAATCGCCATCATGCCCGTCCGTGCCTCCTTCATGTACTCCGCGCGTCATGTGCTGCAAAGCTGCTTCCGTCATAGCGTTTTCATCTACCTCGTTGAACGATGACCTCTCCATGACCAGCATGTTCGGAATTCTCCAATCCATGTCGTCGCAGGCGTCTTGCACCGTCGCCTGCTTCGCATCCGACGGCGTCGCATTCTTTTGCGCCATGATCTTATCCAAATGATTGTCATACGGAAGCAGCCGCACTAGTTCGGGCGGGACGCCATTCTCTGGTAGTTGCTCGGCGCGAGCACCTACTGCTGCAGCGTCCACGTGCATATATGCTCTGTGCCCGTTAGCGATCATCTTCTTGATGTGGTGCTTCACCACATCCCGCCGAACGGTGGCTTGATGGATGAATGTCGGCAAGTTGTCCTTTGACGTCGCGTCACTCACCTTCAACAAAATTTGAACAACGTGGGAGAGATCGTGGCCCACACGCGGTACAGGCGCACACCCGTGTGCTCTCCTGACGCGACCCTTCTCCGAAGCTCTGACAAGATGCCCTGCCATGGGAGGGCGAACGAGGTTGCATTCCCCCGAGCCGCGACTCGCGTCTCCTGCGTCCCAGCTACGGAATCAAATAAGTTCTGGTACTTCACCTCCAACGAGAAACATATCATGGCAGTTATGCACGGACTGCAACAAATCATCTCCATGACGGTCATCCCCTCGTCGTACATGCTTTTCGGACCGTAAAACAACATCAGATCGTTCGCCAAGCATCGCGCGGGCATCACCGGAACCATCACGCGGGGCGTTTCGTTCCACGCCCGGTTCGGAGCATCTATACCTTCAAAGCACTCCCGACATAACGGAACCTCGCATTGAGTACAGACTTCCCTCTTTGCCCGACATCCTGCAGTGCACCGCTGGTCCTCTGGACAACATATCAACTCCAGGTGGCCCCGAGGCACTCCAGTAGACGACGCGCACCACGCACGCACCGTCCAGTCGTCAAACTCCTCCATATGCTTCTGGAGATCGAATTTATCGTTCCCTTCCTCGTACCTGTACCTGCTCAGATATGCCGCCCGTGAGGCTCAACTCCTGAAACACCTCCCACATAGACCACGCTCCCATGTGCGTCAGTCCACTGCCATCCCGCGCGTCGCTCTCGAACACTCGATCCCACGAAATATCACTATTGTTCCGTCCCGACACCCACGGAAACGAACAGCTGCACACGAAACATATCGGCGATGCTACCTTCTCCTGTGTCACTGTTTCTGCATACGCTTTCAGACTTCTGCGGTGCGTCGCATACGACGATATTGGAGCTCCAAGCCGTACAGCGTACGCGACGACTTCACTGTAAGCAGTGAGTACTCGCTTCTGCAGCGAGTGCGCGGGCGAATGCATGTCCGCGATCGGCTGCGCGACATCTCCGTGTGCTACGCGGACATGGTTGAGAAGCTCAGACTCGTCTACGCCAGTCCAGGAGCAACCTCGGAAAGCACAGTGAGTTGGTGGCAGTTCAACCGCGCCGTTTTCGACCAAAGCTGCCCCGCACGGTTCATTGGGGTTCTCTGGATCCGCGGGCACAGTAGGGACCTCCCGCAACAGTTTCGCTGCCGTTGCCGCCGCTTCTTCCCGTGCCCGTCGCGGATCAGTCGACGCTGGGTTGACGCGCGCTGCAAAAAAACATCTCTTGTGTCGTATCCGCCTCTGGGACTGCACCCGCTGCGGCATCATCCTGAACTGGCTTGTCGTTGTTGCCGGCTGTTGCTGCACCTGCGGTCGTCCCAGCACCTGCCTCGGGCTCGTTTCTGCACGAAAGACCGCGTGTCATGGACGAACGCTGTGTGGGCTCTTTCGCGCTCGTTCTATACGACTCGCAGAACGTTTCTTTCTGCTTCCCCGGGCGCCTCATTCGCTTCACCCGCGCACCCTCTGTGGAACCTGCGCCCCCCTCTGGCTGACGGTTGCCGACAGGAGCGCCATGCAAAGACGGAGACGCATCATTCGCACCATCACCCGCCCTCGATGGCGCGCGCGTTGATGTCGCCTCTCCATCGACGCGGCCCAAAGCAACCTCGCTTTCCAGCGACGTTTTGGCAGCACCGTCGTGGTCTACGGATTCTGCATGTCCACGGTTCCCTACACCCAGCTCGTGCGTAGCTTGTCCCGTGTCGGTCGTTGCTGACGACATTGGGAGTCTGTCGCGCAACGACAACGGCCCCTCAGTTGACGACGCCGTTAAATTGGCGGCATCTGTCGGCGCGACTGCTTCCGCCCGGTGCCTCGAGAACACCACAAGGGCAATGTCTCCCTGGTTCGTCGGATTCTCTGCAAAATCCTGGAACTCAAGCCGCGCAACTACGCTGTCGTCGAACCTTGCGACACCGACGCCAGGGCAGTAGGCGACGTAATGAGCTGGTTGCTCTAGATGGCAAATCGCGCCCTGGAACCGGCGTGTCCAGCCCGACGCCCCTGGCCACTCGAACGCCCTTGGCACGCTTGCGCGGGCATTCGCTCTAGTCATTCCGTCCGCCATTCTTTTGCTCAGGACCACAACGAAGAATCTTGCAGGCGTCTCCGATGGCACGTCGTGAGTTTGCGACGGGCCCTGGCACCCGTGCCGCGCCTCTCCGTCTTGCAAGGCGGGTCGATGTGGGCATGGCAAACCGCGCTGAACTCGCGTGGATTCCAACGCCACCAGATGATCAAGACCAACTGGACCCAACATATCCGTATATTCCCACATTTGGATTATCATGGATCGTTCTCGTCTGTAAACATCCGAAACCCAACCGCAACCGCCGCAGAACTGCCTTTGACGGATTGTGTTTCCCAGTATGGACCCGTCTACCACTGTGTAGTGCTGCGCAAGGATTCCCCTGCCCGTCACCGTACTGGACTCCGCAGCACAGACAGCATCAACTAATGCGCTCCGCAGCTCGCTGGCGTCGCACTGGCGAGTGCCCCTAAAATCATTAGTGCGACCGCGCTGAAACAACCCATCGCGCACCGCTCTCACTCCTGGAACTCGTTCGCTTTTATCTACAGGAAGGTCGCCGAGAGACGCGCCCATCAGATCCGCCTGCTGTTCTAGCGCACACGCGCCGCACTGATGGCGCCCTCGGGCGCTGCATCCGCGTCGATGGAGCAACACTGCGTGCCGAATAGGTCCCAGACGCAGCAACACTTGCACTGCGGCGTTCGCAAAACACGAATTTCCAATGTGCGGCATGCCCTTTATCCGCTCTCGAGCGCACGCCAAGGCCCCATCCTCCAGCACGACGCGAGCGGAGCCACCGTACAGCGCGGCCGCCAGATCCTCTTCTGACACAGCCGGTCGCACAAGCTCCAACAATGTGCTCTCGTTTGGGCGTTTCGCCAGAATGTCCTGCACGGTTGCGCCCCTTCCCGTATGGTGCCGCTCTTCCACTGCCGCAGCGCTATTTGCACTTGCACCGTCCGCGCAGGTCTTCACTACCTGAGCGATCTTAGATGATGGCACTGGTGTGCTACCCCCAACCGAAGAATGAAGCCGAGGAGCATGCTCTGCTTCTCCCTCTACAGCGTCGCGCGCAAACACATCCCCCCCGCCGACCACGCGAACAACGTGTTTCGTAGACATCCATATTACTGCTCCTGCGCGCACGCCGTGGACGTCGCCGAGCTTCCTTCTATGCCGCAACGCGGCTGTCATGACTTGCTGCACGTCCTTCGCTTCGTGCACCCACACAAAGACGCGCTCGTCACGCAGCCGCGTCTGAACAGATTGTAGATTTTGTCTCTCTATCGACTCGCCACTGCCACCCCCTAACGCCATGTCGTTTCTACACTCTGTTGCATGCCTTCGCAATGCTTGCCGGCGCCACCGCCCCCCACGCCGGCTCGCACGCGCGACTTGTAAACATTTATTTTCATGACGGCCAATGCTAGATACATCGCACCCCAGTACCACTGCCGACTCGGCATCGGCAATCCCGACATGAACATCCTGCGCGACCTCCGCTCGCGGCACCCAGCCACCAAGAGTTTTCTTCCAAGCAGCGACGCGTGTAGCCTGGCCGTGGGGCCTGAAAGCTGGGAGCTTTATGCTGTGGTTACGCTTCACGCTGGAACACGACCACCACGAAAATTTGGAAATTTGCGAAACTTTCCCCTTGCAACGACTTCCTTGCGTCCGCCGCGAACCCCATGCGGACGAACGCCGCGACCTCCACAAGATCCTCTGTCCACGGCGTAGACCACCCAGAAACGCAGAATTAAAAATTTGCGAGCGTCTCCCCCTTCAACAACTGCCAAGTAATCGGGAATGAGGGCGACCCCACGACCGCTCAGCAAGGCGTAGTGTAGCCAAAAACGTAAATTTAAAAATTTGCGAGCGTTTCCCCCTTCTACGACGTCCACGTAGAAACGCAAATTTCAACATTCGCGAGTCTCCCCCTTCTACGACAACACTCGCCGACAACATAACCACGACGAAGACCACCGCACCGAAACGGAACTTTCAAAATTCGCGAGCGATTCCTCCTTCTACGCCGACGATGCAATACAAAATAATGACGGCCCCGTCTCCGCCACGCCTTCACTTTCCGCCAACCATCGCGCCGCCGCGCTGACGACGCCCCTACACTGCCGCCGACCATCGGGGCCACGTTCCGCCGACTGTCGCGCCGACCACCTTCGATGCCACCACGACGGGGCCGCCGACCGTCGCAATCAACAATCGACTGCCAAAACAAAAAAATTCCATGCGCCGGCCTCGAAAGGTCCGGCGCATTGCAGGGTGTGGTTCCTGCAGACCCACGGCTTTTGTGGAAAACCGGTAATCCTTCGGTTGTACCCCGCCGCGGCCGAAGCCGGGCTGACGACTCCGATGGGAGACTCCGTAGAATCTCCCATCGAAGCCGCGGGCCTGATACAACCGGTAAACTCCTTGGTTGATTGAGGCTCAACCGGTAAAGCCTTCATCGCCCACCGCACTCGCGCCCCGGCGGCCCTCCCGGGGAAGGGCCCGGGCTGAGGGGGGGCTTGCTGTAGCAGCTCGACGCTGCTTGAGCCTGGCGAGCACGCGGCGTGTGATTCCTAGCAGTAACTCCCTGCTTGCATTGTTCCAACCCCCCCGCGCGCAAACAATGCAATTTCTTCCGCACGCGCGCGCGCACGCACGGGCACTCTTACGTTGTACTGCGCTGGACTCTCCCCAACATGAGTCCTTCACTTCCTGCTCCTCCTCCTCGTCCTCCTCCTGGTCATCCTCCCCCTGCTCTTCCGCCTCCTCCCAAATCCTCGCCCCTCAAGGCTTCTCCGCCTTCTCCTCATCTTTTTTCTTTTCCTGCCCTGAAGCCCCTTGGGGGCCGCACTGCTGGGGGACCTCCTGCGGGCCGTTTTTTGGGGGGGGCGTTCCCCTTTCGGCAGGGGGGCGAGAGACGCCGTGGAGGCGAGCGAGTGGGAGGGAGAGGAGGAGGAGAAGGAAAAAATACAGGAGAAAGCGGAGGAGGAGCAGGACCGGAAGACATAGAAAACACGTTCATAATTCGACCGTGGACCATCCGCCGACCCCTTGGGATCATCGGCGTGTGACGCGCGTCCCCCTCCCCAAAACCCCCCCCAGAACCCCGGTCCGCTCGACTTGGACGGCGATGTGCCCCACCGGCCCCCCCGTCCCAACCAAGGAAGATCCCCCGCCAGCCAAGAATCTCTGGTGGCCGCGAAAAAGTCCCAGGACGCTCCACGACGAGTCAGGATGACCACCACTTGGATCAGATTGGCCCCAAAGATGCCCTATGATGGCTTCAAGACAGCACATGAGGCCCCCGAGACGCCCCAAGAAGCCTACATGAACCCTGGCACAAGGGCCTCTACGGGTGCAACTCGTCCCAATCCCTTAGGAAACGCACACTTTCACGATATACCCAGCTCCTGTTTCATCTGCTCCCGAAAAGACGCTCCCCAAATCGCCCCCAGACGGCCCTCCAAGAGACCCCCACGAGGCCCGCGCGAGCTTCCACGGTAAGCCCTCCCCCTATCAATCCCGTCCATGGCGCCACGGCGACGGCGACGCGCCGCCAGTTCCTGAAGGGGTCGGCGGATGTGGCGTAAGCCTATAGAATCATAACCTTCAGTCGACAGCATCGCTGACCGCAAGTCCCATGACTGGTTCTTTACCGGATCGGTGAAGGTCCAATCCATTGCCTCCTTCTGGCACTGCGCGGTGCACAGGCCATCTGCACCCGCAGAGTTGCAAAAGTCCAGACATTCAGAGAGCTCTCCGTCCATGACACCTACGGCAAAGAGGCGGAACTCACTAAATCGCATCAGAGTAACAAAGTCGTACCTTGCATACTCTTCCTGCGTGACGGTAAAGTTGCATCCGATGAGCATGGTCAGGAACAGGGCGCTGACCACGCCCGAGAGCTGCAAGAGCGCATCCAGGTCAGTCGTTGAACTTGATTGACAAAAAAACGACACCTGCCAAGCGTCCTCATCATTGCTGCGGCTTCACCCTGGCCACGCGTCCTCACCGTCAGGGGGATCAATGCAAAGTGCACGTTTGGCGAAAGCTGGCGGTCTCAATCAAAACGGATTGTAAAAACGGCTTGAGCCTTGAGCCAAAAAGGCTACGGAATGGGCCCTGATCTGTCTTGGCACACCTGATATGGGTACGGACAACGAAACAAAGTACGATGCCCCATCGCACACGTCGTCCAAAACTGGCAGCGGCCGCCGTTGTGCAGTTGACTTTTTGCGTCAAATGAAAAACGTCCGCGGCGACGTTGCTGCAACGAGTCCTGTTTAAGATGGACAAGAATTGCTGCCGGCACTCGTCCCCCGTCTTTGTCCAATCTGAATCGCACTGACGCTCGACAGGTTGTGTTGTCTTGGAGTCGTGTCGTATGCTGGTCAGTGGCTTGCTGTGCAGTTGGTACCGATGGGCTGGAAGGTGGGTCCTTCTCAATTGCCGTACTGATGTTGCTGGTGGTATTTGCTGTTCCCTTTGCCTTTGCCTCCGGCATGGGAGGTCTGTGTGGTCGGACATTGTGTAGTGTGTCGGACGTGGTGGCTGTTGTGCGCTGTGTCGTTGGCCGAGCAGTTGTCGTGCCTTGTGGAGATGATGCTGGGCGTCCTCCTCAAATAGGGTGCGTGCTGCACTCTAGAGGCACTGGAGGCAAACAGCAACAAAAAACGCTCCCTCCCCTCCCCAAACCTGCGATGGTTCGGTTTGCTTGATTTGGGTCACCGAACTTCGCGCACCGCGCCTTGCCGTGCGCGGTGATCTGTCCACCCTCCAGCCCGCGCGCCGCCCCGTTGGCTCAGGCCGCGGCCGAGAATATCTTCGCGTCCCCGCGGGTGACCTAGTTGACACACGGGGACCTATGGGCCCTGATCTGTCTTTTTTTTCCGAAGCATCCCTCCTGCTCACCCTGACCTGCTCCGCCCACCGTCTGCAATGGAGACGGCCGAACGCGGTTCCACGGAGTCGAGGCGCGCACACGCTTGACATCGATTCAAACAAGCGGCAGCACGCTACGCCTGACTCGCGCGTGAAGCGCTGGCAAAAAAATCTGGCACGCAACACAGCGCCCCCGCTGGCTGGCCGTCCCCTGCCAACTCCACCGACCGACTGCTCCGGCTTCTTCTGCCACCATCCCTCCTGCTCACCCTCGACTCCTCTATTCACTATCGGCAAACTGCTGATCGCGGTGTCACGGAAAAAAGGCGCGCACACGCTTGCCATCGATCAAAACAAGCGGCAACGCGCCAAGCTTGACGACCATTCGGACGACCTGGCAGCACATTGCTTTGCAGGTGGGAGTAGGGAGGGAGAGGAGGAGACCGCGGCGAGAAGGCAAAAGGAGGGAGGAGGTGGAACAATAATGATGCGTTGGATGGTTGAGCCGCAAGAGACATGGGCGCACAAGCCTGGGTCCCCCATGGGCACACAAGCCCAGATTTGTTTCTTTTCTTTTTTTTCACAAAAACACAAACAAAAAAACGCATGACGCTTCGCGGCAGCAGCTTCTGTTTGCACCGCTGACGAAACACCGCCGATGCGCTCACTCAAACACACGGCCTTGTCGTGGATTACTGGGGACTGCTCGCAAGTGTTACCTTACGCGTCATTGCTGACGGCCCCCCTCAACATCTGCCGCACGTGGCGTTGGCGTCCTCGTTGTCATATTCTTTTTGGCGCGACAAAATGGCTCGCCGAGAACGATAATGCTAGTGAACACGAAACACATTACCAAAAGGATCGAACTGACCAACCTTGGCCCTGAGTTGGCCTGCCGACCGACTTCCCGAGCCGCTGGGTAGCGCATCCACGTGACCGAATTGGCCGAATAGATGAACAAGCCTATGGCAGCGACGAGCGCAAGGAACATCATGAACACGGCAAAGGTTCCGGCTGTGGCCCAAAGGTGCATATCAGACCCTTCCTTTGAACCACCGTCCCCCCGCGCGTCGGACAATTGAAGGCCCACGTAGAGGACAACGGAAGCCACAAACGCGACGGTAGTTAGACTCATGGCCCACATGGACGGATACAAGCGTTATTCCAACGGTCGTGCATCGTGCTCCAAGCGAGCATCTTTTCCATGGGGAACACGGGCTCGAGCAAATGAGTCACCGCTTCGTGCTCGGGGACGGACGAGCCATAACCATAGTCTTCAGTCGACAGCATCGCTGACCGCAAGTCCCATGACTGGTTCTTTACCGGATCGGTGAAGGTCCAATCCATTGCCTCCTTCTGGCACTTCGCGGTGCACAGGCCATCTGCACCCGCAGAGTTGCAAAAGTCCAGACATTCAGAGAGCTCTCTGTCCATGACACCTACGGCAAAGAGGCGGAACTCACTAAATCGCATCAGAGTAACGAAGTCGTACCTTGCATACTCTTCCGGCGTGACGGTGAAGTTGTATCCGATGAGCATGGTCAGGAACAGGGCGCTGACCACGCCCGAGAGCTGCAAGAGCGCATCCAGGTCAGTCGTTGAACTTGATTGACAAAAAAACGACACCTGCCAAGCGTCCTCATCATTGCTGCGGCTTCACCCTGGCCACGCGTCCTCACCGTCAGGGGGATCAATGCAAAGTGCACGTTTGGCGAAAGCTGGCGGTCTCAATCAAAACGGATTGTAAAAACGGCTTGAGCCTTGAGCCAAAATGGCTGCGGAATGGGCCCTGATCTGTCTTGGCACACCTGATATGGGTACGGACAACGAAACAAAGTACGATGCCCCATCGCACACGTCGTCCAAAACTGGCAGCGGCCGCCGTTGTGCAGTTGACTTTTTGCGTCAAATGAAAAACGTCCGCGGCGACGTTGCTGCAACGAGTCCTGTTTAAGATGGACAAGAATTGCTGCCGGCACTCGTCCCCCGTTTTTGTCCAATCTGAATCGCACTGACGCTCGACAGGTTGTGTTGTCTTGGAGTCGTGTCGTATGCTGGTCAGTGGCTTGCTGTGCAGTTGGTACCGATGGGCTGGAAGGTGGGTCCTTCTCAATTGCCGTACTGATGTTGCTGGTGGTATTTGCTGTTCCCTTTGCCTTTGCCAATCTGAATCGCACTGACGCTCGACAGGTTCCCAGCATCTGGTGTATCGCCCCTGACAGCTCCGCCTGGACAATTGAATTCCATCGATTCGGGGAATGTGACCAACCGAACTCCTAATCCAGTCGGGCTGCGTCGGCACGGAGTCGGAATCGGATCGGATCGGCTGCGCCGGATCGGATCGTCGGCGTCTCGGGATCGAATCGGATCGGACTGGAACAAGCCGGCATCGCAACTGATCGATTGGATCGATGTTGGCCCTTGCCTTTCGCCGCTGACCGTTGCGTCCGGCGGCGGCCACCAGAGGCCGAGAGCGGCGAAACTCCACATTGTGTTGTTCAGCGCGCTCGATGTGTGCGGGCCCTCATCCTCTTTGCGCGTGCGCTCCCTCGGGAGCGCGCGCGGGAGGAAGACGAGGCGGATGATCATGAGGAGAAGGAATACCGGGAGCAGGAGAGGTGGAGGTAAGGCAGGAGAAGCAAGGGGAGCAAGCAGGGACAACAAGAGGAGGAGGAGGAGGAGGAGGAGGAGGAGGAGAAGGCGGAGGAGGAGGCAGGTCATGAGGAGAAGAAGAAGGAGAATGAGGAGGAAGAGGGAGGAGGCGCGAAAGGAGGAGGAGAGAGAGGAGGAGGAGAGAGGAGGAGGAGGAGGAGGAACAGGAGGAGGAGGAGGAGGAGGAAAAGGAGGAGGAGCAGGAGAAGGAGGAGGAGCAAGAGAGGCACGAGGAGGCGGGAGGAGGAGTCGGAACACGTGGTGGACTGCTGTGGTCTTCGTCTCCAAGCTCTGAGGAGATGGAGGAGGAGGAGGAGGAGGAGGAGGAGGAGGAGGAGGAGGAGGAGGAGGGCGACGAGAAGCTGGAGAGGACGAGGAAAACGAGGAGGAGCCGGGGGAGCAACAGGCGAAGGTCCGATCCTGGAGCCCCGGGCGGCCCGCCGGATCGGGGGGCACCGCGCGGCGAGCCCGCCGCGAGGGCGGACGCGGGCGCGCCGGGGCTCGCTGGGGCTCTGCGCAGGGGCGGCGCCGCGGGCGTGAGAGGCCTGGTGGGCTGCGAAGGAGGGCGGGGGGGGTGGGGAAGGGGGGGGGAGAGAAGAGGGGGGGGATGAGGGAGGGGGATGGGATCGGGAGAGGATGAGGAGGGGGGTGAAGAGGAGGAGAAGGAGGAGGAGGAGGAGAGGAGGAGGAAGAGGGGGGGAAGGGTGGAGGAGGAGGAAGCTGAGGATGAGGAGGAGGAGAGGAGGTGGAGGAGGAGGGAGGAGGAGAGGAGGAGGAGGAGGGAGGAAGAGGAGGAGGGGGAAGGGTGGAGGAGAAAAAGGAGGAGGAGGAGGAGGACGAGGGGAGAAGGAGGAGGAGGAGGAGGAGGAGGAAGGAGGAGGAGGAGAGAAGGAGGAGGAGGAGAGGAGGAGGAGGAGGAGGAACAGGAGGACGGGGATGAAAGGGGGAAGAAGAGGAGGAGGAGGAGGAGGAGGAGGCGGAGCGGAGGAGCAGGAGGAGGAGGAGGAGCAGGAGGAGCAGGAGGAGAAGAGAGGAGGAGAGGAGGAGGGGAGGAGGAGGAGGAGGAGGAGGAGGAGGAGGAGGAGGAGGAGGAGGAGGAGGAGGAGGACGAGTAGGAGAGCACGCATCCGGCGGGGGGCGCGTCTCTTGTCTACGCGGCGGGGGCGGGGTTCGCCGCAGGTAGGCTACCGTCGGGGCAGTCTGGGCGCGCCGCCGAAGCTGCCTGCGGGGCCGCCCGCGGCGCCTCGGGGGGCGGCGAAGGCGCAGGGGGAGCGCGACGAGAGGCCGCCGGGAGCGTTGCTGGGCGGTCCGGGGGGCCGTCTGGGGCGCTGGGGGGGGCTGCCGGCGCGGGGGTCGCGGGCGCTGGGCCATCGCGAAGTCGACGTATTGCCGCGAGCTGGATTCCCGGAGCCGCCTCGCATGGGGGACGACGCGGCCGTGCTTCTCGCAGAACTTGTTGCAGAGGTGGTAGATGTGGAGCGCGAACACGAGCCCGCGAAGAGCCACCCAACGGAACCACTCGCAGGCGTGCGTACTTGGCCGCGCTGCCAAGCCCAAGGCGGCCGAGAGGGCCCCGCGGAACGGACCGTGGCAGAACAGGCAGCGTCGCGGCTGCATGGTGATGATGACGACGACGATGATGATGATGCTGATGATGATGATGAAGCTGATGATGATGAAGATGATGATGATGCTGGTGATGATGATGATGATGATGATGATGATGATGGTGATGATGATGATGATTTGTTCCCTCCAGCCTCAGGCAGAGTTGAACAGGTTTATCGCAGCACCTTCTTCTGGGCCACTTGACGCTTGGCAAGCTTTGAGGTTCCTGGTGGCAGGCCTTGCTGCACTCTCCTCAACTGCTGCTTGCCATATTTATTCAAAAAACGATGAGCATGATTCACTCAACTTCCTGACCGCTTGGGTGGCTACACAACCGCAGGCAAGACAGACCGTGCTCCCGAACTCCTTGTGATAAGCCAAGGTATGGGAGCTATGCAAATCAATGCCACTGACTGTGCTCTTAATGGGTACCATGATCATTCCCCTAAAAAGGCCCTGGTGGCAAGGGGTATATAAAAACTTGGATGCCATTCTCCATGGCGAACAACCTCCACAAGTGTGACACCTGACCTGGGAACCAATCCCCCACACTGGCTCATGAGCAGCGAGCTTCAACTTAATCCGAATTTGGTGACTGACAGGTTTCAGGGCCGCTTCTCGCGGCGCGCGATTGCCATCTCCTTCGATAGACGCAAGCAAGCTGTGACCGAGGTGCTGGCGAACTTGGTACGCAATCGCTTGCGCATGGGACCTGCTGTCCCTAAGCGCCACAGAAACTCTAATATCTTCCGCCCACTGGTTCGGTATTCGGTCAGCCAATTCATTCAATAGGAAAAAAACAGGGGGTCGATTCCCAGGTCACTGATTTCTGAAACATTCCTGTGGTTCTCAACTTTGGCCAGCACCACCCCTCTGGATGGATACTCCGCCAACAAGTCACGCACATTCTGCCACGCATCTAGGTGTAATTTTGGTGAGAATCCCTGTCGGATTTTCTCAACATTCTTGACAACATAAGATGAATCTGTCACAAAGAAGCCGTCTGCAACAGGGAGGACAGCCCGCAGAAACTCAAGGAAACTCATCGCTTCCCCCCTGTTGACCGACTGGCGCCAGCCAGGCGCATTACCGAAACTTACCTGATGCGCTTGGAGCTCTCTGGGATCACATGCGCCTCCTGGTCGGAGGCCTCTAAAAACTACCCCGGACCAGGCAGCGCGGCGGAGGGCAGGGCCCTGCGAATCTGACCCCCCGCTGGCGTCACCGCCTCCGAAAATGAAACCATCAACCACCGCATCCCCCAACTCGCCCCCAAAGGTCCGAAAATCTGCTTCGTCGGGGGGCGGAGGGGCGGCGGTCCAGCTGCTCGGCGTCAGCCCACGCAGCCAAAAGCTAGGATTGGCCTCCCAGTCCTCTAGCGCTCTGCGGCGCACGGACTCAGAGAATTCGGAAAACAAAAAAAAAAACTCAGCATTCCTAGGACAGCCCCAAGCCCTGTGCACGTCACGCTCTACCAACTCCCCACACCTTTTACAGGGGCTGTCCTGAGCGAGACCGCATTCTTGGAGCCTTGCGCGTGGCCAGCTGTTGCCCGTAGCCGCAGCTTTCAAGATTCCTCTCCACTCGTGCTTGCCCTTCTTCGCTAAAGAGCGAAGCTGGCGCTTAAAGTCATACGAATCTGGGGCCTGCTCTAGACCTGACCCATTCCACGAGTTGGCCGCAGCAGCAGCCCATAGTTGTCGCTCTTTACTTTGGGCCAGAGCCTCAAACAGGTCCGCGAGGTCAACCTTGCCTCGCCCGAGCTTGGTTTCTGGAATCGCGAACCGCTTGCCCAGGTCACTCTCCCAGGCCCAGGGGCCCCGGGGTTTCCAACCCACATCCAGCAGAGTGGCGATCGTGGCGGCAGTGGGAGTGCCGATCCCACGCCATCGATTCCTAGCTGGTTTGGGCCCAAGCTCGGCCGCGACTTTCCTCCAAACTCGCCTCGTCTTATCGGCGTCGAAGCTAGCGTGGGTTAAAATCTGAAACCAAGCTTCTATAGTGTCGAACATCGCAAAGAAGGCCGGGTCTCGCCTTCCATACTCCAGCGCAAGAAGCGTGGTCAAGTGGTCAAGCACCTACCCCCTTTCGAGACACCACCCGTCAACCTACCCAACGCTCTCCGCCAACCAAGGACATCACTGGGTGGGGTGCCATGGACCTTGTCTGAGGTCATAGCCATCTTACGAGCCCACTTTTTTCGGAGTCTGTTGCCATTCGCCAGCTTGCCGAGTCTGGTGAGCCGCCTCACAGCCCCCGCTCTCCTACTGGCTTGCTTGGGCCTCGACGACTTTACCTGGCCTCTGTCAATGCCTAGATCAGCAACTACCTTCTTAGCCTGCACGCGGATGCCTTGCCCGCAAAAGTAATCCTTGAGTCTCACGGCCAGCCCCCAGGAAGACGAGATGATGGCCGATTTTGGAGCAATCTGCAACTTGATCGCGCGCAGGCCCTGGACCAAATCAAGGCCCAGCTTTGACAATTCATGAAAGACTCTGCCGGTGTTGCCATACATGCACTGTACAATGTAATCGACCCACGTGTGCAGCGTAGGCAGAGGGCGACCCGTGGCGATTTCTCTGCAGACGAAATGGAGGGCCGCCCTACCTAAGTCCACTGCACCACTGCTGCCTGGAATCAGTGACATGCCTGGCTGCGCAGCCTGCGAAAATCCTCCAGCCTCGCGAAGAAGCCTGGCAGCCATCTGGACCTGGAGCTCCAGGGCCAAATAGCAGGGAGGAGAATCCAAATCCAAAGCGTTGTCCAGGACCAGGTCCCAGCGAAGACTATCGTAGAAACCTTTCACGTCCCAGAGCAAGCTGGCACTCTGGTGATCTGGAAGAACCGAGTGGGCAGCTTGCTCGTCTCTAAAAAGCCTGAGAAGAGCTACCTGCAACGCCGGACATCCAGCCAGTGCCGTGTCCCACGGTCCTGCTCGCTCCTTGGCCCAACCAGCTCGGTCCGAGGTTCGCAGTCGCCCCCAAAAACGGACCACCCAGGCCAGTGGGCCTATCGCTCTCTCGGAATCTTCGTCTTTGACCTGGAGCGTTACAAAAACAACAAGGGCCTGCCAAGGCCAACAAACCCTCTGTTCTACTAGGGCATACAAATCTGCTAATTGCTGCAGGCCTAGCTGCGGTAGCCATTGAAAGTCCTTCTTAGACAGCCTATCTACACCTGGTGCTTTTTCGGGCAAGGCCGAAATGACCCTCTTGAGCCAGTCGGCTCCAAGCGGGGGCCTCGGGTTCGACTTGGCCCTAGACTGGGCCTTGCGCCGGAGAGAACGGACCCTAGGAAAACAATCGCTGTCACCTGCCCACTTAGCTGCCCAGAAATCAGCCTTGACAGCCATTCTCTGGCAGGAGTCTCCAGCCGTTTCCCCCCCAGTCCGAACCTCCCCCGCGTGCGCCGCGTTGTCCCGAATGCGGCTGTATAAGCCTCGGCCTCCAGCCTGATCCTGGTGCATCACCCGCTGGTGGAAGCACGAGAGCGTGTTATTCAAAACCACTCGCTGAGCTCTCGCAGAATTCTGCCTGGCTCTAGCGTCGAAATCTCTGACCGTCTGGCCCGAAGCCTCTCTGAGAACGCGGAGACCACGAACCCATTCTGAGCGAATCTTGGTGGTGAGAGGCAAGACTGGTGAGACTGGCGTCGTGGCTGCCATGTCTCTGAGACGTTCAAAAAGCCTAGTCGGCCTATGCTTTGTTCGATCGTCCAGAAAACCCACAAGGTCCGACAAAAGAAAACTCAAGGTAGCCCACCATATGGGCCACAGGGTCCCTGGACGAAGCGAAATGGGCCCCCTCGGCCTCGGGCCGTTTCTGAAGCTCTCTAAGCTGGGCACGACCTTTAAAACGCTGCCGGTCCTTTGGGTGAGCCTCTAACACTGCACAAAAGAATCCTTCGAAACGCGAGAGCCACTCGGCAAAAGCTGCGCCTACCTGCAACGCCGCCTCCCCGTCCAGGTTGAACGCGAACGAGTTGGTGATGTAGCTCGGTACTTTCACCCTGGCCACTGGATCTCTCAACGTCTCCCAGAGTATGTTATGCTGCTCCATCGGGATAGTGAGAAGCTGATGCCCATGCTGAGCGGACGTGTCAGATCGTGCCCCCTCTTGCGCACTCTGGCGATCACGAACTCCACCTGGAACAGGTCCACCACGCGCCGCCTGGGCCTCGCCAGGAAATTTCTCACCATCTACTTCCAGTTCTGGTGGCTCATCTGAGTCATCTTCTGCCTCCTCAGCCTCTTCGATGCCCCAATCCTCTTTGCTGAGGTAACAGATCGGCGGCGGCTACTTGAAGCTGATCGCCCTTCTCGTCCACAAAGTGTCCTGTGTCACCGGTTCCACTTCGACCTCTGGTTCATCTTCCTGCTTCATCTTCAGCTTGCATGACCGCTTGCTGTTCGGATCCTTGGGCTTCTTGGGCGCTGGAGGGTAAACAAACCTTTCCGACAGTGGCAATACCCAGCGAGATGCTTGTTCCAACTTCAGCTTCAACTTGAGCTGCAACCCAAAATGTGCCCTGCACCCTTCATGGCAGGGTGTGTCATCCACACCAAATGCATCAATAAATCTGGCCATAGACGGCGAGTGGACCATGAAATCGATCAGCCTTTTCTTGCCCAGTGTGCAATCAAAACCATCCGCTGCGCGAATGATGCCGTCTACCAGCTTGGGCCAGCCAACCTTCACAAGTTCTTGCGGCTCCGCGTTGTAGTCACATATGGCCAGCCAAGGCGTGCGGATGCTCTGGATCAGCTGCCCCATCTGAATCAACTTGTCAATATTTGTGCCTGTCAAACCTATGCCAGCAGTGAGATATACTCCCAAGATGGTGGTGATGATGACGATGAGGATGAGGATGATGATGATGATGATGATGATGATGATGATGATGATGATGATGATGATGATGATGATGATGATGATGATGATGTGTGTGTATGTGTGTATGTGTGTGTCTGTGTTCGGCCAGCCGTCGTCCATCTCGCTCCCAGCGTTTTGAGGGCCGCTCGCTGCCACGATGGACGCATCTGTACCAGGTGGGGCACGCAGCGCGGCCTAGCGAGCTTCCAGTGCGAGCGGCACGCCGAGTCCCAAGGCGCGGAGCCGCTGCCTCAGAATCACCACCATGGACTCGGGGTAGAGCGAAGCGGAAGGGAGCGGATTCAAGACGTCTCCTCATCAGCAAGGCTGCCGTCCTCTGCTCCTCCTCCGCCGCAGTGATGGCTGCCTGGATCCGCTGCGCTGGAATGTGCGGCTGGGTCTTCCTGGCCACCAAGCTCCCGCATTCCTGGACGATAGCTCTGCGGAGGACCCAGACGGGCGGGGAGAAGTCCTCAACCGCGCTCGCACCCACCGGAGGTGATCCTGGAACTCCGTGGTGAGCCGCTGCAAGGACGTCTGCCAGCCAGAGATCGTCGTCGCTGCTGCGCGCTAGCGGATGGCCATTGCGTAAGGCAGAAGCGCCGCCAGCGCAGCGGACTTGAGCCGACTCGCCAAGGCCAACAGGGCCGCTTTGCGAAAGGTAGAAGGGCGGGAGGCGCATGAGCTTGGGGAACAGCAGGAGATACTCTCGCCTGCCGGCCGCAGGGAGCAACGGGGGAGAACTGGGCCACGTACGACAAGCAGCTGATGCCGACAGTGTGGTATGCCCACATCGAGAAACTCGCAGGCGAGCCTGAGGCGATAATGGCACTGCCCCTGCGCCACCACTTCCTACAGGGCAGCTCCCACACCAAGTCGAGGGACACCGCGGACCCGAGCCCTGCCGTCAATCTGGAATATGTCCCAGCCGCACCACATCTCGGCCAGCTTCGTGTGCAGTGCCTGCGCCAGCGCCGCATCGCGGGCTGCCCCAAGGGGGTCATGACGCAACTCTTGGCCGCCAAGGTGAGGCCCGCCAAGGTTTGAACCTGGGCGCAGACGCCCGCCACCTGGTCCAACCTTGCCTGCCGCAGGCCCAAGTCATCCGCGCAGGCGGGCAGCAAGCCCTCGTGCGACCAGCAGGGCCCTGACGCCCGGGCCCATGGAGATGCACCAGGGCGTGCCGCTGAGGGGGCCCCCCCGGCACCCCGGCATCACGTCGCCAGGAATCGCGAAGAGGGAGCCACAAGCGGCGGGTTCAGCCGGCCCGCCACAAGCGGCCAGCGCCGCGCGATTAATGTACAACGCGCCGATGGCGTTGACGTGGCCGCGCGGTATCCCGTAGCGCGGCAGGCAACGCTCTATCCACCGCCTGAGGAGCGAGGGGAGCGCCGCCTTCAAGTCGAAGGATGTGAATGTGGGCCACCGCGCGAACGCGGCAGGGTCCAGGCCCGCGCGTGAGCACTCAGCATCCATGGCTGGGATGTGGTCCACGAAATGTCGGCCAGGCGTGAATCCATTCTGAACCTCGGGGCTCAGGGTCGATACGTACAGCTGCCGTATGCTGCCCGCGCAGCTGGCGATCAGCTTCTTTCAACGATGGGGGGCCTTGAGTTGCCAACCTCCCGCACGCAGGAATCGATCTGCTCCTCAGGATCCGAGCCCTTCAGAGGCGTCAGGAAAATACTGTGATTGAAATAGTGGCCCCGCTACCCTCTCACTTTCGACCCGGACGCGGTCGATGTAAGCCAGGTAGGCGTTCGACGCCCAGCCTCCACGTTCCTTCGTTACTGCGGTCGGTGCACCCGCGCGATCGATGTCATCGGCGTGCCCCCTTGTGCGCGCGAGAGGGGCGGAGGGATGTGGCGCCGCGGCTGCGCCTCCACGCCGCGTTGTCGGTGCCAGGCGCGCTGTGGGCGGCCCGTGCCGCCGCTGTCCGGCGCCTCCGAGCTCGGCATCGTGAGGTCCGCCTGCGACACCGCCCGTGCGTGCCGGTCCAGGAAGGCGTCGACCCCAGCATCATAGGAGGAGGAGGAGGAGGAGGAGGAGGAGGAGGAGGAGGAGGAGGAGGAGGAGGAGGAGGAGGGGGAGGACGCTGAGGATGAGGAGGGGGAAGATGAGAGGCAGACGGGAAGGTGGGCGAAGGAGGAGGAGATGGACGCGACGATCCTAACTGATCAATGCTGGGCTCAACGGGGGGAGGGAGAGCAAGGGTCAGGGCGGGAAGTAGAGGTGGGGAACGGCTTTCTGCCTCATTTCCCTCCTCCTGCGGCCGTCCTCCTCCGCCACCAGAGGGGGAGAGAGAAGCAGGGGGGTCCTTCCGCGTCTACTTTTCAGCCTCGTCGTCGTCGTCGTCGTCGTAGTCGTCGTAGTCGTCGTAGTTGTCGTAGTCGTCGCCGTCGTCGTCGTCGTCTTCGTCGTCGTCGTCGTCCTCCTCCTCCTCCTCCTCCTCCTCATCCCTGTCCTCGACTCCCTGACCCCACGAAGACGCGCTCCCGCATTCGCGGGAGGATGCCCATCCTGACCTCTCCCCACGCCCGCCCTCCTGGCCTGACCACGGTTGCGCGCACACTTCTGGGCGTCGCGGCCGCGCGCGCGGCGACGCGGCGGACTCGAGCAAGAGCAGGCGGGATCATGGAGCGCACCGCCGCGCTGTCAAGCAGCAGCCCAGACGAGGCGCGCAGGGATCACCCATGCAGCCGAAACGTGGCCACAAGTCGATGGATCAAGAACATGGGCCCCAGCGCCGAGGCACCGAGGGCCCGTTGAGGCACCCTGGCCGAGGACCAGTCCAAGGTGGAGAGGCCAGCGACGACACGCACGAGGGTACATGACCGAAGCTGGCGTCGTTCTGAAGCCTCGTGCCAGCTGCACGGAGCAACGCCGCGCGGGGGCCCACGGGGTGGGCAGCCGTCAGGGAGGAGAACGGCGGCGCACGCACGCGCACGCTTTGCCCTCGGCAGCTGGTCGCTCTGCCGTGAGCTCAGCGCCCGGCCCAGCCAGGCCCGCGCAGGCGAGCGATGGCGGCGAGGGGGAGGGGCGAGGACCGCGGGCGCGGCGGCCGGCCGGGGCTCACGCTTGTCTTTCCTCCTCTCCTCCTCCTCCGGCGCTGCGGGCGACGAGCGCGCGGCACGCCCACGGCCAACGGGGCGCGCTGGCGAAAAGCGCAGGCGAGCCTGTGCCGATTGTGCTCAGCTGCTCTGATTCACAAACACAGACATGCACACGCACACTCGCGCGCGCACTTCTCCCTCCAGCGCAGCAACAGCTGGTCGTAAACTAGCGGGAAGCGTCATCATGAACTGCATGCTAATGTGCGACGATGGCGCTCAAGCCGAGGCTGTGTGCCAACGAGGTCGGAGATCGGAAAGAACCAAGGAGGGCTGCCCAAGTTTAGACAAGCGCCTTCCATTACTCGCAAAGCAACTAGTTGCAAATGGCCTCGATTCGCCGCGCGGGATTTACGATCCAGTACATCAGGACAAACATGTGTTCTTAGGACGTTTGCGAGTACGCACTTCGCGAGTAGTGGAACGCGTTGTTGGCAGGGGAGACAGCCATACGGACTACAACGTACGACACAAGTGAACGCACACGAAGGTGGCCAGGCGCGCCCACTGCGGTACGGGCCATGAAGCATAGAAACGAAAAAACGGATGCAGGGAGGGATAGGGATACAGAAGAGACGGAGCGAGAAGAGAGGCAGGAACGCGCGCGCGAGCAGGACGACGAAGGGAAGAACACATGCACGCGCTTGTTCGTTCTCCGCAGCGTTGCACCAAACACTGGCATGCACGGGCGAAACGTGCTGATGCCAATTTCAAGAATGGTTCTTCGAATGTGACCCAACAGCGGCCGTGGGACACGCGCGCATACACGCGTTTGTTCTACGACGCGCTGATACCGGCTGCCAGCGGGTAACATAATAGAAAGCGAAGTGCGCGCTAAGCAAATTGACCGCCTTGTGCAGTAGCGCGTGTAGGATTGGGAGCCTGGGTACAGCTCGAAAAGGGCCTCCAAACAACAATACTGAGCATTGCTGGATGTTTCGTCCCGCGCAGCCGGCGCACACTTGGCTCTAGGACGTCAGCTTGAAGACCACCGGGCAAGATGGGAACGTCAGATGAAACGTCGCCCAGAACGCATACGCCCCTGACGGAACGGGACACAACAGGTAATCCAGAGGATGGCAACCAGGAGGCAGCGGAAAGACACGCAGCTAGGAACGCAGGGGCACATGAGAGAAAACCACGGGCGGTAAGAAGGCGGGGACGACGAAGAAGAGCGAGCAGACCTGCAGCGGGGAACAGCAGGGACGAGACTAACACAGACGGGGCAAAAAGAGGGGGAGGGAAAAACAAGCCTAGCCAAGAACGGCGACGCCGAGCGGCGGGAGCGCCGGCAGGCGGAGACGAGCGGAGGCACGCCGTGCCACACGCACACTCACGCGCACACGCACACACACACACACGCGCACACGTACACACACACACACTTTTAAGCCGGCGGCGCAGGTGAACCTCAGGCGAGGGCAGATGAAGGTACCCATGGCGAACGAACTTGGTCGAACGCGCCGTGATGAAATAATTCAGCCACAGCCATGCAGATTGGTGGTGGTAGTGAAGAGATCGGGCACTGCAACGCCAAAGTGCAGCGG